>RYFJ01003247.1:0-81320 GCA_003991445.1 Oryza meyeriana var. granulata | reverse complement strand
TATACTACATTATGAACAACCGCAATGTCCGTTGGCGCCCTTTTTGGTCGGGATCTCAATCCTCGGAAAATCAACCACCAAAACAGGCACAAACTTATGCCCCAATCTGGGAACGGGCCGTTCATTAAGCCGAGGTATGCGGCCAGGCGCCTACCGATGAAGACTGCGAAGACGGTGCTCTCGATCAGCAATCCTGGAATCTATAACAGCTCCGGTCTTTGTCTATACTGAGTTCTATAATTTTTTCATGTGTATAGTTCCTCTGACTCACTGAGTCGCTTGTTATCACCCGTATGGGAGTCGGGGGCTGCATGTATATATGTTGCGTTGTCAATAACATACGAGCTTAATTCACTTCGTTATGAGCTTACTACGACCTGTCACGTTGCCCGAGTACCGCTCCTTACTCTCCGAACATTTTTATCAAGTTTTGACAGACTAACTCGATGCATACTAGACAAACGGTCCAAGTAAGCTAATGACTAATTGCATAATAAGCCTTGGCGGCAGCCGTACACATATTTACAAAAAAAACATGTTTGTTTACACAAGTTTTATATGTTCCGACTACATAACTTGCTGCTCTTACAGACCCAGGTCTTGGGTAATTTTTTCTTGCAGTCGGCTTCCGCGCCCGGGCGATTAGCTGCCAGCGCCTCCTCTAGCGTCGTCTCTCTCGGCACCCCTCCCGATGGCCCTCAAGATAACTAGGGTATATGGATTTGGTCCTCGCCAGGGTTGGCCACCCGGCGATAACATGCTCCATGCCGAGTACCTTTATCAAGGCAACTCGGGCAATCCTCGAGAGAGACGCCCCACTATCTGAAGGATTCTGCTGCAGCTGGTTCCACTGGCGGCGGATTATATAAGGTCAAAGGAGCCCTTTCACGGACCCGGCGAGGGCCTCCCGTGACTCCCTGATCAACCTTATCTCCTCCGTGTAGAACTGATACAGGGCCTGGATCCTTGGTTCTCATGTCTTGCCCAGACCAAAAAAAGCCGGCCCCAAGTCAGCTCGTCAAAATCGGCTACACACAGGATAACTAATGGATTGGCCAAGATCACAGTCGGGTTTGAGGACTTACTTTCGTAGTCGGTCTCCACCCGGCCACGGTCTTCCTCCCATTCAGCCTTCTCCTTACCAGAGCTTGACAACGGCTTTCTCCAACTCGGACTTCTCCCGGTCAAGCTCGGTGTTGGCCTTTGTCAGGTTTGGCCGTTGACCTCTCTCAAGCTTTCGGCCTTGTTTTTTTTTTTTGTTGGTTCTTCGCCTCCCTTCAGCTCGATTCCCTCTCTGTTCGGCCTTCACCTCCAATTCGAGGTCTGCACCACAGATTATGCCAAGAGCCTCTACCGTGCAGTCGTGACATTAACTGGGTCAGTTCGGAACAGCGCAGCTGGTAATGCACATCGACGGTTCAGTCGGGGAAGATATACCCGAATTTTACCTCTGATCTTTTCTGCTAGGGCCCATTCTGCCGCCCCCCTGAGCTGCATCGGTGCTACTCTTCACCAGCCCTCCCTCCCCGCATGACGTTCTCCATCTCGGCCTTTAAAGGCCCGGAGCTGTTCAACTCAGCGAGGTGGGGAGCTACCTCGACCAGATTTCCCCCATCACTGCTCATTACGGTCGACGAGCTTCTGTTCGGATAAGAGACGGATCAAAGACGGAGTCAACTTCAAAACAAGAAGATTGCTGGAGCTCAATACTACAAGAACCATTAGCCGCCCCCTTGGGACCGCTGATGGCGGCGCGAGACAGGCTTTCGCCTCTTCCTTGCAACGGCTTCATCGAGCCTGAGCTTCTCACACAATACGTCGCGGGCTGTCCACGTAAAGGTCCGGGGCATCGTACGTGGAGGAGCTTCGATCCGAGGCAGGTGTGGGATCTCCGGCGGCGGCGGCGGTGGTGAGTGGTGTGACGATGATAACCGCACGACGGCGACGGGTCCTGGCTCGCGGCACCCGACAGCCTCCCCATGACTTCGGGAACCGGCCCGAGGGCTTTTCCGTCCGCAGCTTCCGCGACGTGCGGTGGTCTCAGGGGCTGGGCGGCCTCAGTTTCAGCGGCCACCACTCGGTCGGGTGGCGGCAGCGGCCCTGTAGTCGGAGCCGCCTCGGTCTCAGCAACAGGGTCGGCCGCGGCTCACAGGTGTGTTCGCGGCCGCTGGCTCGGCTGGGGCAGGCTCATCAAGTGGAGCAGACGGGTCGACCTCCTTGAGATCAATATCGGCCCGTTTCCTGCACGACGAACCAAGACGTCAAGACATTGCTTCAACACACAAAGACTACGGAAGACCCGGAGCAGCGCACCTCTTGGAGAACCTTAGCTTCCTGCCGGGCGGCCCGCCCCCCGGCGGAGCGCTAGCTCCGGCAGTCGGCCCAGTCAGCGTCATCGTCGGCGGAGGCGTATCAACCCGAGTCGGCCCCAACTCTGGTATGGTCGGCTTGGGCGCCTTCGCCCCAGGCGGCCTTTGCTCTAGCCGGCCCCTTGGTGGTGCCGCCGCCGGGCTCGGTAACATTGGGCTCGCACCCGCAGGTCTCAGCCTGGGACTTGACCGCGTGGGCGTTGCGGCAGCGGCATCCTTTATTTTTAAGCTTCCGCTCACGGCGCGCGCCGTCATGGCCCCCTTGCCCCGATATAAAATCGGCTTCTTCCCCGCTCTCTTAGAGTTGGGTTGGGCAGCAGAGGGACTCCTCGGCCTCTTCTTCGACGCGACCGCCGACAACGGACGGGAGTCTTCATCAAATTCTTCATGCCACTACGAACAAGTCAACCAAATGCGTCATGATATGCTGAACAACTACGGTTTCACGGGCATTCGTCACAAAGGAAGGATTAAAGGTTACCTTGGTCCGTGGCCGAATGAAGCTATAAGCCACGACCCGGCGCTTGTCGTCCTCAGTCGCGATCACCCCTTCAGAGAAATACCCGAACAAGGTCGCGGTCACCTCCTTCTTGTCCGCCGACTCGTTGCTCACTCGGTCAGGATCGTTTTTGCCTTTGAAGGCCCAGCCGAATGAGCTCCTAAGCCTCAGCGGTTGAACGCGCCTTGTCAGAAAGCGACGAGCCACCCAAGGACCTGTCAAGCCGGCCTTCTTGAGGTCATCTATCTTCGTCAACAATATATGTGCCTGGCCCAGTTCTTCAAAGGTCGGCTCTGCGGACCAGCTTGGCAACACCGTCGGCGGCATACCAGTAAACGGGCGCAAGGAAGGAGCCAGATCGGCGCAATAAAACCACTCCTTGTGCCAGCCCTTCAGAGAAGACTTCAAGGGCAGATCAATATACGTTTTCTTCCCGTCGCTCCTCAGTTGAAGACAAGCCCCTCCAATCACATTGATATTGCTCTTGGAAGGCTGGGGCTTGATGTGGAACAAATGTCGGAAGAGGATGAAATGGGGTTCAATGCCCAAGAAGCACTCGCAAAGAGTAACAAATATAGAGATCTGAAGAATAGAGTTGGGGTTCAGATGCACCAACTCTAGCTCGTAAAAGTCGAGGATACGGCGGAAGAAATCAGAAGATGGAAGGCATAAGCCGTCGATCGAAAAAGAGGCAAAGACTACCGTTTCTCTGGGTCGGGGATTCGGGCTCGACTCATCCCTAGCCGGCGGCCAGCGAATCACCTCTTGGCTGGGCAACTTCAGTTCACTCTCCAGCCGCTTCAGCTTCACCGAGCCACAATCCGACACCGGCAAGAACTTCCGGCGCCCCCGCAAGATCCGAACCTTCGGCATGACTGGAGGCGATGAGATTTGGGGAAAAGCAAATCGGGGCTTGGAGCAAACGGGGAGGATGAAATCGCCCGAGTTCGGGTGGGGAATAGCAGCAGCTAACCCTAGCCGGGCGAGAGGCGAAAAGTTGGGCGCGAAGGTGGAAGATGAAGAGATTGGCTGATTTGGGGAAGACGACGGAATCTTTTTCCCTCTCCCCGTCTTTTTATAGAGCCGACGCCGACTAAATGGGCTTGGGCCTACATCGTCCGCACTGGGCCAACAAGATATGAGTTCCTATAGTAGCATGCTCCATGTGGGCCGCCCGCAGGCTGAGTTGAAATAATAGTGCTGGTGCTGCTAACAGGAGCCGATGAGGTAAACAGATATGCTTCATGAGAGCCTTATTGCTAAACATATATGTTTGGATATCTGTTTTATTCACCAGGTCTCGAAGATA
This sequence comes from Oryza meyeriana var. granulata, assembly GCA_003991445.1. NCBI lineage: Eukaryota > Viridiplantae > Streptophyta > Magnoliopsida > Poales > Poaceae > Oryza > Oryza meyeriana. The sequence continues at coordinate 77,143 of RYFJ01003247.1, read as the reverse complement.
CATCCTTATAAGGATCGCAAGCTGGTCTTCATTATAATTGGAGATGCAGGTATCTTTCTCGAGTACACCTAACCACGCCATGGATTTATTTTCAGAGTGGTACTCGGCCTGCATGCGTGGCCATCAGTTGCCATGAGCAACATTTTACCCGCTGACATGATGCAGAAGAGTCTAGCTTTCGAGTAGTGCACTACTCGGGAGAGACTATAAATATCGTTTCCCATTGACATGATGCGGAGGAGTCTAACTTTTGAGTGGGACGCCACTTGGAAAAGACTATAAACCCCTTTTTCCAGCTGACATGACGCTGAAGAGTCCCATATACGAGTAGCATCCTACTCGGCAAGACTATAAACTCATATTCCGACTGACATGAAGTCGAAGAGTCCTACATACGAGTAGTCTTCTACTCGGCAAGACCAAAAGTTTATTCCGGTTGACATGATACCGAAGAGTCACGAATAACCCGCAGTAATCTACTCGGGAAAGACTTCCAGGTTAAAGATCTTTGACTTTATGTTTAATTGTCTTCACAATTAAGCACAAAGTCGGGGGCTACACCTAATAGGTGCGCCTATTTGGCGCACACTATTCATATGTCTACATGAAGCCCTTCATAGCCTCGCTGCCAGCTGACATGGAGCAGGACTCGGGAGAAGACTTACTCGGACAAAGAGTACTCGGGCGCATCGCACTCGGGCAACCTTCACCGTGGAGGACGAGCACTCGGCATCAGCTGTGACTCAACTATGAAGGTCTCAGGGGCTACTGTGGAGGCCATGGGCCCCGGGTACCTCATTACCAGTACATGGGCCACTCAGATAGAGGATGGGCCGGATCATGTAATTAGAGATAAGATAGCACCCGGCAGGCTATACCCTGTATAATAAGGAAACATAGTCTTAGTCGGATAGGATTCTATCTCTAAGAAGGAAATCCCTTGGTCGTATCCGACTGGGATCCTTATCATGTACCCCTGTCCCCTAGTATATAAGGGGAGGCAGGGCGCCCCTCAGGGCAAGCACAACGAGAACAACTAGATCATTGATCTACATACACCTCAGAGGAATAACACCTCGACTGGACGTAGGGTATTACCTCATCTTGAGGGCCTGAACCAGTATAATTCCTTTGTGTTCCTCTGCAGTCCACCGAATTCACCCTCGCCGAGTAGCCCCATAGTTTTATTGCCGGTGCAAAGCATCGACAGCATTTGGAGCGTATTATTATCATGCCACACAACTCGCGAAAAATACAAGTTCACAACAAATGGTGTCAAATCACTTCCATATGATCAAAAATATTTTTAGAGGCGTTTGGAGTGTTTTGTTATCGTGCCACACAACTCGTGAAAAATACAAGTTTGCAACAAATGGTGTTAAATCACTCCTATATGATAAAAATAGCTATAGAGGCATTTGGAGCGTTTATTTATCGTGCCACACAACTCGCAAAAAAAGTTCACAATAAATGATGCTAAATCACTTCCATTATGTACAAAAGTACGTCTATAGGAGTTTGGACCATTTTCTTAAGATGTCATACAACTCGAGAAAAAACTAAATTCGGAACAAATAGTGTCAAATCACTCATATGATGAAAAATAGATTTAGAGACGTTTGGAGCTTTTGTTATTGTCCCACATAACTCACGAAAAATACAAGTTTGCAACAAATGGTGTTAAATCACTCCAATATGATAAAAACAACTATAGAGGCATTTGGAGCGTTTATTTATTATGCCATACAACTCGCGAAAAAAGAAGTTCACAATAAATGGTGCTAAATCACTGCCATATGCACAAAAGTACGTCTGTAAGAGTTTGGACCATTTTCTTAACATGTCATATAACTCGAGAAAAAACTAAGTTCGGAACAAATAGTGTCAAATCACTTTCATATGATGAAAAATAGATTTAGAGATGTTTGAAGTGTTTTGTTATCGTGCCACACAACTCGTAAAAAATACAACTTTGTAACAAATGGTGTCAAATCACACCCATATGATCATAAATAGCTATAGAGGCGTTTGGAGCATTTTATTATTGTGCCGCACAACTCGTGAAAAATACAAGTTCGCAATAAATGGTGTCAAATCACTCTCATATGATAAAAAAATAGCTTTAGAGACGTTTGGAACATTTTGTTATTGTGCCACACAACTCGTGAAAAATAAATGTTCACAACAAATAGTGTTAAATGCCTCCCATATGATCAAAAATAGCTTTAGAGGCGTTTGGAACGTTTTGTTATCGTGCCACACAACTCGCAAAAACACAAGTTCGCAACAAATGGTGTCAAATAACTCCCATATGATCAAGAATAACAACAGTGGCATTTGGAGCGTTTTGTTCTCATGCCATACAGCTCGTGAAAAAAAGAAGTTTGCAACAAATTGTGTTAAATCAGTCCTATATGCACAAAAGCACCTCTATAGGAGTTTGGACAATTTTCTGAACATGCCATACAACTCGCGAAAAATATAAGTTCGGAACAAATGGTGTCAAGTCACTCTTATAGGATGAAAAATAGCTTTAGAGACGTTTGGAGAATTTTGTTATCACGCCACATAACTCGCGAAAAATACAAGTTCACAACAAATGGTGTCAAATCACTCTCATATGATAAAAAATAGCTTTAGAGACATTTGGACCGTTTTGTTATCGTGCCACACAACTCACGAAAAATACATGTTCGCAACAAATGGTGTCAAATCACTTCCATATGATCAAAAATAACTACAGTGGCATTTGGTGAGTTTTGTTATCGTCCCACAACTCGTTAAAAAAAGAAGTTCGCAACAAATGGTGTTAAATCACTCCTGCAAGCACAAAAGTACCTCTATAAGAGTTTCGACCATTTTCTTAACGTGCCACACAACTTGCGAAAAATACTAGTTCGCAACAAATGGTTTCAAATCACTTTCATTTGATAAAAAATAGCTTTAGAGATGTTTGGACCGTTTTGTTATCGTGCCACACAACTCGTGAAAAATACAAGTTTGCAATAAATGGTGTCAAATCACCCCCATATGATCAAAAATTCCTTTAGAGATGTTTGGAGCATTTTGTTATCGTGCCACACAACTTGCGAAAAATACAAGTTTGCAACAAATGGTGTCAAATCACTCCCATATGACCAAAAATAGCAATTGAGGCGCTTGGAGCGTTTTATTATCATGCCACACAACTCGCGAAAAAAAGAAGTTTGCAACAAATGGTGCTAAATCACTCCCATATACACAAAAGTACCTCTATAGGAGTTTGGACCATTTTCATAACATGCCATACAACTCGAGAAAAATATAAATTCGGAAAAAATGGTATCAAATCACTCTCATATGATAAAAAATAGGTTTAGAGGCATTTCGACCATTTTGTTATCGTGCCACCCAACTTGCGAAAAATTCAAATTCACAACAATTGGAGTTAAATCACTCCCATATGATTAGAAATTCCTTTAGTGGCGTTTGGAGCGTTTTGTTATCGTGACACACAACTCGCGAAAAAAAGAAGTTCAGAACAAATGGAACTAAATCACTCCCATATACACAAAAGTACCTCTATAGGAGTTTGGACCATTTTCTTAACACGCCATACAACTTGCGAAAAATACAAGTTCGCAACAAATGGCGTAAAATAACTCCTATATGATCAACAATAGCTATAGTGGCATTTGGAGCATTTTATTATCGTGCCAAACAACTCGTGAAAAAAAGAAGTTTGCAACAAATGGTGTTAAATCACTCCCATATGCAGAAAAATACCTCTATAGAAGTTTGGACCATTTTCTTAACATGCCATACGACTCGCAAAAAATATAAGTTCAGAACAAATGGTGTCAAATCACTTTCATAGGATGAAAAATATCTTTAGAGATGTTTGGAGCGTTTTGTTATCGTGCCACACAACTCGTAAAAAATATAAGTTGGCAACAAATGGTTTCAAATCACTCTCATATGATAAAAAATAGCTTTAGAGACATTTGGACCGTTTTGTTATCGTGCCACACAATTCGCGAAAAATACAAGTTCGCAATAAATGGTGTCAAATCACTCTCATATGACAAAAAGTTACTTTTAGAGACGTTTGAAATGTTTTGTTATCATGCCACACAACTCGCGAAAAATACATGTTCGTAACAAATAGTATCAAATCACTCCCGTATGATCAAAAATAGCTACAGTGGCATTTGGAGAGTTTTGTTATCGTCCCACACAACTCGTGAAAAAAAGAAGTTCGCAACAAATGGTGTTAAATCACTCCCATTAGCACAAAAGTACCTCCATACGAGTTTAGACCATTTTCTTAACATGCCATACAACTCGTGAAAATATAAGTTCCAAGCAAATGGTGTCCAATCACTCATAGTATGAAAAATATCTTTAGTGTTTGGAGCGTTTTGTTATCGTGCCAGACAACTCGCGAAAAATACAAGTTCGCAACAAATGGTTTCAAATCACTCTCATATAATAAAAAATAGCTTTAGAGACGTTTGGACCGTTTTGTTATCGTGCCACACAACTCGTGAAAAATACAAGTTCGCAATAAATGGTGTCAAATCACTCTCATATGATCAAAAATTCCTTTAGATTTGGAACGTTTCGTTATCGTGCTACACAACTTGTGAAAAATACAAGTTCGTAACAAATGGTGTCAAATCACTCCCATATGACCAAAAATAGCAATACAGGCGCTTGGAGCGTTTTGTTATCATGGCACACAACTCGTGAAAAAAAGAAGTTCACAACAGATGGTGCTAAATCACTCCCATATACCCAAAAGTAGCTCTATAGGATTTTGGACCATTTTCTTAATATGCCATACAACTAGAGAAAAAAATATAAGTTCGGAACAAATGGTGTCAAATCACTCGCATATGATGAAAAATAGATTTAGAGATGTTTGGAGCGTTTTGTTATCGTGCCACACAACTCGCGAAAAATACAAGTTCGCAACAAATGGTGTCAAATCAATCCCATATAATCCAAAATAGCTATAGAGGTGTTTGGAGCGTTCTGTTATCGTGCCACACAACTCGCAAAAAATACAAGTTCTAACAAATGGTGTTAAATCACTCCCATATCCACAAAAGTACCTCTATAAGAGTTTGGAGAGTTTTCTTAACATGACATATAACTCGCGAAAATATAAGTTCGGAACAAATGGTGTCAAATCACTCCAATATGATCAAAATTCCTTTAGAGGCGTTTGGAGCGTTTTGTTGTCGTGCCATACAACTCGGACAAAATACAAGTTCACAACAAATAGTGTCAAATCACTCCCATATGATCAAAACTAGCTATAGAGGAGTTCGGAGTGCTTTGTTATCGTGCCACACAACTTGCGAACAATACAAGTTCGCAAGAAATGTTGTCAAATCACTCCCATATGATCAAAAATAGCAATAGAAGAGTTCGGAGTGTTTTGTTATCGTGCCACACAACCTGTGAAAAATACAAGTTCGCAACAAATGGTGTCAAATCACTCTCATATGATGAAAAATAGCAATAGAGGCATTTGGAGCATTTTCTTAACATGCCATATAACTCGTGAAAAATATAAGTTTGGAAGAAATGGTATCAAATCACTCTCATATGATGACAAATAGCTTTAGAGGCATTTGAACCACTTTGTTATCGTGCCACACAACTTGCGAAAAATACAAGTTGGCAACAAATGGTGTCAAATCACTCCCATATGATCAAAAATTCCTTTAGCGGCGCTTGGAGCATTTTGTTATCATGCCACACAACTTGCAAAAAATACAAGTGCATAACAAATGATATCAAATCACTCCCATATGATCAAAAATAGCAATAGAGGCGTTGGAGCATTTTGTTATCGTGCCACACAACTCGCGAAAAAAGAAATTCGCAACAAATCGTGTTGAATCACTCCCATATGCACAAAAGTGATAGCATTTGTGGAGGCCATGGGCCCCGGGTACCTCACCACCAACATATGGGCCACTCGGATAGAGGATGAGCCGAATTATGTAATTAGAGATAAGATAGCACCCGGTAGGCCTTACCTTGTACGATAAGGAAAACAGAGTCTTAGTCGGATAAGTTTCTATCTCTAAAGAAAATCCCTTGGCCATATCCGGCTGGGATCCTTATCATGTACCCCTGTCCCCTAGTACATAAAGGGAGGCAGGGCGCCCCTTGAGGGCGGAGAACAACACGGGAAGATCATCGATCAACACAACCTCTCAGAGGAATAACACCACAACTGGACGTAGGGTATTACCTCTTATCGAGGGCCTGAACCAGTATAAAATCTCTTTGTGTTCCTTTGCAATCCACCAAGTTTCCCCTTGCCGAGTAGCCCTAAATTATATTGCCGGTGTAAAACATCGACAGTTGGCGCGCCAGGTAGGGGCTCCGGCGAGTTTCGCATCCAAGATCTCGATGGATCCAACAAGAGGAGTCGACGGCCACAAGTTCTCCCCCGGAGACGTAATTTCCTTCGGAAGCCTCGACTTCATCGCCGACCAGATCGGAAATCTGACCGTGGCCGAAGCAGATCTAATCCGACCGATCGAGGAACCAGCCGACTCCACACCAGTCGGCCCACCAGATGCGGCGACAATCATCATCAAGCCGCAGCACCAACTCTCTGCGTCGCCGAGCCACGGGACAACTCTCTCCGCCGGCGTTCGGCCCAAGTCAGGCCTAGAGTCGACTCAGGCCGGGCAAGGAAGGAGGGAGATCCTCAATTTCCCACTCGGATTTGGCAACGTCACATGACCGCATCCCATGCAGCACTCCCGATCTCCCGTGCTTCAGTTTGGACACGGCCCTGCGCCGTTTCAGATTGGATCTAGGATAATTGGGGTGATTCTTACTTCGCTCAACTACGCGGACTCCGACTCCCAGTCGGACACCAGTTCGAACTCTGGTTCGGACACCGGTTTAGCGGGTCTCCTCATCCCCCGTGAAATCTTCATGGCATCAACGCCCCCACAGGAGATTCCAGGGCCAGTAGGAGTCCTCTCCCTACGTAGCAATGTCAAGCAAGCCTTCACCTGTGACAAGGAGAGCTGTGAATTGGCTCACTTACAAGAGGCGGCAGTCAGGCGCAACAGCATTCGACAAGCCGCCACAACTGAAGTCAAGCAAGATCCAGTTCCGGCAAAGAAGGCGGCGAAGTCGGGAATTTTAGCGGACTTTGACACGAAGAAGATCCCCCTGGACCCTTCCGACCCCTAGTCGGGACCGGACTCGACCCCAAATAGGAAGACGCGCTCGTCACCTTCCTCCAAGCTAACAAGGATATCTTCGCGTGGAAACCGTCCGACATGCCGGGCGTACCAAGGGAGGTGATCGAGCACGCCCTCAATGTGAAGGCAGACGCCAAGTCAGTCAAGCAACGGCTACGATGCTTCGCTCAAGACTGTAAGGATGCTATCCGGGAGGAGATCACCAAGCTCCTCACAGCCGGGTTCATCAAGGAGGTCTATCACCTGGACTGGCTGGCAAACCCAGTTCTAGTCCGGAAGAAAAACAGTAAATGGCGCATGTGCGTCGACTACACCGATCTCAACAAGGAGTGCCCCAAGGACCCATTTGGTCTTCCCAGGATAGATCAGGTGGTAGATTCCACGGCCGGGTGCGACCTACTCAGCTTTCTCGACTGCAACTCGGGATACCATCTGTGGGTGCCATGGGCCCCGGGTACCTCATGACAAGCATATGGGCCACTCAGATAGAGGATGGGCCTGGCCTTGTAATTAGAGATATAGTAACCCCTAGCAGACTTTGTCTTGTACAATAAGGAATATACAGTCCTAGCCGGGTACATTATATCTTTAAGGGGAGATCTCCTAGTCGGAATCCAGTTGGGACTCCTACCTTGTAACCTTGTCCCCCAGTATATAAGGGGAGGCAGGGCGCCCCTTGAGGGCACGGCCAGATGGTTCATCAGAATCGCCACCGCAAATCCTCAAAGGAATAGCACCACAACTGGAGGTAGGGTATTACCTCACATCGAGGGCCTGAATCAGTATAAAATCTCTGCGTGTTCCTTTGCAATCCATCAAGTTTCCATCCGCCGAGTAGCCCCATATATTTATTGCCGGTGTAAAACATCGACAGTTGGCGCGCCAGGTAGGGGCTTCGGCGAGATTTACATCCACAAGCTCAATGGATCCAGCAACCAGAGTTGACGGCGGCAAATTCTCCCCCGGAGATATAATCTCATTCGGAAGCCTCGACTTCGTCGCCGACATGTTCGGCAATCTCACCTTGGCCGACACGGACCCGATCCAACCGGCCAAGGAACCAGCCGACTCCACGCCAGTCGGCCTACACGATGCTGCAGCAATCTTTCATGACATGCTGCAGCGATCTCCAATACGCCCAAGTCCAGGGACAACTCTTTCTTTCGGTGTTCGACTCGGACTCGGTTTTGAGCCGGCCAAGATCGGGCCAAAAAAGGAAGAGATCGTCAATTTCCCATTCGGACTCGGCGACGCCACGGATATCTACAATCTACATCCGACGCGGCAAACCCGATCCCCTGGAGTTCGACTCGGATATAGCCTCGAGCCGCTCGAGGTCAGATCTAGGGAGGTTGGAGTTATCATCAGCCCTATCAACTATTCCGACTAAGACTCTCAGTCAGACTACGACTCTCAGTCGGATTCCGACTCTAAGTCAGACAGCAGTTCAGCAAGCTTCTCCCCGCCACGAGAAATCTTTATGGCATCCAAAGGCTCTACTCCTACTCAGGAATCACGCCGACTACACGAGCAACAAAAGGAAGAGGCCTGCCGACTGCGAGAACAACAGGAGGAAGAAGCAAGATGCTTGCACGCCCGCAACGACGGCCTATGCAGGGCTGGGTGAACCGCTCAGCAACAAACCCTCCGAACAAAAATCGGTGACCACGACGTCTTCGTCACGCCACAATAGAACATCGTGGCTGCCGCAACCCTACTGGACATGGTCCAGCTTGGGCCTGATCACCAGGCCACCCCGACGATCGCAAGGATAAAAGCCATGCTTACCGCTGCTGCATGTCAGCAGCACCAACAGTCGGATGATACCCTCATACCGACCAACCGGTCGACATCCCCAACGGCAATCTCATCTACCTCAAAGCGACCATGAGCGGCTGGCTCCAGTCAGCCACATACGGAGGCACGTCAAGCGTCACTCGGCAACCCCAACAATGACTGGTGGCTCCGAGGCCAACCACGGTGCAATATTCAGCAAGACATCAGCGCTCGGCGCCGTGAATGAGACGAAGACGAGCAACGCCAACTCAAAGACGAGAACGAGCGCTTTGGCCTCCACCACGAGCGGCCTCGCCACTGTATTTGGAGTCGGAGCCCTCATGACAATGAAGGCATACCAGCCTTCACCCAGGAGCTACAACAGGTCGACTGGCCATCGGGTTTCAAGCCTACAGGCATCGACAAATACGACGGCAAGACCGATCCCGAGTCCTGACTCACGGTCTACACTCTGGCGATCCGAGCAGCTAGAGAAAATCACAAAGTCATGGCTAACTACCTCCCAGTCGCTTTAGCCGACTCAGCGAGGACATGGCTAACAGGACTTCCCAAGCAATCAATCGGCTCTTAGGGAGAACTCCGGGAACGTTTCATCACCAACTTCCAGGGAACATACGAGAGGCCATCTTTTGAGTATGACCTATATCAGTTGCGCCAAAGGAAGAACGAGTCTCTTCGTGACTTCATCAAGAGGTTTTCCGAGAAGAGGAACTCAATCCCGAAGATCAAGGACGAGGTCGTCATCGCCGCCTTTTGAAAAGGAGTCAAAGACATCTCGTTCATCGACAAATTCACGCGGAAGCCTCCCAACTCTGTCAAGGCTCTATTCAACATGGCGAACAAATACGCCGACTCGGCCCACGCTGTTGCCGAGGCCCTCGATGACAACAAGTCACCCTGACAGAAGAAGCGGGAGGGCACCGACGATGCAGTCCTGACTAAAGTTGGGAACCGCAATCACAAGTCAGACGGCTTCATTGTGGCTGCCGGTCACAACCGCCTCCGACCTTCGACGACTGGAGATTATCAACAAGTGATATGTTCGGGGGCTCACAAGCTCAAGGCAAGGATGGTATCCCCACTCTCAAATACCGAACAGCTAAGTCGCTTTCTGATAAATATTCCTTCACTCGGCCTTGCCAATGCCGCAGCCGCTTACACCTAATAGGTGTACAAGCTGCACCTTTTTTTAGGTGTACAAGCTGCACCTTTTTTTTTTTTTCTGTTTTTGCTCTTGAATGGTTGCAAAAGTACTCGAGTAGCATAAATTCCGATCCGTGAAACTTTGCTCCATGAAAGACGAACTCAAGTCACCCAAAACGCGTGTCTGGGAAAGAGCCATGAGCCGACTCCCGACGCTAGGGGGCTATGACTAGTCGGGCAGAGTGTTTAAACGTAAGGGGTCAACTACTCGAGGAAATCAATATCAAAGGGAGGAAGAACTCATATTTACATATCTTGTAAAATATATTTTATTTGGTTGATTGTTTCCATCATCAGATGGTACTCATCCAATATGTTTATAGTGCATGGCCAGCTCCGGATACGCGTGACAGGAACTCAGGGCTGCGAGCCTATCTCCTACGCTCAGGGGCTGGACAAGTCTGCCAAAATACACTCGGGATGCTCCACGAGGGCTACTGACTGAGTACTTGCGCCAGTCGGGACATCATCTTCCCTGGCTACTCTCCAAGTGAGCTTACAACCGACCTCCGGTACTAGTTGGGGGTCGTATACTACTCGACTGGGTGAGGTACGCCCCATGAGGGTCGCCAGCCGAATCCTACGCTAATGCTAGGATCGGGTACCTTATTTGGTCATAACTCTGTTAGGTTAGGTACGCCCCATGAGGGTCGCCAGCCGAATCCTATGCTAATGCAAGGTTCGGGTACCTAGCTTGGCTATAACTCTGTTAGGTAGGGTATGCCCCATGAGGGTCGCTAGTCGAATCCTATGCTAATGCAAGGTTCGAGTACCCTGCTCGGCTCTCCTAAAGTCAGAGAAGACTTACATCGTCAAAGCGCATCCGGAGTTCTCATGCACTGCGTCACACCTGAGAAGGGCAAGCAGATCCTGCAACATACCTACTCGGGCACCTGTGGCAACCAGGCTGCATCCAGAACATAAGTCGGAAAGGCTTGCAAATAAGGATTTCTCTGGCTGATTGCGGTTACCAACACCAAAAAACTCATCCTGACATGCGATGGATGATACTTCTATAGAGCTATGCTGGGTAGGTCGGCTCAGGCCGGCTTATTTGGTAGCAGCCACCAAGATATGAGTTCCTACAGTAGCATGCTCCATGTGGGCTGCCCGCAGGCTGAGTTGAAATTATAGCGCTGGTGCTACCAACAGGAGCCGATGAGGTAAACAGATATGCTTCATGAGAGCCTTATTGTTAAACATATATGTTTGGGTATCTGTTTTATCCACCAGGTCTCGAGGATATATCCTTACAAGGATCACAAGCTGGTCTTCATTAAAATTGGGGATGCAGGTATCTTTCTCGGGTACACCTGACCACGCTGTGGATTTATTTTCATAAAGTGGTACTCGGCCTACATGCGTGGCCATTAGTTGCCATGAGCAACATTATTCCCGCTGACATGATGCGGAGGAGTCTAACTTTCGAGTAGTGCACTACTCGAGAGAGACTATAAATTTCTCATTCCCGCTGACATGATGCGGAGGAGTCTAACTTTCGAGTAGTGCACTACTCGGGAGAGGCTATAAATTTCTCATTCCCGCTGACATGATGCGGAGGAGTCTAACTTTCAAGTAGTGCACTACTCGGGAGAGACTATAAATTTCTCATTCCCGCTGACATGATGCGGAGGAGTCTAACTTTCGAGTAGTGCACTACTCGGGAGAGGCTATAAATTTCTCATTCCCGCTGACATGACGCGGAGGAGTCTATCTTCTGGGTGGGACGCCACTCGGAAAAGACTATAAACTCCTCTTTCCAGCTGACATGACGCTGAAGAGTCCCATATATGAGTAGTATCCTACTCGGCAAGACTATAAATACCCATTCCGACTGACAAGAAGTCGAAGAGTCCTACATATGAGTAGTTCCCTGCTCGGTAAGACTATAAATCATATTCTGGTTGACATGATACCGAAGAGTCTCATATACCAGTAGTAATCTACTCGGGAAAGACTTCTAGGTTAAAGATCTTTGACTTTATGTTTAATTGTCTTCACAATTAAGCACAAAGTCGGGGGCTACACCTAATAGGTGCGCCTATTCGGCGCACACTATTCATATATCTACATGAAGCCCTTCATAGCCTCGCTGCCAGCTGACATGAAGCAGGACTCGGGAAGAAGACTCACTCAGACAAAGAGTACTCGGGAGCAATGCACTCGGGAAGACTTCACCGTGGAGGATGAGCACTCGGCATCAGCTGTGACTCAACTATGAAGGTCTCAAGGGCTACTGTGGGTGCCATTGGCCCCGGGTACCTCATGACAAGCATATGGGCCACTCAGATAGAGGATGGGCCTGGCCTTGTAATTAGAGATATAGTAATCCCTAGCAGACTTTGCCTTGTACAATAAGGAATATACAGTCCTAGCCGGGTACATTATATCTCTAAGGGGAGATCTCCTAGTCGGAATCCGTCTGGGACTCCTACCTTGTAACCCTATCCCCCAGTATATAAGGGGAGGCAGAGCGCCCCTTGAGGGCACGGCCAGACGGTTCATCAGAATCGCCACCGCAAATCCTCAAAGGAATAACACCACAACTGGACGTAGGGTATTACCTCACATTGAGGGCCTGAACCAGTATAAAATCTCTGCGTGTTCCTTTGCAATCCATCAAGTTTCCATCCGCCGAGTAGCCCCATATATTTATTGCCGGTGTAAAACATCGACACCATCAAATCAGCCTGAGGGAGGAAGACTGCTTAAAGACATCTTTCATCACGCCGTTTGGAGCGTACTGCTACATCACAATGCCGATCGGTCTGAAAAATGCTGGAGCAACCTATCAACGGGCAATTCAGCGGTGTCTGCACACTCAGATCGGGCGCAACGTGGAAGCCTACGTCGATGACGTGGTGATCAAGACCAAGTCCAAAGAAGACCTCATTGCTGACTTGGAAGAAACCTTCCAAAATCTTTGAAGATTCAAGATGAAGCTGAACCCGGAAAAGTGCGCCTTTGATGTGCCATCTGGCAAGTTACTCGGCTTCATTGTCTCGCATCGTGGCATCAAGGCAAACCTGGAGAAAGTCAATGCCATAATGAACATGGCTCCCCCGGCTAACCAGAAGGATGTCCAGAAGCTGACAGGCTGCATGGTGGCACTCAGCCGATTTATTTCCCGACTGGGCGAACGGGGTATGCCCTTCTTCAAGCTACTCAAAAAGGCAGACAATTTTCAATGGACTCCGGACGACCAACAAGCCTTTAAAGACTTCAAACAATTTCTCACATCACCTCCCGTGTTGGCATCACCTATGCCCCAAGAACCGCTAATGTTATATCTTGCGGCAACCACTCAGGTAGTTAGCACGGTGCTGGTGGTCGAGCGATCCAAACAGGGTCACATCCAGAAAATACAACGGCCAGTTTACTTCGTCAGCAAGGTACTTGCCAACTCAAAGACGAGATATCCGCAGGTCCAGAAGCTGTTATATGGCCTACTCATCATAGTCCGGAAGCTGGTGCATTATTTTCAAGCACATCAAGTTACGGTGGTTACATCATTTCCACTCGGGGATGTCCTTCATAATCGCGAGGCCATCGACCGAATTGCTAAATGGGCACTCAAGCTGTTGGCGTTCGATATCACCTTTCAGCCACAGACAACAATTAAATCACAAGCTCTAGCTGACTTCGTAGCTGAGTGGACAGAAGTTCAACTGCCTACATCAACAGCGAAGCTAGAGTATTGGACAATGTACTTCGACAGTTCTCTACGGATCGGCGGCGCCGGGACTAGAGTCATATTAACATCCCCCACCGGCGAAAAACTCAAGTACATCCTACAAATCCACTTCCCGGCTTCCCACAACATCGCCGATTACGAGGCACTTATCCATGGGCTCCGGATTGCTATATCACTCGGCATTCGTCGACTGGTTGTGCGCGGGGACTCTCAACTCATGGTGAACCAAGTCATGAAAGACTGGACTTGTCTCGATGATACCATGGCGGCATACTGTCAGGAGGTCCGCAAGTTGGAAAACATGTTCGACGGGCTGGAAATAACACACGTCCTGCGCCAATACAATGACGTGGCAGACGAGCTGGCAAATATGGGATCCAAGCGAGAAGCGGTTCTGACTGGAATCTTTGTCGAACAACTCATGGAGCCATCAGTTAAGAAGAAACCAGCGCCGGAGCAGTCGGGAGGCGAATCTACCCCGGCTATAGACGAGGTGCTGTAGATATGTCAAGACTGGCAGCCCCTATTGTCAAATTTCTCCTGGACGACGAACTCCCAGATGATAGCAGTCAAGCCGAACAAATCAAGCGTCGAAGCAGAAGCTTCCTGCTAGTCGGAGAAGACCTGTACCGAAGGAGCGCATCTGGTGTCCTCATGCGTTGCGTCACCACCGAGGAGGGCAAGCAGATCCTGCAGTCAATCCACTCGGGCATATGTGGCAACCATGCCGCATCCAGGACATTAGTCGGAAAGGCTTACCGCTAGGAGGGTTCACACATCTATTCATCGCAGTTGACAAGTTCACCAAGTGGATTGAGGCCCAACCCGTTGCAACTATAACAGTGGCACGAGCAAAGGACTTCATCATGAGTATACTATACCCATTCGGGGTCCCTAACCGCATCATCACCTACAACGGTACTCAGTTCACGGGTGACGTATTCCAAGACTTCTGTGAAGATTTCGGCATCAAGATCTGCCATGCATCTGTGGCACACCCACGGAGCAACGGGTAGGTCAAGCGAGCCAACGGTATGGTCTTACAAGGCATCAAGGCCAAGATATTCGACCGACTACAACCATATGCGGGCCGGTGGGTACAAGAACTCCCATCTATTCTCTGGTCTCTCAGAACCATGGTTAGTCGGGCAGCAGGGCAATCCCCTTTCTTCCTGGTCTACGGTGTTGAGGCTATGCTACCGACAGAGTTACAGTTCAGCTCTCCGCGAGTCCGGGCTTACTCAGAAGACGTCTCAAACAATACCTAACTGGTCGAGCTAGATTAGTTGGAAGAAGCAAGGGACATCGCAACAATCCAGTCGGCAAGGTATCTTCAAGGCCTACGTTGCTACCACAATCGCAATGTCCGTGGCCATGCCTTTTTGGTCAGGGATCTCATCTTGAGAAAACTACAAACCACCAAAAACAGGCATAAATTATCCCCACTTTGGGAAGGGCCACTCATTATAGCCGAGGTTACGTGGCCAGGTGCGTACTGACTGAAGACCGAAGACGGTGTCCTCATCAGCAACTCATGGAATATAGAATAGCTACGTCCTTTCTATACCTGAGCTTTATACTTTATCATGTGCACAGTTCTCTCTGACTCACTACGCCACTTGTATCAACCGAGTAGTGAGTCGGGGCTGCATATATTATATGTGTTTTGTCAATAACATACAAGCCTGTCTTACTCCAGTTATGAAGCCTTACTGCGATTGTCACGTTTGCCCGAGTACACTTTCTTACAGTGAACGATTTTATTAAGTTCCGACAGACTAACTCAGCGCAGACTACACATTCGAGTAAAGCTAATGATGACTGAGTAGTAATTCAAGGCTTGGTGGCACTGCACATATATTTACACATGTTTTCCACAAAAGTTTATATATACCGACTACATGATATATTACTCTTACAGACCCAGGTCTCGGGTGATTATCTCAGCAGTCGGCCTCGCCCGGGCTATCAGCTCCAGCGCCTCCTCGGGCATCATCTCCTCGGCAAACCCCTCCTCGATGGCTTCAATGTCTGCCCTCGGGTAGATTGATTTTGCCATCGCCAGGGTCTGGGCCACACCGGCAATGACATGCTCATCCGAGTACTTCTTCAAGGCACTCGGTGCATCCTCAAGACGCGCCTCTACTTGGGGGATCCTACTACAACTGGTTCCCATAGGGCTGGGATCTATGAGGTCAAGGAGCCCTTTCACGGACCCGATGAGGGCTTCCCGTGACTCCCTGATGACTCTTATCTTCTCTGTGTAAAACCGATATTGGGCCTGGACATTGGCTCTCATGTCTGTCCGGGTCCACCGGCAAGTAAACTTGTCAGGCTCGATTGCAGATGGAATAACTAATGGATTGGTTAAGATCATGGTTAGGTTGGGGACTTACTTTCGTAGTCGGCCTCCCACTTGGCTACGGTTTTCTCCAGTTTGGCTTTTTCTTCGCCGAGCTTGACGGGGGCCTCTTTTAACTCGGCCTTTTCCCGTTTGAGCTCAGCGTTGGCCTCTATCAGGTCGGCCTTGACCTTCTCAAGCTTGGCCTTGGCTTCTTCGACCTCCTTCAGCTGGGCTTCCCCCTCTGTTCAGGTCTTTAATTCGGCTTCGAGGGCTGCACGACCGATTAGTCATGAACTCAACCTTGCGGCCAAGACGCAACTGGGTAGTCGGGAACAACGCAGCTGGAGGAATACATCAAGAGTTTAGTCAGGAAGACGCATTCGGGGGACTTACCTCTGATCTTCGCGGCTTGGGCCCAATTTTCATCCCTGAGCTGGGTGGCGGCAGCCTTCAGCCAAGCTTCCCTTCCCGCGTGGCGTTCGTCCATCTCGGCCTTCAACGCCCGGAGCTGCTGTAATTCCGCGAGATGAGGGGCCATTTCGACCAAGATCTCGGTCATCTCCTCATTGCAATCGACAAGCTTCTACTTAGGGAAAGAATAAGTCAAGAGTGTGCAGTCAGACATCAAAACAAGAAGACCACCATGACTCTGCCACAAGAATTATACCCCAACTCCCTGGGACTCGGTGATGGTGGCGCGAAGCAAGCTTTCGCGTTCCCTTCTCGCTGCGGCCTCATCAAGCTTGAAACTTTTCACGGTTCCGTCAGCCGTCGTCCAGATGAACGTCCAAGGGAGCCTACGCAGAGGAGCTTCAATCCGAGGAAGGTTTGGGATCTCCGGCGGCAGCGACAACGATGATGACGACGACCACGACGGTGACGCGGTCCCGGCCCCCATGCCGGTGTCCCCCACGGCCTCGGGGATCAACTCGGGGGCTCCAGCAGCGACCTCTGCAGCGGGTGGCGACTCAGGGGCTGGGGCAGGAACCTCAGTAACTGCCTCTTGGTCAGGTGGCAACTGCGGCCCCGCAGTCGGGACCACCTCAATCTCTATGACTGGGCTGGCCTCTGGCTCAGCGGGTGTGCTCGCGGGTGCCGGCTCGGCTGGGGCGGGCTCTTCAAGGGGAGCGGTTGGAGCGGTCTCCTTGAGATCGATGTCGGCACGCTTCCTGCATCACAAGACAGACATCAAAGTACCACTGCAACAGACAAGAATCTCAGAAGATCCGGAGTAGCGTACCTCTTGGAGAACTTCAGTCTCCCCCCGGGTGATCCGGGTCCCTGTGGAGCGCCGCGCCCGGTTGTTGGCCTGGTCGGCGAAGCAGTCGGCGGCGGCATGGCAACTGGAGGTGACCCCGTCGGTGGCGTGGCCGACTCAGGCACCCGTATGCTTGGCGGCGCCTGCTCGGACCGCGTACTCTGCGGCGCTTTTGCCTAGCTTGGCAGCGTCGAGCTCAGCCGAATTGATCCCAACCTGGGACTTGATCGCCTGGGCGCCGCGGTGGCTATGTCCTTTATCTTCAGGCCTCCAACCACAACACGCGGGGTCATGGCCCCCTCACCTTGATATAAAACAGGTTTTTTCCCCGCTCTCTTGGGGTCGGGCTGGTCAGCAGGGGGGCTCCTCGGCCTCTTCTTTGATTTGATGGCTGACAACGGGCGGGAGTCCTCATCGAACTCCTCGCACCACTACAAAAGAATCAACAAAATACATCACACTATGCCGGGCAATCATACATACAAGTCCACAGGCATTCATCACAGAAGAAGGATAAAGATTACCTTGGTACGGGGCCGAATGAAGCTATAGGCCGCGATTTGGCGATTATCGTCTTCGGTTGCGATCACCCCTTCGGAGAAGTAACCGAATAGGGTCTCGGTCACCGTGCGCTTGTCAGCCGACTCATTGCTTACTCGGTCAGGGTCATTTTTGCCCTTGAAGGCCCAGCCGAACGCGCTCCTCAGCTTCAGCGGCTAGATGCGCCGAGTCAGGAAACGGCGGGCCACCCAAGGTCCAGTCAGGCCAGCTTTCTTAAGGTCATCTAATTTCCCCAACAATTGGTGCACTTGCCCCATCTCCTCATAGGTTGGATCTGCCGACCAACTTGGTAAAACTACCGGCGGTAAGCCGGTGAATGGACGCAAGGAGGGAGCCAGATCTATGCAATAGAACCACTCCTTGTGCCAGCCTTTCAAGAAAGATTTCAAGGGGAGATCAAGATATGTTTTCTTCCCATCACTCCTCAACTGGAGACCGGCCCCCCCAATCACATTGACATTATTCTTGGAGGGCTGGGGTTTGATGTGGAATAGATGCCTGAAGAAATTAAAATGGGGTTCTACACCCAAAAAGCACTCGCAAAGAGTGACAAATATGGAGATTTGAAGAATCGAGTTGGGATTCAAATTCACCAACTCCAACCCATAGAAGTCAAGGATGCGGCGGAAGAAATCAGAAGAGGGAAGGCACAAACCCTGATCGAAAAAAGAGGCGAAAACTACTGTTTCACCAGATTGGGGATTTGGGACCGACTCATCCTTAGCCGGCCGCCAACGGATCACCTCCTGACTGGGTAACTTCAATTGACTCTCCAGCAGCCTCAGTTTCACCGAACCGCAATCCAAAGTGGGCCAGGCATTCCCCAGCGCACCCACGAGATCCGAAGCTTTCGGCATGGTTGGGAGCAGAAAGATTTGGGGGGAAAGCAAATTAGGGGCTTGGAACAGACGAAGCGGACTGGAATCGCCTGAGTTCGAGCAAGGAACAGCAGCAGTAGCTAACCCTAGCTAAGCAAAAGGCGAAATTTGGGCGTGGAGATGGAAGACGAAACGATTAGCTGATTTGGGGAAGATGAAGGAATCTTTTTCTCTCTCCCTGTTATTTATAAAGCCTGTGCTGACTAAATGGGCTTGGGCCTACACAGTCAGTGTTGGGCCACCAAGATATGAGTTCCTACTGTAGCATGCTCCATGTGGGCCGCCTGCAGGCTGAGTTGAAATTATAGCGCTGGTGCTGCTAATAGGAGCCGATGAGGTAAACAGATATGCTTCATGAGAGCCTTATTGCTAAACATATATGTTTGGGTATCAGTTTTATCCACCAGGTCTCGAGGATATATCCTTACAAGGATCACAAGCTGGTCTTCATTAAAATTGGGGATGCAGGTATCTTTCTCGAGTACACCTAACCACGTTGTGGATTTATTTTCATAAAAGTGGTACTCGGCCTACATGCTTGGCCATCAGTTGCCATGAGCAACATCATTCCAACTGATATGACGCTGAAGAGTCTAACTTTCGAGTAGTGTACTACTCGGGAGAGACTATAAAATTCTTATTCCTGCTGACATGATGCGGAGGAGTCTAGCTTCTGGGTGGGACGCTACTCAAGAAAGACTATAAACCCCCTTTCCAGCTGACATGACGCTGAAGAGTCCCATATACGAGTAGCATCCTACTCGGTAAGACTATAAACACACATGCCGACTGACATGAAGTCGAAGAGTCCTACATACGAGTAGTTCCTTACTCAGCAAGACTATAAATCATATTCCGGTTGACATGATACCGAAGAGTCTCATATACCAGTAGTAATCTACTCGGGAAAGACTTCTAGATTAAAGATCTTTGACTTTATGTTTAATTGTCTTCACAATTAAGCACAAAGTCGGGGGCTACACCTAATAGGTGCGCCTATTCGGCTCACACTATTCATATATCTACATGAAGCCCTTCATAGCCTCGCTGCCAGCTGACATGAAATAGGACTCTGGAAGAAGACTCACTCAGACAAAGAGTACTCGGGAGCATTGCACTCAGGCAATCTTCACCGTGGAGGATGAGCACTCGGCATTAGCTGTGACTCAACTATGAAGGTCTTAGGGGCTACTGTGGAGGCCATGGGCCCCGGGTACCTCACCACCAACATATGGGCCACTCGGATAGAGGATGGGCCGAATTATGTAATTAGAGATAAGATAGCACCTGGCAGGCCTTACCTTGTACGATAAGGAAAACAGAGTCTTAATCGGATAAGTTTCTATCTCTAAAGGAAATCCCTTGGCCGTATCCGGCTGGGATCCTTATCATGTACCCCTGTCCCCTAGTATATAAAGGGAGGTAGGGCGCCCCTTGAGGGCGGAGAACAACACGGGAAGATCATCGATCAACATAACCTCTCAGAGGAATAACACCACAACTGGACGTAGGGTATTACCTCTTATCAAGGGCCTGAACCAGTATAAAATCTCTTTGTGTTCCTCTGCAATCCACTGAGTTTCTCCTTGCCGAGTAGCCCTATAATTCTATTGCCGGTGTAAGACATCGACAGCATTATTGGTCTCGATCTTTAGGTGGAGACATGTAACTCGATTGGGGATGGAGGCGATGTTCACGACCTGACTACAACCGTCCAAAGAGGCTGCGCCTTGGTGACCGATACACCGACTCCAAGGGTTGCTCGCGATCTTGTGGGGCGCAAATAACCCGGCCACGAGGGCACTCATCCTGCAAGCAATCGAAGAACAAGTAAGAACAAGCACTGAATTGCTAGATTGATATGAAGGTTTCGATCATAAACACGACATGGTGAGGTTCTGAAGTCAAGCGAATGGGCGATCTAATCGACACGTGCGTTGCAACTCGAAGTAGCGACGACTTACTTGGAATCAACAAAACCTAATTGTTCCTGGTGGCTCTAAGCCCTATTAATAGATGGGAGAATGACCACAGGGGTATTGGGGTTGTACCATAACCCTAAGACGCGTCCTTAGTGGACTCAACTTGATACACGGCCAATTGGGCCAAAATAGGGTGACGCAGCACCGTGGATAGAACAGGTCTCCATATTAAAATGACGATTGCAGCCGACTCTGATTAGATATGGATGTGAGGCTGGATCCATTTGAAAGTAATCTTGATAAGCTTTCCACGAAGTATTTACATGCCCAAATCAGAATCCGAATGAAGTTGTGGTGACCGTCACAAGTTGGTGCTGTCCTGCAGTCCGAATCCAGCCCACGCGACTCCTCTTCCCTGTTGATCCTCGCCATCGTTCCTAAGCAAAACAAGAGTGCACATGTTTCCATGGTCTAAATAAGTTGGACACAAACCTAAGAATGAACTCACCTGATAGTTGAGTTGACGTGCACGAGCACGAGTAATTGGGCCAGTAATCTGTACTTGTGGAGGTGTGGATGTATCGATGGTGTTGATGTCCTCATCAAAAAGTATCTCTATAGGAGTTTGGACCATTTTCTTAACATGCCATACAACTCATGAAAAATATAAGTTCGGAACAAATGGTGTTAAATCACACCCATATGATCAAAAATAGCTACAGAGGCGTTTGGAGCGTTTTGTTATTGTGCCACACAACTCGCGAAAAATACAAGTTCACAATAAATATTGTCAAATCACTCCTATATGATAAAAAATAGCCATAGAGGCGTTCGGAGCATTTTTTTTATCGTGCCACACAACTCGCGAAAAATACAAGTTCACAACAAAAGGTGTCAAATCACACCCATATGATCAAAAATTCCTTTAGAGGCATTTGGAGCGTTTTGTTATCGTGCTACACAACTCGCAAAAAAAGAAGTTCGCAACAAATGGTTTCAAATCACAACCATATAATCCAAAATAGCTATAGAGGCGTTTGGAGTGTTTTGTTATCATACCACACAACTTGCAAAAAAAGAAGTTCGCATCAAATTGTGGTCAATCACACCCATATGCACAAAAGTACCTCTATAGGAGATTGGATGATTTTCTTGACATGCCATACAACTCGCGAAAAATATAAGTTCGGAACAAATGGTGTCAAATCACTCCCATAGGATCAAAAATTGCTATAGAGGTGTTTGGAACATTTCTTTATCATGCCACACAACTCGCGAAAAATAAAAGTTCACAACAAATGGTGTCAAATCATTCGCATATGATCAAAAATAGCTATGGAGGCATTTAGACCTTTTGTTATTGTGCCACACAACTCGCGAAAAATACATGTTCGCAACAAATGGTGTCAAATCACTTCCATATGATCAAAAGTAGCTTTAGAGGCATATGGAGCGTTCTGTTATTGTGCCACACAACTCGCGAAAAATACAAGTTCGCAACAAATGTTGCCAAATCACTCCCATATGATCAGAAATAGCCATAGAGGCGTTCGGAGCGTTTTTTTATCATGCCACACAACTCGCGAAAAATACAAGTTTGCAACAAAAGGTGTCAAATCACTCCTATATGATCGAAAATTCCTTTAGAGGCATTTGGAGTGTTTTGTTATCGTGCCACGCAACTCGCAAAAAAAGAAGTTCGTAACAAATGGTTTCAAATCACTCCCATATGATCGAAAATAGCTATAGAGGTGTTTGGAGCGTTTTTTTATCGTGCCACACAACTCGCAAAAAAAGAAATTCATAACAAATGGTTTCAAATCACTCCCATATGATCAAAAATAGCTATAGAGGCGTTTGGAGAGTTTTGTTACCGTGCCACACAACTCACGAAAAATACATGTTCGCAACAAATGGTGTCAAATCACTCCCATATGATCAAAAATAGCTTTAGAGGCGTTTGGAGTGTTGTGCTATCATGCAACACAACTCGTGAAAAATACAAGTTCGTAACCAAAGGTGTCAAATCACTCCCATATGATCAAAATTTCCTTTAGAGGCGTTTGGAGCGTTTTGTTATCATGGCACACAACTCGCAAAAAAAGAAGTTCACAACAAATGGTGTCAAATCACTCCCATCTAAGCAAAAATAAGCTTAGAGGCATTTGGAGCATTTTGTTATCTTGCCACACAACTTACGAAAAAGACAAGTTCGCAACAAATAGTGTCAAATCACTCCCATATGATCAAAAATAGCTATAGAGGCGTTCGGAGTGTTTTGTTATTGTGCCACACAACTTGCAAAATCGTGCCACACAACTTTTCAAATCACTACAAACGCATGACGTCGCTTGCGCCTTAGCAATTGCTGAACCAACTCCGAGATGTTATTGACCTCGCTGGAGACTCAATCAACCTGAACATGAAGTTCAATCCTTGCAAGCAATCGAAGAACTAGCAAGAATAGGACATAAGCAATCTAATATTGTGAATATGAATAAATCATAGGTTGTATGGTGAAATAAGGTTGGGATTCCGAAGCTGTCTTGACAGATGGTCATTCGACATAACTAAAGAATAGAAGTTTGCACAATGGCTAAACCTAAACTCAATGAAATCCACCTTCTAGCAAACGAGGCGGTGGCTCCTTTATAGGGAACGACTAGGGGTGGTGTCTACAGTGCACACCCTAGGGTTACAAGGCCCATGGGCCCAAATGGTAGTGACGCACACCCTTTTGACATAGACTCAGAAACCAATGTGTACTGTTTTGATAATTTCAACCGGCTCGGATGGAATTTGAAGATAGGGTTGGATCCGTTGGAAAGTAGACTTGATAAGCTTTCCAGAAAGTATAAGAACATCCCAAACGGAGTCCGTATGAGGAAGTTGTGCCCATTTGAACTTATTACCATCGCAGCAGTCCGAATGTCCCTTTCCTTCATCCTTTTCTAGGTTCCTAAGCACAATTAAATCATTTGCATTAGGTAGCGGTAGCGGTCTATTGTCAGTAATATATGAACCTAGGAATGAATTCACTTGGTAATTAAGTTGATGAGCATGAGCTCGAGTAAGTTGTCCTTGCTATGGATGAGTTGTATTCATGGAAGGAATGCCCTCATCATCCTCCCCTTCTTGCATTTGAGTCGTCCACGACACAAACTTGTCCTCTTCTCGCAAGTAGGGCTTCAAATCTGTAATGTTAAATATAGGACTAACCCAAAAATCTGCAGGCAGTTCAATCTTGTATGCATTATCATTAATCTTTTCTAACACCTTGAAAGGACCATCAGCTCGTGGCATCAATTTGGATTTTCTCAACTCAGGGAACCTATCTTTTGGTAAGTGTAACCAAACAAGATCCCTAGGTTCAAAAGTTAAATGTTTCCTTCCCTGACTACCAACAAGTTTATATTTAGCATTCATGCGCTCTATATTCGCCTTAGTTGTCTCGTGCATTTTTAAAATTAATTCAGCATGTTGTTTAGCATCAGGGTTCAATTTCTCCGAAGATGGGATAAGCATTAAATCAATAGGAGCACAAGGCACAAAACCATAAACAACTTCAAAAGAGCACATCTTTGTAGTAGAATGCAAAGAACGATTGTAAGCAAACTCAATATGAGGCAAGCATTCTTCCCACATTTTTAAATTTCTTTTCAACACAGCCCTAAGCATTGTAGACAAAGTTCTATTCACATCCTCAGTTTGTCCATCAGTTTGGGGATGACAAGTAGTAGAAAATAACAGTTTAGTCCCCAATTTACCTCATAAAGTTCTCCAAAAATGGCTAAGGAATTTAGCATCACAATCTGAAACTATAGTATGAGGCACACCATGCAAGCGAATAACTTCACGAAAGAATAAATCATCAATATGGGTAGCATCATCGCTCTTATGGCATGGTATAAAATGGGCCATCTTAGAGAATCTATCAACAACCACGAAGATACTATCCCTCCCCTTCTTTGTTCTAGGCAATCCTAGAACAATGTCCATTGAAATATCTTCCCACGGAATGCTAGGAACGGGTAAGGGCATGTATAAACCATGAGGATTAAGTCATGACTTAGCTCTTTGACATGTAGTGCAGCGAGCAACATAGTGCTCGACGTCCCGCCTCATCTTTGGCCAAAAGAAATGAGCAGCAAGGATATCTTCCATTTTCTTCACACCAAAATATCCCATCAATCCACCTTCATGTGCTTCCAGTAACAACAATAAACGAATAGAACTAGTAGGAATGCACAACCTGCTGGCTCTAAACGCGAACCCATCATTAATGAAAAATTTATTCCACATTTTCCCTTCTTTACAATGCAACAGTATTTCCGCAAAATCAGCATCATACACATATTGCTCTTTAATAGTCTCTAATCCAAAAATTTTGAAGTCAAGTTGTGATAACATGGCATATCTCCTAGACAAAGCATTAGGAATCACATTCTCCTTTTGATGGGGGACGGGGATTCCCGATCTTCCGTCAGGTAGAGATAACTATCATTTTGGTGGAACGTGACACACCGATCCGGCTTCAGATCAACAGAACCGATCCCTGCAACCTTAGCACCACGACTCCTCTGGTTATCAACTGTGTCACAAATCCAATTGACCTCACCAAGAAGGCTAATCTCTGCCTGCGAAATGAAGAACACAAGCAAGAACCCAAAAGTACGCAGCTCAATTAAAGTGACAATTGCAGATGAATGATTAAGCACTCGAAGTTGGGGTTTCACAACAGATGACGGCGACTGTTCGAAGACAGATTGATCTAAAGCAAAACCCAACCCTAATGTGGGTGATGGCTACTAAATATATAGTCTAAGGGTCGTCACACCCCCTGGACGCGCCCTCTAACGGGCTCTAAGATGATACACGGCCCAACGGACCAAAAGACGGTGACGCAGCACCCTGGCAGATTCTGGATGCTGACTTCTTTTGACGATTCCTGTTGACTCCGGTGGAATTTGGATGTCAAACCAAAGCCATTAGTTAGCTTATGAAATTATCTTTCCATGCATATGTGGATCATCGAAAACGGAGTCTGTATGCATCCTGGGCATCCATTTTACTGCAGGCTGGTCCTGAAGGCCGAGGCAGACTCGAACTCGAGTTGGACTGGGCCTCCGGCTTGTCTTGGGTGTCCTTGCTGTTCTTCTCCGCCTCCACACCTCTCTCCAAGTACTTCATGATCCTCTCCAATGTTCCTAAGCAAGATAACATCATTAGGTAGCAATCTATTCTCAAAACTATGAAAAGGATCGCTTAAGAACGAGCTCACCTCTAGATTTAATTGTCGCATTCGAGCTCGGGTCATTGGACCTTGCATAACGGTTGGAGGATCAGCGGGTGTATCCGAAGGAGTGATGTCCTCATCATCTTGATGGGGGACGGGGGTTCCCGATCTTCTGTCAAGTAGAGATAACTATCGTTTTGGTGGAACGCGACACACCGATCCGGCTTCAGATCAACAGACCCGATCCCTGCAACCTTAGCACCGCGACTCCTCTGGTCATCAACCATGTCACAAATCCGGTTGACCTCACCAAGAAGGCTAATCCCTGCCTACAAAATGAAGAACACAAGCAAGAACCTGAAAGTATGCAACTCAATTAAAGTGACAATTGCAAATGAATGATTAAGCACTCGAAGTTGGGGTTTCACAATAGATGACAGCGACTGTTCGAAGACAGATTGATCTAAAGCAAAACCTAACCCTAATGTGGGCGGTGGCTACTGAATATATAGTCTAAGGGTCATCACACCCCCTGGACGCGCCCTCTAACGGGCTCTAAGACGATACACGGCCCAACGGACCAAAAGACGGTGACGTAGCACCCTGGCAGATTCTAGATGGTGACTTGTTTCGAGGATTCCTATTGACTCCTGTGGAATTTGGATGTCAAACCAAAGCCATTGGTTAGCTTATGAAATTATCTTTCCATGCATATGTGGATCATCAAAAACGGAGTCTGTATGCATCTTGGGCATCCGTTTTACTGCAGGCTGGTCCTAAAGGCCGAGGCAGACTCGAACTCGAGTTAGACTAGTCCTTTGGCTTGTCTTGGGTGTCCTTGCTGTTCTTCTCCGCCTCCACACATCTCTCCAAGTACTTCATGATCCTCTTCAATGTTTCTAAGCAAGATAACATCATTAGGTAGCAATCTATTCTCAAAACTATGAAAAGGATCACTTAAGAACGAGCTCACCTTTAGATTTAATTGTCGCATTCGAGCTCGGGTCATTGGACCTTGCATAATGGTTGGAGGATCAGTGGGTGTATCCGAAGGAGTGATGTCCTCATCACCTTTCCCTTCTTGTGCTTTATAACATAGGGAAAATACTCAATAAATTCAACCCACTTCGCGTGTTTGCAGTTCAATTTACCTTGACTCCGAATATACTTTAAAGATTCATGATTAGAATGTACAACAAATTCTTTGGGCCATAAATAATTTTGCCAAGTTTCTAAAGTTCGAACAAGTGCATATAACTCCTTATCATAAGTAGAATAGTTCAAACTAGGCCCACTCAATTTCTCACTGAAGTATGCTATAGGTTTGCCTTCTTATAACAACACACCACCTAAACCAATTCCGCTTGCATCACATTCTAGTTCAAAAGTCTTATTGAAATTAGGGAGTTGGAGGAGAGGTGCATGTGTTAACTTATCTTTCAACGTGGTGAAGGTGTTCTACTGTCCGGCTCTCCAAACAAATGGCACGCCCTTCTTCGTAAGCTCATTCAATGTTGCGGCGATGGTGCTGAAATCCTTTACGAAGCGGCGGTAGAACCTAGCAAGTCCTAAGAAGCTCTGCACCCGTGTGACCATGTTAGGAGTTGGCCAACTCTGGATTGCTTCAGCCTTGGCTGGATCAACTTCAATTTCGTGAGGAGTAACAACATAGCCAAGAAACGAGACTCGATCGGTGCAAAAGGTGCACTTTGCAAGGTTACCAAATAAACATGCATCACGTAAAGCATTAAAAACAGCACGTAAATGTTCAAGATGTTCCTCTAATGATTTGCTATATATCAGTATATCATCAAAATAAACCACCACATATCTACCAATGAAAGCACGCAAAACCTCGTTCATTAGTCGCATGAAGGTACTAGGTGCATTCGTTAAACCAAAAGGCATTACTAGCCACTCATATAACCTGAACTTAGTTTTAAAAGCTGTTTTCCATTCATCGCCTAATTTCATGCGGATTTGATGATAACCACTATGCAAATCAACCTTGGAAAAGACAACAGGACCACTCAATTCATCAAGCATATCATCTAGCGTAGGAATAGGATGACGATATCTAATGGTGATTTATTGATTGCTCTACAATCTACACACATGTGCCATGACCCATCTTTCTTTGGTACTAAAATAACCGGAACAGCACAAGGACTAAGAGATTCATGCACATACCCTTTATCAAGCAACTCTTGAAGTTGGCGCTGAATTTATTTAGTTTCTTCTGGATTGGTCCTATATGGGGCGTGGTTGGGCAAGGATGCACTAGGAATTAAATTAATTTGATGTTCAATCCCACGAAGCGGTGGCAGCCCCTGTGGTATGTCTTTTGGAAAGACATCTTGGTACTCCTGCAAAATGTTAGTGACAGCAGATGGCAAAGAAGGAGGTTTATCCTCAAAGGAAAACAAAGCTTCTTTGCAAACTAATGCATAGCAAACAGAATTACTAGCATTCAGCTCAGTCATATCAGACTTGGTAGCAAGGAAACAAGCACTTTTCAATTTAATTTCCTTATTCTTCACATGAACAGATTTAGGTTCTTTCTTTTTTCGTTGCTCAAGCTCTTTAGCTACAGTCTGATTTTCACTCTTAGTATTCTCCTGACTCTTCACACTACTAGCTCTAGCAAGGTCATCTTTAACAATTTGTTCAGGAGTCATAGGATGCAGCATAATTTTCTTTCCCTTGAATATGAGAGAGTATTGATTATTCCTACCATGATGTACACATTCAGTATCATATTGCCAAGGTCTTCCTAATAACAAGGAACAAGCTTGCATAGGAACAACGTCACAATCAACATAATCATGGTATGAACCCATAGAAAAATGTACTCTCACCATCCGTGTTACCCTCAACTTACCACTGCTGTTGAACCATTGGATATGGTATGGGTGGGGATGAGGTTTAGTCGGCAAGGCAAGCTTTTCCACCATATCCATACTCGCCAAATTGTTGCAACTCCCACCATCAACAATTATGCAAATCGAGCGTTCTTTGACAACGCCCTTGATTTGGAACAAATTATGGTGCTGGTTTTGCTCGACATGAGACACTTGAGCACTTAGCATGCGTTGCACTATAATGCTCAAATACTTGTCGGCATCTTTGGTGCCAACATGCTCCTCCTCATGATCAGATTCTTCAACATGTCCTGCAGGATCATTTGCAAGCATAGCATATGTTTCATCATCAAAATCACTAGCAGAGGAATACCCACCATCATCATGTATAATCAATACACGCTTGCTTGGACAGTCCCGCATCATGTGTCCATAGCCTTTACATTGATGGCATTGAATGTCCCTCATTTGTCCTGTCGAAGCAACCGAAGAGGAAGTTTTTGCAGAAAGTTGTGGTGCTGATTTGGGTGCTTCGGAAACTCATGATGCCGAATTTGACGTAGTAGGGCGCCGCTTGTTGTTGGAGGGTAGTGGTGGGTGCACCACAGTGGATTGGGCAGCGGTGTGCATGGCATCCATGAATTTGTGCGACCTGCAGAAGAGTTAGATCACGTTCTCGTCTGGCGTCCCTGCAATTCACGTTCAGCTTTGCAAGCAAGATGAAACAATCTAGAAATGGAGTTGTAATCTTTGTAATCAACGATGTCCTAAATTTCATGATTCAACCCTCCCAAAAACCTAGCGCATAATCACGTGCATAATATGAGGGAACAAATCGATGGTGCATAAGCAATTTTAAAGCCTCCCAAGTGTGAGGTATGTTGTTGGGTTGTTGACGGCAATGTTCTTTCCACCAAATTGAAGCAAAGTTAGTAAACTCACTAGTAGCAACCCTAACTCGTCTATACTCGAGATAATCATGGCAAGCAAATTTTTGATCAACAGCTAGTTCCCAATCAAGATAACCATCAGGATCATACTTACCATTAAAAGAGGGCATAGTGAATTTAACCTTAGCAAAAACATCATTGTGGTCATGTACCTCATGTCGTGGGGGTTCTCTTCGCATACCCCATCGGTTAAAGTGTAATTGTTGATGAGCTCGATCGTTGTTGCGGCTAGCCTTGCCTTCGGCCTCGTGGGTATCACCCACATAGTCAAATTTGTCTTGTCCCTCTGCCATTGCAGCAAGGGGGACTATCAATTTGTTGGTGGAGATGACCCTGGCAATCCGACTACAAAGCACGACATCGCTTGCACCTTAGCAATCGCTAAACCAACTCCGAGATGTTATTGACCTCGCTGGAGGCGCGATCAACTGAACACGAAGTTCAATCCCTGCAAGCAATAGAAGAACTAGCAAAAATACGACGTAGGCAATCTGATATTGTGAATATGAATGAAGCATAGGTTGTATCGTGAAAACAAGGTTGGAATTCCGAAGCTATCTTGACAGGTGGTCGTTCGACACAACTGAAGAACAGAAGTTTGCATAATGGCTAAACCTAAACTCAATGAAATCCACCTTCTAGCAAAGGAGGCGGAGGCTCCTTTGTAGGGAATGACCAGGGGTGGCATCTACAGTGCACGCCCTAGGGTTACAAGGCCCATGGGCCCAAATGGTAGTGACGCAGCACCCTTTTAACTCAGACTCAGAAACCAACGTGGACTATTTTGATGATTGTGGCCGGCTCAGATGGAATTTGAAGATAAGGTTGGATCCGTTGGAAAGTACACTTGATAAGCTTTTCATGTAGTAAAAGAACATCCCAAACAGAGTCCCTATGAGGAAGTTATGCCCATTTGAACTTATTACCATCGCAGCAGTCCGAATCTGATTCCAAACTGAGTCGAACTAGAATTCTTGTTTGACTTGGTCCCAAAGTGGCGTGGTATCCTTCAGTATTCCTTCCATGCATGTCCATGACTCCATGTCCCTTTCCTTCGTCCTTTCCTAAGTTCCTAAGCACAATTAAATCACTTGCATTAGGTAGCAGTAGCGGTCTATTCTCAGTAATATATGAACTTAGGAATGAATTCACCTGGTAATTAAGTTGACGAGCACAAGCTCGAGTAAGTGGTCCTTGCTGTGGATGAGTAAGTGGTTCTTGCTGTGGATGAGTTGTATCCACGGAAGGGATGTCCTCATCACCATGGCCTCCACAGTAGCCCCCGAGACCTTCATAGTCGAGTCACAGCTCAAGACGAGTGCTCGTCCTCTATGGTGAAGATTTCCCGAGTGCATTGCTCTCAAGTACTCATTGGCTGAGTGCCTCTTCATGAAGTCCTGCTTCATGCCAGTTGGCAACGAGTCTATGAAGGGCTTCATGGAAATAGATGAATAGTGTGCACCAAATAGGCGCACCTATTAGGTGTAGCCCCTGACTTTGTGCTTAATTAAGAAACAATTAAACATAAAGTCAAAGATCTTTAACCTTTAAGTCTTTCCCGAGTGATATATTTCTTAGAAATTAGACTCTTTAGCCAACGATTGACTGGAATTTTGATCATGGCAATTTGACTAAGCATGTAAGACGTGTCTCACTATGGACCCAAGCCCAATGCATGATGAGGTATACTTGAGATATACCTACATCCCCAATTTTAATGGAGACCGGCTATTGATCCTTATAAGGATATGTCCTCAATACCTTAAAATAACCAAGATAAATGGATATATACACTCGGCTATAGGCTTAGCATGAAGCGTATCTAATTATTTAATCAGTTCTTATAAAATAGCACCTGCATCGCGATTTTAACACGACCAGCGGGTGACCCAATAGGGCATGCTATTTAAAAACTTATATCTTCAGCCTATTACCAAATAAGCCATCCCAAACTGACCTACCTAGTGTAGCCCTATAAAATCCAGAAATTTTGATCATTGCTCATCCTGCCCAATGCTCTGGGGGTGTGCCAATGAAGCATAGTCGATTTTGATTCCAAAGTCATCACAGAAATCCTTGAGCATACCGCCCATGAACTGAACGTCATTGTCCATAATGATGTGATTGGGGATTCCAAATCTATAGATTATACTCAGTATGCATTGCGCATATAATAGTCTGCAACTCCTGTGCCAGTAGGTGAGTTTGCCGAACAAAAAATTGGCATTCCTTGAATGACAGGACGAGTGCTTCAGCATCGGTAACCGCAATCAGCCAGAGGAATGCCTGTCTGCAAGCCTTTTTGACTTATGTTCTGGATGCAGCATGGTTGCCACAGAAGCCCGAGTGGATAGATTGCAGGATCTGTTTGCCTTAGGTGTGACGTAGTGCATAAGAACTCTAGATGCGCTTTGATGATATAGGTCTTCTCTGACTATGATAAAGGTTTTGCTCCATCGCTTGATTTACTCGGCTCCGTTGTGATCTTTAGGAAGTTCATCTTCCAGTAGGAATCGAATGATTGGGGTCCTCTAGTCTTGAAAAATAATAAGCACCCCCGTAGGTTCCAGGTTTGATGCAACCTCCGATTGTACGGGTTCTGGCTTCTTCTTGACGAAGAGCTCCTATAGTGGTTTCTTTCCTTGTTTTGGCCAAATAGGTACCCGAACACAGTGCTAGCGCTGGATTCGGCTGGTGACCCTCTTTGGGGCATACCCAACCTAGCAAAATTATAGTCGAATAAGGTACCCGAACCTCGCATTAGCATATGATTCGGCTGGTGACCCTCATGGGGTGCACCCTACCCAACTGAGTTGTGGCAAAATAAGGTACCTGAACCTCGCATTAGCATAGGATTTGGCTGGTGACCCTCATGGGGTGTACCCTACCCACCAGTGTGGTACCTGAGCCCAGACTGGTGCTGGAGGTCGGTTATTAGCCTCCATGGGTGTACGAAGGTAAAGGTGGCATCCGTGTCCCGACTGGCGCAAGTACTTGGTCAGTAGCCCTCATGGAGCATTCTGAGTGATTCTTTAAGCGTTGCACTCCCATGGCAGACTGGTCCAGCCCTCGAGCGTACGAGATAGGCTTGTAACTATGAGTTCCTGTTATGTGTATCTAGAACTGGGCCTTGCATTATAAACATATCGGATGAGTAGCATCTGATGTATAAAACAATCACCCAAAGAAAATTTAAATATTTTACAATGTATGTAAATATGTGTTCCTCCTCTTATTGATATTAATTTCCCTGAGTAGTTGACCCCTTACATTTAAACACTCTGCCCAACTAGTCTTAGCCCCCGAGCGTCAGGAGTTGGCTCATGGCTCTTTCCCAGACATGTATTTTCGGTGACTTGAGTTCGCCTTTCATGGAGCAAAGCTTAACAGATCGGAATTTATGCCACTCGAGTACTTTTGCAATCATTAAGAGCAGAAACAAAAAATGAACAGTATGTACACCTATTAGGTGTAAGTGGCTATGGCATTGGTGAGGCCGAGTGAGGAATTAACGATCTCATCCCTATAAATCTGATCCCAACTGGCGTTAGACCGTATCCGAGTCAAACCATAGGGAAGTGAGTTGCCTCCTAGCCCATTTAGATAGGAATATCATATAAAGGAGAAAATATTTATCAGAAAGTGACTTAGCTGTTTGGTATTGCACAAGTTGGGAGTGGGGATGACATCTTGCATTTGAGCTTTTGAGCCTCGAGCATGTCTCTTGTCGTTCTGATAATCTTCGCTTCTAGGAGGTCGAGGATGGTTGCGATCAACTGCCGCAATAAGGCCCTTAGACTTGGATAGGGCCGTGTGGACGCCATGGGCCCTGAGTACCTCATGACAAGCATATGGGCCACTCGGACTAAGGATGGGCCTAGCCTTGTAATTAGAGATATGATAGAGCCTGACAGACTTAGCCTTGTATGATAAGGAATATACCGTCCTAGTCAGGTGGGTTATATCTCTAAAAGGAGATCCCTTGGCCATAGTCTTACTGGGACTCCTACTTTGTACCCCTTTCCCCCAGTATATACGGGGAGGCAGGGCGCCCCCTATGGGCAAGATACAGATATTCATCAGAATCATACATCCTCAAAGGAATACACCATAACTGGACATAGGGTATTACCGCTCATCGAGGGCCTGAACCAGTATAAACTCTCCCTGTTTCTTTGCAATCCATCGAGTTTCGATCGGACGAGTAGCCCTATATTCATATTGCCGGTGTAAAACATCGACAGTTGGCATGCCAGGTAGGGGTTTCGGTGAGATCAACCTCAACAAGCTCGATGGATTCGACAACTGGAGTCGACGGCACCAATTTCTCTCCCGGAGACACGATCACATTCAGGAGCCTCGACTTCATCGCCGACCACCTCGGCAATCTCACCTTGGCCGACTCAAACCAGATCCAATCGGCCGAGGAACCGGCCGACTCCGCGCCAGTCAGCCTGCACGACGCTGCAGCAACCCTCGTCGATTTGCTGCGGCAATCTTCTACTTCCCCAGGTCTCGGGACAACTCTCTCCTTTGGCATTCGGCTCGGACTCGGCCTTGAGCCTGCCTGGGTCAGGCTAGGAAGGGGAGAGATCGTCAATCTCCCATGCAGACTCGGCGATGCCACGGACATCTACTACATCCCACGCAGCAGACCCAATCCCCTATGGTTCAATTTGGACATGGCCCAGAGCCATTTCAGATTGGATCTAGGGAGGTTGGAGTCATCATCACCCCGATGAACTACTCAGATTCGGACTCCAAGTCAGACAATAGTTCGAACACCAGTTTGGACACCAGTCTAGCAAGCTTCCTTCTGCCTCGAGAAATCTTCATGGCTTCAACCCCCCCACAGGAGGTGCGCCAAGTACAAGAGCAGCAAGAAGAGGAGGCCGGCAACAGGAGGAGGCCGAACGGGATGCTCGCAACGACGAGCTACATAAGGCTAGGTGAACCACTCAGCAACAAATCCTCCAGACGAGAGTCTACGATCACGACGTCTTCGTCATGCCACAACAGAACATCGTGGCTACTGCAACCCTGCTGGACACACTCCAGCTCGGGCCTGATCACCAGGCCACCCCGACTATAGTGAGGATCAAAGCCATGATTACAGCTGCCACATGTCAGCAGCACCAGCAGTCGGGTGATACACTTATACCGACCAACCGGTCGGGTTCTCCAGCAGTGGTCTCGTCAGCATCAGCATGACGTGGGCGGCTGGCTCAAGTCAGCCACACGCGGAGTCACGACAAACATCTCTTGGCAATAAAAACAACAACAATCGGCGGCGTCCCCAGAATGGTTGTCGGTTCAACCAAGATCTCCGAGTCCGTTTGCAATGTGATCTCTGCCAAGACATCAACGCTTGGTGCCGCCAACACGAAGACAATGAGCGTCGCCGACTAGAGGACGAGTACAAGCGCTTCAGACTCCACCACGAGCGGTTCCATCGCCGTAGCCGGAGCCAGAGCCCTCATGCAGATGAAGGCGTACCTGCCTTCACCCAGGAGCTACAAGAGGTCGACTAGCCATCGGGCTTCAAGCCTACTGGAATCGAAAAATACGATGGCAAGACCAATCTCGAGTCATAGCTTACCGTATACACTCTGGCAATCCGAGCTACCAGAGGTGACCATAAAGCTATGGCTAACTACCTCTCGGTCGCCTTAGCCGACTCGGCGAGGATATGGCTCACAGGGCTCCCAAAGCAGTCAATCGGTTCCTGGGGAGAACTCCAGGAATGGTTCATCGCCAATTTTCAGGGGACTTATGAGAGGCTGTCTTCTGAGCACGATCTCTATCAGCTGCACCAGGGGAAGAAAAAGTCTCTTCGCGAGTTCATCAAATGGTTCTCCGAGAAGCATAACTCGATCCCAATGATCAAGGGCAAGGTCGTCATCACCGCCTTCTGCAAGGGAGTCAAGGACGCCCCGTTAATCGCAAAATTTACTCGGAAGCCTCCAAACTCTGTCAGGGCTCTCTTCGATATGGCGAACAAGTACGCCGACTGAGTCGAGGCGGTCTCTGAGGCCCTCGACAAAAAGAAAGAGTCCCAGTAGAAGGACCAAAAGGCCAAAGCTGACAATGAGCCAGCACAGAACAAATTTGGCAGCCGCAAGCGGAAGTTGGAAAACATGGTGGCCAATGTGGAGCGGACTCGGTCGCGACCCCCATGGAACAACGTGTACCAAAAGGTCATGAACGGGCCTTGCCCCTTTCACCCCAAGGGCAAGCACGTGGCCAAGGATTGCTTCATGCTCAAGAAGTTTGCTTCCGAGCAGGCTTCAATGTTTGGCACCGACAAGGACAAGGACAAGCTAGATTCGGGCCCAACTGACGATTATCAAGATCCCCAGGCCAAGCTCAACCATATATTCAGAGGGCCGTTTGCGTATGAGTCCAAGCGGAAGCAGAAGCTAATAGCACGCGACATCAACGCAGTCTCTACAGCAGACGCCTCCCAGTATTCACGCTGGTTAGAGATGCCCATCACATTCAACCGCGCAAATCACCCAGATCGGGTTTCACACTGTGGAGGCCATGGGCCCTAGTTGCCTCATGACAAGCATATGGGCCACTCGGACAGAGGATGGGCCTAGCCTTGTAATTAGAGATATGATGGAGCTCGGCAGACTTAGCCTTGTACGATAAGAAAGATACAGTCCTAGTCAGGCAAATTATATCTCTAAAAGGAGATTCCTTGGTTGTAGTCCAACTGAGACTCCTACTTTGTAACCTTGTCCCCCAGTATATAAGGGGAGGCAGGGCGCCCCCTGAGGGCAGGTTCATCAGAATCACGGAGGTTCACAAGAATCACCATCATACATCCCCAAAGGAATACACCACAACTGGACGTAGGGTATTACCTCACATCGAGGGCCTGAACCAGTATAAACCCTTTGTGTTCCTTTGCAATCCATCGAGTTTCGGTCCGACGAGTAGCCCTATATTCATATTGCCGGTGTAAAACATCGACAGTTGGCACGCTAGGTAGGGGCTTCATTGAGATCATTGTGGAGGCCATGGGCCCCAGGTACCTCATCACAAGCATATGGGCCACTCGGACAGAGGATGGGCCTAGCCTTGTAATTAGAGATATAGTAGCACCTGGCAGACTTTGCCTTGTATAATAAGGAATATATAGTCCTATTCGGGTAAATTGTATCTCTAAGAGGAGATCCCTTGGCCATATCCGGCTGGGACTCCTACCTTGTACCCCTGTCCCCCAGTATATAAGGGGAGGCAGGGCTCCCCATGAGGGCAGATCAACACAAATCCTCAAAGGAATAACACCACAACTGGACATAGGGTATTACCTCACGTCGAGGGCCTAAACCAGTATAAAATCTCCCTGTGTTCCTTTGCAATCCACCGAGTTTCCATTTGCTGAGTAGCCCCATATTCATATTGCCGGTGTAAAACAGCGACAGTTGGTGCGCCAGGTAGGGGCTTCGGCGAGATCTACATCAACAAGCTCGATGGACCCAACAACAAGAGTCGACGGTGACAAATTCTCCCCTAGAGACACAATTTCGTTCAGAAGCCTCGACTTCGTCGCTGACATGTTCCGCAATCTCACCTTGGCTGACAGAGATCCAATCCAATCGGCTAAGGAACCAGCCGACTCCGCGCCAGTCGGCCCACAAGACGCTGCAGCCACCCTCGTCGACGTGCTGCGGCAATCTGCCACCTATCCGAGTCTCAGGAAAACTCTCTCCTTAGGTGTCCGGCTCGCGCTCAGCCTCAAGCCGGCTCGAGTCGGCCTAGGAGGGGGAGAGATCGTCAATTTCCCCTATAGACTTGGTGATGCCGTGGATCTACACCTCATGCGGCAGACCCGATCCCCTGCGATTCAGTTTGGACATGGCCCAGAGCCGCTCCAGATTGGATCTAGGGAGGTCGGAGTCATCCTTACTCCAATCAATTACTCGGATTCCGACTCTAAGTCGGACAATGGTTCGAACACCAGTTCGGACACCAGTCTGGCGAGTTTCCTTCTGCCCGAGAGATCTTTATGGCTTCAACTCCTCCACCGGAGGTGCGCTGAGTACAAGAGGAGCAGCAAGAGGAAGCACGCCGACTACGGCAATAGGAGGAGGCTGACCGCGAGGCTCGCAACGATGAGTTACGCAAGGCTGGGTGAACCGCTCAGCAATAGATCCTCCAGACTAGAGTCAGCAACCACGACATCTTCGTCACGCCTCAGCAGAATGTTGTGGCTGCTGCAACCCTGCTGGATACACTCTACCTCGGGCCTGACCACCAGGCCACCCTAACTATCGCTAAGATTAAAGCCATGATCACAGCTACCGCATGTCAGCAGCACCAGTAGTCGGGTGAAACACTTATACCGACCAATCGGTCGGGTTCTCCAGCGGCAATCTAGTCCGCATCGGCGCGACGCTGGGCGGTTGGCTCAACCCAGCCACACGAGAAGTCGCGGCAAACATCACTTGGAACACCAACAACAACAATCGGCGGTGTCACCAGAACGATCACCGGTTCAACCAATACCTCCGAGTTCGTCTACAACGCGACCTCTGACAAGACATGAATGCCCGGTGCCGTCA
This sequence comes from Oryza meyeriana var. granulata, assembly GCA_003991445.1. NCBI lineage: Eukaryota > Viridiplantae > Streptophyta > Magnoliopsida > Poales > Poaceae > Oryza > Oryza meyeriana. The sequence continues at coordinate 38,643 of RYFJ01003247.1, read as the reverse complement.
ATGCGAAGAGGACGAGCGCTGCCGACTAGAGGATGAGCATGAGCGTTTCGGCCTCCACCATGAGCGGTTCAACTGCCGCGATCCGAGCCGGAGCCCTCACGAAGATGAAAACATTCCAGCTTTCACCCAGGAGCTACAGGATGTCGACTGGCCGTCGGGCTTCAAGCCTACGGGGATCCAAAAATACGATGGCAAAACCAACCCCGAGTCCTGGCTCATCGTATATACTCTGGCAATTTGAGCTGCCGGAGGTGACCACAAATCCATGGCTAACTCCCTCTTGGTCGCCCTGGCTGACTCAGCAAGGACATGGCTAACAGGGCTCCCGAGGCGGTCAATCGGTTCCTGGGGAGAACTCAGGGAGCAGTTCATCGCTAATTTCCAAGGGACCTACGAGAGACCGTCTTCCGAGCACGATCTATATCAACTGCACTGGAGGAAGAATGAGTCTTTATGCGAATTCATCAAAAGGTTCTCCGAGAAGTGCAACTAGATCCCAATGATCAAGGACGAGGTCATCATCATCGCCTTCCGCAAGGGAGTAAAGGACGTCCTGTTCATCACGAAATTCACTCGGAAGCCTCCTGCCACTATCAGGGCTCTCTTCGATATGGCAAATAAATATGCCGACTCGCAGAGGCCCTCGACGAGAAGAATCAATCCTGGCAAAAAGACCAAAAGGCGGAAGCTGACAACGAGCCATCACAGAACAAGTCCGGCAGCCGCAAGCGGAAGTCGGACAACGAGGTGGCCAACGTGGAGTGCACGCAGTCGTGGCCCCCAAGGAACAACGAATACCAGAAAGTTATGAACGGGCCTTGCCCCTTTCATCCCAAGGGCAAGCACGTGGCCAAGGATTGCTTCATGCTCAAGAAGTTTGCCTCCGAGTAGACTTCATCGTCTGGCGCCGACAAGGACAAAGACAAGCCAGACTCGGGCCCGGCCGATGATTTTATAGATCCCCAGGCCGACCTCAATCACAACTTCGGAGGGCCGTTAGCATACAAGTCCAAGCGGAAGCAGAAGCTAACAGCACGCGACGTCAACGCGGTCTCTACAGCAGACGTCCCCCAATATTTGCATTGGTCAAAAACGCCCATCACATTCGACCGCGCAGATCACCCCGATCGGGTCTCACACCAGGGACGCTACCCACTTGTCTTGGACCTGGTTGTCAAAAATATCAAGTTGAAGAAGGCTCTCATAGACGGAGGCTCACGCTCAATATCCTCTTCGCCAAGACCTTGGATGAGATGAAGATCCCTCGTTCAGAGCTACGGCTGAGTACGGCGCCCTTCCACGGGATAATTCTCGGCTTATCTTCAACACCCCTCAGGCAGATAACCTTGCTGGTCACCTTCAGCACGCGGGATAACTTCCGCACGAAAAACATCTGCTTCTAAGTCGCCGACTTCGAGACCGTGTACCACGCGATACTCAGACGGCCGGCGCTCGCCAAATTCATGGCGATACCGCACTATACCTACATGGTGCTTAAGATGCCAGGGCTAGCAGGAGTCCTCTCCCTCCGCAGCGATGTAAAGCAAGCCTTCACCTATGACAAGGAGAGCTGCAAGTTGGCTCAATCACAAGAGGTGGCAGTCGGACGCAATAGCATTCGGCAAGCCGTCGCAACTGAAGTCGAGGATGACCAAGTTCCGGCAAAAAAAGCAGCAAAGTCAGGAATTTCAGCAGATTCTGACACGAAGAAGATCCCCCTGGACCCTTCTGACCCCTCCAAGACTGCTCTAGTCGGGACCGGACACGACCCCAAGTAGGAAGACGCGCTCGTCCCCTTCCTCCAAGCCAACAAGGATACCTTCGTGTGGAAACCGTCCGATATGCCGAGCGTACCAAGGGAGGTGATCGAGCATGCCCTCAACGTCAAGACAGATGCCAAGCCAGTCAAGCAACGGCTACGGCGCTTCGCACAAGACTGTAAAGATGCTATCGGGAGGAGATAACCAAGCTCCTTGCAGCCGAGTTCATCAAAGAGGTCTACCACTCGGACTAGCTGGCAAACCCAGTTCTGGTCCGGAAGAAAAACAGTAAATGGCGCATGTGCGTCGACTACACCGATCTCAACGAGGCGTGCCACAAGGATCCATTTGGTCTACCAAGAATAGATCAGGTGCGAACTTCTCAGCTTTCTCGACTGATACTCGGGATACCATCAAATCAGCTTAAAGGAGGAGGACTGCCTAAAGACGTCTTTTATCACGCCATTTGGAGCGTACTGCTACATCACTATGCCGTTCGGTTTGAAAAACGTTGGAGCAACGTATCAACGGACAATTCAGCGGTGTCTACACACTCAGATCAGGTGCAACGTGGAAACCTACATCGATGACGTGGTGATCAAGAACAAGTCCAAAGAAGACCTCATCGCTGACCTGGAAGAAACCTTCCAAAATCTTTGAAGATTCAAGATGAAGTTGAACCCGGAAAAGTGCCCCTTCGGTGTGCCATCTGGCAAGCTACTCGGCTTCATCGTCTCGCATCGCGGCATCGAGGCCAACCTGGAGAAAGTGAACACAATCATGAACATGGCACCCTCGACTAGCCAGAAGGACGTCCAGAAGCTGACAGGCTGCATGGCGACGCTCAGCTGGTTTATTTCCCAACTAGACGAATGAGGCATGACCTTTTTCATGCTATTGAAGAAAGCAGACAATTTCCAATGGACTCCCAAGCCCAGCAAGCCTTCGAAGACTTCAAAAAATTTCTCATATCACCACCCGTGTTGGCATCACCAATGCCCCAAGAACCATTAATGCTGTATCTGGCGGCAACCACCCAAGTAGTCAGCATGGTGCTAGTGGTTGAGTGATCCAAACAGGGTCACATACAGAAGATCCAACGGCCAGTCTACATTGTTAGCGAGGTCCTTGCCGACTCGAAGATAAGATATCCGTAGGTCCAGAAGCTGCTGTACGGCCTACTCATCGCTGTCCGGAAGCTGGTGCACCATTTCCAAGCGCATCAAGTCATGGTGGTCACATCGTATCCACTCGGGGACGTCCTGCATAACCACGAGGCCACCGGCCGAATCGCTAAATGGGCGCTCGAGTTGATGGCGTTCGACATCACCTTTCAGCCACGGACAGCAATAAATCACAAGCTCTAGCCAACTTAGTGGCCGAGTGGACGGAAGTTCAGATGCCTACATCAACAGTGAAGCTAGAGCATTGGACAATGTACTTCGACGGTTCTCTACGGATCGGTGGCACCAGGGCTGGCATCGTACTAACGTTCCCCACCGGCGACAAACTCAAGTACGTTCTCTAGATCCACTTCCCGGCTTCCCAGAACGTCGCCGAGTATGAGGCACTCATCCACGAGCTCCGTATCACTATATCACTTGGCATCTGCCGACTGGTTGTGCGAGGAGATTCTCAACTCGTGGTAAACCAAGTCATGAAGGACTGGACATGTCTCAATGACACAATGGCGGCGTACTGTCAGGAGCTCTGAAAGCTAGAAAACAAGTTCGATGGGCTGGAGATAACACATATCCTACGACAATACAATGATGCTACAGATGAATTGGCAAACATGGGATCCAAGCGAGAAGCGGTCTCGACGGGGATCTTTATCGAGCAACTTATGGAGCCATCAGTCAAGAAGAAACCAGTGCCAGAGCAGTCGGGAGGTGAACCTACCTCGGCAACCGACGAAGTACTGAACATATGTCAAGATTGGTAGACTCCTGTTCTCAAATTCCTCCTGGACGATGAACTCCTAGAAGATCGTAGTCAAGCCGAACAAATCATCGAAGCAAGAGTTTCCTAGTCGTCGAAGAAGACCTGTACTGAAGAAGTGCATCCGGTGTCCTCATGCGCTGCGTCACCACTGAGGAGGGCAAGTAGATGCTGCAATCGATCCACTCAGGCATATGTGGCAATCATGCCGCATCTAGGATGTTAGTCAAAAAGGCTTACTGGCAGGGATTTTTCTGGCCAACAGTAGTAATAGATGCCAAAGACATTGTTCGCACATGCGAGGGTTGCCAGTTCTACGCAAGACAAACCAATCTCCCAGCCCAAGAACTCCAAACAATCCCAATCTCTGGGCCCTTTGCAGTATGGGGGCTTGACATGGTCGGGCCTTTCAAGAAAGCGCCAGGAGGGTTCACACACTTGTTCGTCACAGTGGATAAATTCACCAAGTGGATTGAGGCAAAACCCATTGCTATCATAACAGCGGCACAAGCAAAGGACTTCATCATGAGTATATTATACCGATTCGGGGTCCCTAACCGCATCATCACAGACAATGGTACTCAGTTCACGAGTGGCGTATTTCAAGATTTCTGTGAGGATTTCGGCATCAAGATCTATTATGCATCTGTGGCACACCCAGAGCAATGGACACGTTGAACGTGCCAATGGTATGGTCTTACAAGGTATCAAGGCCAGGGTATTCGACTGGCCAAGGTATCAAGGTCAAGGCCAAGGTATACGCGAGCCGGTGGGTACAAGAACTCCCATCTGTTCTCTGGTCTCTAAGAACTACGGTTAGTCAGGCAATAGGGCAATCCCGTTTCTTTCTGTTCTATGGTGCTGAGGCTACGCTACCAACCGAGTTAAAGTTCGGCTCTCCACGAGTTCGGGCTTACTCAGAAGAGATCTCAAACAATACCCGATTGGTCGAACTAGATCAGTTGAAAGAAGCGAAGGATATCGCAACAATCCAGTCGGCAAGGTATCTTCAAGGCCTGCATCGTTATCACAATCGCAATGTCCGTGGCCACGCCTTTTTGGTCGGAGATCTCATCTTGAGAAAAATATAAACCACCAAAGACAGGCATAAACTATCCCCAATATGGGAAGGGCCGTTCATTATAGCCGAGGTTACACGGCCAAGCGCCTACCGATTGAAGACCCAAGACGGTGCCCTCGTCAGCAACTCATGGAATATAGAACAACTTGTCGATGTTTTACACCGGCAATACAACTATAGGGCTACTCGGCGAGGGGAAACTCAATGGATTGCAGAGGAACACAAAGAGATTTTATACTGGTTCAGGTCCTCGATGTGAGGTAATACCCTATGTCCAGTTGTGGTGTTATTCCTCTGAGGAGTTGTGTCGATCAATGATTTCGTGATCCCGTGCCCCTTGAGGGGCGCCCTGCCTCCCCTTATATACTAGGGGCAGGGGTACAGGATAGAAATCCTAGCCAGATATGGCCAAGGGATTTCCTTCTTAGAGATAGATCTTATCTGACTAAGACTGTGTTTTCCTTATTGTACAAGGCCAAATCTGCCAGGTGCTATCTTATCTCTAATTATAAGACTCGGCCCATCCTCTATCTGAGTGGCCCATATGCTTGTGGTAAGGTACCCGGGGCCCATGGCCTCCACAGTTGCCCCTGAGACCTTCATAGTTGAGTCACAGCTAATGCCAAGTGCTCATCCTCCACGGTGAAGATTGCCCGAGTGCGATGCTCCAGAGTACTCTTTGTCCGAGTGAGTCTTCTCCCCGAGTCCTGCTTCATGTCAGCTGGCAGAGAGGCTATGGAGGGCTTCATGTAGATGTATGAATAGTGTGTGCCGAATAGGCGCACCTATTAGATGTAGCCCCCAACTTTGTGCTTAATTGTGAAGACAATTAAACATAAAGTCAAAGATCTTTAACCTGATAGTCTTTCCCAAGTAGTATACTACTGGTATATGAGACTCTTCGGTATCATGTCAATTGGAATAAACTTTATTGTCTTGCCGAGTAGAGAACTACTCTGTCGATGTTTTACACCGGCAATAGAACTATAGGGCTACTTGGCAAGTGGAAACTCGGTGGATTGCAGAGGAATGCAAAGAGATTTTATACTGGTTTAGACCCTCGATGTGAGGTAATACCCTACATCTAGTTGTGGTGTTATTCCTCTGATGGGTTGGGTTGATCAATGATCTTCCCTGCCCTCATGGGGCGCCCTACCTCCCTTTATATACTAGGGGACAGGGGTACAAGATGAGGATCCCAGCCGGATACGGCCAAGGGATTTCCTTCTTAGAGATAGAAACTTATCCGACTAAGACTCTGTTTTCCTTATCGTACAAGGCAAAGTCCGCCGGGTGCTATCTTATCTCTAACTACATGATTCGGCCCATCCTCTATCTGAGTGGCCCATATGTAGGTGGTGAGGTACCCGGGGCCCATGGCCTCCACAGTAGCCCCTGAGAGCTTCATAGTTGAGTCACAGCTGACACCAAGTGCTCATCCTTCACGGTGAAGTCTTCCCGAGTGCATTGCTCCTGAGTACTCTTTTGTCCGAGTGCTTCTTCTTCCCGAGTCCTGCTTTATGTCAGCTGGCAGCGAGGCTATGAAGGGCTTCATGGAGATATATGAATAGTGTGTGCTGGATAGGCGCACCTATTAGGTGTAGCCCCCGACTTTGTGCTTAATTGTGAAGACAATTAAACATAAAGTCAAAGATCTTTAACCTGGAAGTCTTTCCCGAGTAGTATACTACTGGTATATGAGACTCTTCGGTATCATGTCAACTGGAATAAACTTTATAGTCTTGCCGAGTAGGAAACTACTCGTATGTAGGACTCTTCGACTTCATGTCAGTCGGAATGTGTGCTTATAGTCTTGCCGAGTAGGATGCTACTCGTATATGGGACTCTTCAGCGTCATGTCAGTTGGAAAGGGGGGTTTATAGTCTTTTCCGAGTGACGTCCCACCCAGAGGTTAGACTCCTCCGCGTCATGTCAGTGGGAATATGTTTATAGTCTCTCCCGAGTAGTGCACTACTCGAAAGTTAGACTCTTCAGCGTCATGTCGGCTGGAATAATGTTGCTCATGGCAACTGTTGGCCAAGCATGTAGGCCGAGTACCACTTTTATGAAAATAAATTCATGGCGTGGTCAGGTGTACTCGAGAAAGATACCTACATCCTCAATTTTAATGAAGACCAGCTTGTGATCCTTGTAAGGATATATCCTCGAGACCTGGTGGATAAAACAGATACCCAAACATATATGTTTAGTAATAAGGCTCTCATGAAGCATATCTATTTACCTCATCGGCTCCTGTTAGTAGCACCAACGCTATAATTTCAACTTAGCCTGTAGGCGGCCCACATGGAGCATGCTACTGTAGGAACTCATATCTTGGTGGCCCAGTACCAGCTATGTAGGCCCAAGCCCATTAGTCGGTATCGGCTCTATAAAAAGCGGGGAGAGAGAAAAAGATTCATTCATCTTCCCCAAATCAACCCATCGCTTCGTCTTCTGCTTCCGCGCCAAACTTTTCGCCTGCTGCTCGGCTAGGGTTAGCTACTACTGCTATTCCCCGCTTGAACTCAAGCGCTTCCAGTCCACTTCGTCTGTTCCAAGCCCCCAATTCGCCTTTCCCCCAAAACTTTCCGCTCCCATCCTTGCCGAAAGCTTCAGATCCTACGGGTGCGCCGGAGAATGCTTGGCCGACTTCGGATTGCGGCTTGGTGAAATTGAAGCTGCTAGAGAGTCAATTGAAGTTGCTCAACCAGGAGGTGATCCGCTGGCGGCCGGCTAAGGGTGAGTCGGTCCCAAATCCCCAATCTGGCGAAACAGTAGTTTTTGCCTCTTTTTTCGATCGGGGTTTGTGCCTTCCCTCTTCTGATTTCTTCCACCGCATCCTTGACTTCTATGGGTTGGAGTTGGTGAATTTTAATCCCAACTCGATTATTCAAATCTCCATATTTGTCACTCTCTGCGAGTGCTTTTTGGGTGTGGAACCCTATTTTAATTTCTTCAGGCATCTGTTCCACATCAAACCCCAGCCCTCCAAGAATAATATCAATGTGATTGGGGGGGGGGGCTGGTCTCCAGTTGAGGAGGCAAACATATCTTGATCTCCCCTTGAAATCTTCCCTGAAAGGCTGGCACAAGGAGTGTGTCACAGCCCTAGATTTAATTTCAGGAGATAATTTACAAGAAACAGAAAATGTAATATGACTAAATATGTATAGATAAAAGTTTGACATAAAAATATAGAGATAAATAAATTAAGTACCATTTCATGTGCAGGCTTTCTTTTGAATTGTTTTTGGATCTTAAAGTGCACTTTCATAATAGGATGCATATGCATTTGTATAGCCTAAGGATTTTCTAAAAATGATTGGTCAAACATAAAATCATGGAAAAAAATTCCTCTAAACACTATCCCACATAATTAATCCACTGTAAATTTTACATGATTTTATCACTTCAGTAAGTACCCCAATAAAATCCCTCAAATCAGATAGACTAGGGAGTTAGCTAAAAATGAATAGGTATGGTTCTAAAATTCACCAAATAAAAATGAAGATTAATTAGACATAGCCCTTTTGCCAAAGTGTGTGCCAACATGAACCCTACCACCAGTAATTTTGGCTTAATTTAATTCCCAAAGAAATCATATAAAATAATAAGAGCAAAGCCCTAGGGACATAAATTGCACTGCAGAAAAACTGGACCAGCATGCCTACTTTGCGATTTCACCACAGATTAGCCAGACCACTTCTAACCCTGAAAATTGGTAAGCAGGTTAAACACATCTTTCTCTACCTCCAATAATTTTCCCATAATTTATGCTCCTCATTAACCTAGTAAAACAGTAATACCAAGACTGTATGTTGGACAGCTCACAAGACATAGCTTCTAGAAGTTTCTCCTCTCTCAAGTCACTGACCAGTGGGACCCACAAGACCTTGGCCCACTTGTAAGCCATAGCACAGCATGTGACAGTGTGTTGCACCAAGAAATTCACCCACACCTTTCTCTTCTCCCTATGTTTCCCCTTCATGGACCCACTAGTCATAGACTAAATATAGCCAAATATGTGTAGAAAAGTGTTGTCTTACATGTGGGGCCCACCATGAACACTGTAGCACTAGAGCAACTCAGCAACTGCATGCCAGACATGTCACTGCCTCCTTCTTCCTCTCCCTCACAGCACACAGAGGCATAGAGATGAGCTCAACCACTGGAAACCTCGACCTTTTCGCCTCAAATTTAGCGAGCTGAGTCTCTTTCTCATCCTCTCCACGTTCCCACCGAGGAAACCAACAGAAACCCCAAGGATCACCGGCGGCAGCCTCATCCTCCCTGCTGCCGAGAGTGTTCGACCGAGCTCGAGCTAGCTCCAGTGAGTTCCATCCCTTCTTGACCCCGGGAACGTGATCTACAAGCTTTGATCGTTCCATTTTTGCACTTAGCCATCCCAGGTTTGCCGGCCGAAGTCGCTGTGGCACCGCCGTGCTTTGTATCTGCTCTGCAGAACCCGCCACCGTACATCGTCGTCGTTCCGACCGATCCCAGTACCACCGCCGACCGAGCTAGCTCGCCAGCGTCGTCGCCTCGCCTCCAGAAGCCCGCTAACCGAAGGGAATCGGACTGCGAAGCCCCGAGCAAGGAGATCCGGCCTCCGTCTCCCAAGTTCGCCGGACGGGCGGGGACCGCCTACCCGCCACTGTCAATCGTTTCTTAGTGGCTCGCTTCGATTCCTTACACTAGAACCGCCTCTATGAAGTCCCTGACCGGTTAGACGCCTTACCTCAACCCCAGGACAGCGGAAGAAGCAACGACATGAACCCGAAGAGTTTTTGCCACGCCGGGAGTACTTCACCGTCGTCGAGCTTTCGTGCGAGCTCGCCCAACCTATCCTGTGCATGGTTGAGTCTCCTGTGACCCCTAGCACCCTTTCATGCAGTGCTCGCTCGCTTTTGGGCTGTTGGCACATCCATGTGCAACCCGAAAGCAGGCCGCGCTGGAGATTCGCCGCGGCGAGATTCTGGCCCACCGCCGGTTGATGAGAAGACCAACCGATGATGTCGCCTCATCTTCCTCTACCTTTTTTTCTCTGTTGCCGCGACGCCAGGCCCGCTCCACCTTCGCCGCCTGCGCCGGCGAACAAGAACGTTGCCCAAGCCAGCCTTCGGGCCTCTCTGTCTTGTGCCATGACAGATGCGGCCCGAGCTGGAAGGGAAATAAGAAAAGAAGGAAGAATTAGGAAAGTATTAAGGGGAAATATTTTTTCAACAGAAAAATAGTTAAACTTTGTAAACTCCATAACTTTGACATTTTAGCTCCTTTTGAGTTGAAACAATTTAATTTGTGAACTTTAATACGGGAAATAAATAATACCATTTTGTACAGAAAATATCCATAAAATAATATGAATGCAAAAGTAACTCCATTTGTGCCTAGGAACTTGGAAATTTCTATAAAATTGCATTATAACTCTTGAGGAAACCAAATTTTCTATGGATTCATAGAAATAGTTCTCTTTAATTTGTAAAATAAGAAAGTGAGAACTTCTGTGTGGGATTCCACAAAATGGAAATATCCATTATTATACATCTTATAACCTAGAAGTTATAAATTTCTAGAAAAATTCATCTAACTGCTAAAAATGTGAAACCACTTTTGTTTAACTAGAAAATTTAACCTTACTGTGGATAATTTGTATTACCCCAAAACTACCTCTCAAATAGGCCTAAGTATTTTCTAAACCCTCCTTTTGACCCAAACTTGTAAAATTCACAACTAAATCATATTAAATCAACAATCAGTGAACCTAATTTTTTGGAACCAGTAGGTTATGCTACTTTATATAAAAATACATTCCTTCTTGAAATCTTAATAAGAACATGTCCATTCAAATATAATAACCTTAAAGTTACAATATAAATAATTACAAAACTGCCATTCAGCCTTCCCTATCTTGTTATTTTGTAACTTATAAACGTAAAATTTTGAGGTGTTCCTTCCACAAAATTCACTTTAGAATGTGGCCTACCTACTGTATTTATCCAGCATTTATTGATCATTTTTGCATTGGCATATTAATTGATTCTTCTTTGCCATATCCGTTTTTATCGGTAGATTTCAGACCAATTCGGAGTCGTGGAGCAAGAAACCAGAAGTTGAGTGTGAACCCTCGCTGCAGCAGGCCAAGCATCTATGCAAGCATCTAAGCATATTGAAACCTATATTTTCCATTAAATTGAAATTTGTTTCAAAGAATATCTATTGCATGTTTTAGTCTGGTTAACATGGGGAAAAACAGGTAGAGTTTACATTACCCCAATTGCATGCATTTTCCATTTCTTGTTATTGATCCATGTTGCTTACCTTTGTCACCACTGGTTAAGGACTTTGGGTACTTTTATATTTACCGAATGCTTAGCCATGCTTATTTCTAGACTTAGAATCCGATAGACCGGAGTATCCGGTTCAAAAACCTAGTTAATGCGAATGGGATGGGTTAAATCTGAAAGAATAACTTCTGATTTATAATTAATAATATGTTTGACTGACGATGATAGGGCGATGACTGGGATGTGTTTCCCCCGATGCACGTAGCTCCGTCTGGGTCGTTAAGGACCAAATAGGTTGACGTCTATTCAAGCATCCTATGTACTTCCACACGCCGGGAATGGGACGGCTTAACTCAGTAGAGAGCACGAGGCTGTGGCCATCTACACCCATCCGTCAGTCGTGAGGAGGGATTTCCTTGGAGGGCCTCTGAGCGCGCCTGGCTTTGCAGGAGGTGCCTCCCACGACCGGTGAGCCCGCCTTAGTCATCACACACGCACAACTAAGTCGTCGGGGGCCCAGACGTGGTTTAGGTGGTTGGGCTAAGCGTGCAAAAGGTTTTGTTGTGACCTCTAGTCCGCACTCAATGTGTAGAGTGTGGGTACCGATATGTACGGATCAAAACTAGAGTGTAGCCGTTGGCTTCTATCACATCTCGTGTGGGTAAAGATGTACACCTCTGATCAGTATAAGAACTATTCGAATAGCCATGTCCACTGTTACGGACGACCGCTTGATGTGTTCCTCAACTATGTTAGAATCAAACTTGGGATATGTGGTGATGGGATTATGTTGTTATATCATGACTTGGGATAGTCATGGATGGATGGGTTTATATGAGAGGCTTTGATGTTAAATATGACTTGGTTTAGTCATGAAAGATGATATGCTTGTGTAGCATAATGGTTTGGGCAATGGTAGCCCATGGAGGATGATTAGAGCATGGTTTGTGCTCATGTTTACTTACATTTCAGAACTACAAGCTTGCTGTCCTAAATTTTCAGTTTGAGTTATTTCGCAAATGCTTATGTTTTAAATATATTACTTGCTCAATAAAATCAGCTTTATGCAAAATCAGATCAACTTAGCCATACTCCTTGATATAGAGACTAGCATTACTCCTTTGAACTACTATTATTGTATAAGTTTAGTTGAGTACTTGTTGTACTCACGCTACATATCTTTCAGGTGAGGACAACGACGATACTGAGGTGGTCTACTATTATCCCGCCGAGGGTGGCGAGGATAATGTGTAGTTGAAGTTAAGTTCTGCCCCAGTCGGTTGCCTTGTGGGATGGGTATGGCACCACTGGATATATCCTTGATGTTTATATTTTCTGTTGCTATCTTTTGTGTCACTTTGTGATGAATTAGGGTGTGAGCCCTCTATGTAATATACGTAACCCTGCTGCTCGTTTATCCATATTTAGAGTACTTGCGATGTTTATCAATTGCTTGCGATAAAAGTGTGAGGCTAGTCGCTTTCCTGGGGACTAGCTGAACATGAGTATGAGTTGAGAAATGATGAGATACATAGATGTTGATTCAACCGTAGACCATGTCCCCAAAAGTGTGTACCGTGTTTGGTCGCCACCTTCGTGTTGTTTGACGGGCACACTTTGCTGTTCGGGACTGGTGAATCAACTCTCCAAATATCTCTTTATTTCTGAATTCGGCGCGTTGGATTTGTATTGTGAGTGGGTAAAGATTATGACAAGGCTGCGATGAGGATGGATGGTTACCGCATTTATTCGGTTTTTATTCGAGACCCCATCCATCTAGATATTTCATGTTGTCATAATAATTACTCTCCATAATGCACTTCCGGGGTGCCCACAGAGTGGTTCTATTGCGCAGATCTGGCTCGCTCCTTGCGTCCATTCATCAGCTTGCCACCGGTAGTTTTAGCAAAATTGCGTCAGGCAGATCCAACCTTTGAGGAGATGGGCCAAGTGCATCAATTGTTGGAGAAATTGGATAAGCTTAAAGAAGCTGGCGTGATCAGGCCTTGGGTGGCGTGGCGTTTCCTGACTCGGTGCATCCAGCCGCTGAAGCTGAGGAGCGTGTTTGCTGGATTTCCCAGGCAAACTTGATCCCTGACCGAGTAAGCACGAGTCGGCCGATAAGTTCAAGGTAACCGAGACCCTGTTTGGTTACTTCTCCGAGGGGGTGATCGAGACCGAGGACGATAAATACCAGATTGCTGCTTACAGCTTCCTTAGGCGCCGCCCCAAGGTAATCTTTGTCCTTCATCTGCGGCGAATGCCAGTGGGTCTTATCTGTGATTGCCCAACATTATGTGATAGATGTTATTGAATCTTCTGTAGGAATGCGTGGAGTTCGATGAGGACTCCCACCCGTTGTCAGACGTTAAAACGAAGAAGAGGTTGAGGAGCCCTGCTGCTATCCAACCCGACTCCAAGAGAGCCGGGAAAAAGCCCGTTCTATATCGGGGAGAAGGGGCCATGATGCCGCGTGTCGTGGTAGGGGGTCTGAAGATAAAGGACACCGCCGCCACAGAACCCAGGCAATCAAGTCCCAGGTTGAGACCAGTACAGCCGAGCTCAACATTGCCGAGCCCGACAAGAGCACCACCGAGTACACAGTCTAAGCAGGCGCCGCCAAGCGGACGAATGCCCGAGTCGGACGTGCCACCAACGGGGCCGCCTCCGGTTGCTATGCCACCGCCGACTGATTCGCCGACCAGGGCGACAACCATGCGTAGCACTCCACCGGGGCCCAGATCGCCCAGCGGGAGACTCAAGTTCTCCAAGAGGTAAGCTGCTCTGGATCTTCTGAGATTCTTGTCTGTTGTAGTAGTATTTTGATGTCTGTCTTGCAATGCAGGAAGCGTGCCGACATCAATCTCAAGGAGACCGCTCCGACCGCTCCCCTTGAAGAGCCTGCCCCAGCCGAGCCGGCGCCCGCGAGCGCACCCGCTGAGCCGGAGGCCAGCCCAGTCACGGAGACTGAGGTGGTCCCGACTGCGGGGCTGCTGTTGCCGCCTGACCAAGAGGCAGTTACTGAGGTTGCTGCCCCAGCCCCTGAGTTGCCGCCCGCCACAGAGGCCATTGCTAGTGCCCTCGAGTTGATCCCCGAGGCCATGGGGGACGCCAGCATGGGGTCTAGGACCCCGTCACCGTCGTGGTCATGGTCATCATCATCATCACCGCCGGAGATCCCAACCTTCCTCGAATTGAAGCCCCTCCGTGTAGGTTCCCCTGGACGTTCACCTGGACGGCGCCTGATGGAACCACGAGGAGGTTCAGACACAACGAGGCCGCGGCGAGAAGGGAACGCAAAAGCTTGCTCCGTGCCACCATTGTCGGGTCCGAGGGGGTTCGGGTATGATTCTTGCGGTGGAGTCCTAGTGGTCTTCCCGTTCCAACGTCTGACTACGATCTTGACTTGTTCTCTCCTTGAGCAGAGCTTGTTGATCGTAATGAGGAGATGACTGGGATCCTGGTCGAAATGGCCCCCCATCTCGCGGAATTAGAGCAGCTCCGGGCGTTGAAGGCCGAGATGGAATAGCGCCACGCGGGGAGGGAAGCCTGGCTGAAGGATGCTGCCACCCAGCTCAGGGACAAAACTTGGGCCCAAGCTGGGAAGATTAGAGGTAAGTCTCGCGAATGTATCTTCCCAACTGAACCCTTGAAGTATTTCTCTAGCTGCACTATTCCCGACTGCCCAGTTGTGCCTTGGCTGCAAGGTTGAGTTCTTGACTAATCTGTCGTGCAGCCCTCGAAGCCGAGTTGAAGACCCAAACAGAGAGGGAAGCCCAGCTGAAGAAGGCCGAAGAAGCCAAGGCCGAGCTTGAGAAGGTCAAGGCCAACCTGACACAGGCCAATGCCGAGCTCGAATGGGAGAAGGCCGAGTTAAAAGAGGCCACCATCAAGCTTGGCGAAGAAAAAGCTAGACTAGAGAAGACCGTGGCCGAGTGGGAGGCCGACTATGTGAGTAAGTCCCCGTCTCGACGATGATCTTAACCAATCTTTTAGTCATTCCATCTGCAGCCGAGCCTAACAAGTTAACTTGCTGGTGGACCTGGACAGACATGAGAGCCAATGTCCAGGCCCAATATCGGTTTTATACAGAGGAGATAAAGGCTATTAGGGAGTCACAGGAGGCCCTCGTCGGGTCCGTGAAAGGGCTCCTTGATCTGATGGATCCTCGCCCTGTGGGAACCAGCTGTAGCTGAATCCCCCCAGTGATGGCGCGTCTTGAGGATACACCGAGTGCCCTGAAGAGGTACTTGGATGAGCATGTCATTGTCGGCGTGGCCCAGACCCTGGCGATGACCAAATTAACCTACCCGAGGGCAGACATTGAAGCCATCGGGGAGGGGTTTCCCGAGGATACGACGCCCGAGAAGGCACTGGAGCTGATAGCCCGGGCGAGGCTGACTGCTGAGATAATCACCCGAGACCTGGGTCTGTAAGAGTAATATATCATGTAGTCGGTATGTATAAACTTTTGTGGAAAATATGTGTAAATATATGTGCAGTGCTGCCAAGCCTTGAATTACTACTCAGTTGTCATTAGCTTTACTCGAATGTGTAGTCTGCGCCGAGTTAGTCTATCAGAACTTAATAAAATCGTATGTAGGACTCTTCGGCTTCATGTCAGTCGGAATGTGTGTTTATAGTCTTGCCGAGTAGGATGCTACTTGTATATGGGACTTCAGCTTCATGTCAGCTGGAAAGGGGGTTTATAGTCTTTCCCGAGTGGCGTCCCACCCAGAAGCTAGACTCCTCCGCATCGTGTCAGCGGGAATGAGAAATTTATAGTCTCTCCTGAGTAGTGCACTACTCAAAAGTTAGACTCTTCAGCGTCATATCGGCTGGAATAATGTTGCTCATGACAACTGATGGCCACGCATGTAGGCCGAGTACCACTTTATGAAAATAAATCCACGGCGTGGTCAGGTGTACTCGAGAAAGATACCTGCATCCCCAATTTTAATGAAGACCAGCTTGTGATCCATGTAAGGATATATCCTCGAGACCTAGTGGATAAAACAGATACCCAAACATATATGTTGAGCAATAAGGCTCTCATGAAGCATATCTGTTTACCTCATCGGCTCCTGTTGGTAGCACCAGCGCAATAATTTCAACTCAGCCTGCGGGCAGCCCACATGGAGCATGCTACTACAGGAACTCATGTCTTGGTGGCCCAGTACCGACTGTGTGGCCCAAGCCCATTAGTCGGTATTGGCTCTATAAAAAGCGGGGAGAGAGAAAAAGATTCCTTCATCTTCCCCAAATCAGCCAATCGCTTCGTCTTCCGCCTTCGCGCCCAACTTTTCGCCTCCTACTAGGTTAGGGTTAGCTGCTGCTGCTGTTCCCCGCTCGAACTCGGGCGATTCCAGTCCTCTTCGTCTATTCCAAGCCCCCAATTGCTTTTTCCTCAAATCTCTCCACCCCCAACCATGTCGAAAGCTTCGGATCCTGCGGGTGCGCCGGGGAATGCCTGGCCGACTTCGGATTGCGGCTCGGTGAAACTGAAGCTGCTGGAGAGTCAACTGAAGTTGCCCAGCCAGGAGGTGATCCGTTGGCGGCCGGCTAAGGGTGAGTCGGTCCCAAATCCCCAATCTGGCAAAACAGTAGTTTTTGCCTCTTTTTTTAATCGGGGTTTGTGCCTTCCCTCTTCTGCGTTCTTCCGCCGCATCCTTGACTTCTATGGGTTGGATTTGGTGAATTTGAATCCCAACTCGATTCTTCAAATCTCCATATTTGTTACTCTCTGCGAGTGCTTTTTGGGTGTGGAGCCCCATTTTAATTTCTTTAGGCATCTGTTCCACATCAAACCCCAGCCCTCCAAGAATAATATCAATGTGATTGGGGGGGTTGGTCTCCAGTTGAGGAGTGATGGGAAGAAAACATATGTTGATTTCCCCTTGAAATCTTCCTTGAATGGCTGGCACAAGGAGTGGTTCTATTGCGCAGATCTGGCTCCCTCCTTGCGTCCATTCACCGGCTTGCCACCGGTAGTTTCACCAAATTGGTCAGTAAATCCAACCTTTGAGGAGATGGGCCAAGTGCATCAATTGCTAGCAAAATTAGATGAGCTTAAGGAAGCTGGCCTGACTGGGCCTTGGGTGGCCCGGCGTTTCCTGACTCGGCGCATCCAGCCGCTGAAGCTGAGGAGCGCGTTCGGCTGGAATTTTCAGGGCAAATATGATCCTGACCGAGTAAGCCACGAGTCGGCCAATCAGTACAAGGTGACCGAGACCCTGTTTGGTTACTTCTCCGAGGGGGTGATCGAGACCGAAGACAATAAACGCCGGACCGCGGCTTATAGCTTCCTTCGGCCCCGTCCCAAGGTAATCTTTGTCCTTCTTCTGTGACGAGTGCCTGTGGGCTTGTATCTGCGATTGCCCAGCATTGTATGATGTACTTTGTTGATTCATCTGTAGTGGTGCGAGGAATTAGATGAGGACTCCCACCCGTTGTCAGCCGTTAAATTGAAGAAGAGGCCGAGGAGCCTACCTGCTGCCCAACCCGACTCCAAGAGAGCCTGGAAAAAGCCTGTTCTATATTGGGGCGAGGGGGCCATGACGCCGCGTGCCGTGGTAGGAGGTCTGAAGATAAAGGACAGCGCCACTGCGGCACCCAAGCGATCAAGTCCCAGGTTGGGACCAGTAGGGCCGAGCTCGACATTGCCGAGCCCGGCAAAAGCACCACCGAGTAGACGATCTGAGCAGGCACCGCCAAGCACACAGGTGCCCGAGTCGGCCACGCCACCAACAGGGCCGCCTCCAGTTGCCGCGCCGCCGCCGACTACTTTGCCGACCAGGCCGACAACCAGGCGTAGCGCTCCACCGGGACCTGGATCGCCCGGCGGGAAACTCAAGTTCTCCAAGAGGTAAGCTACTCTAGATCTTCTGAGATTCTTGTCTGTTGCAATAGTATTTTGATGTCTGTTTTGCCATGCAGGAAACGTGCCGATATCGATCTCAAGGAGACCGCTCCGACCGCTCCCCTTGAAGAGCCCGCCCTAGCCAAGCCGGCGCCCGCGAGCACACCCGCTGAGCCAGTGGCCAGCCTAATCACGGAGACTGAGGTGGTCCTGACTACGGGGCCGCTGGTGCCGCCCGACCAAGGGACGGTTACTGAGGTTGCTGCCCCAGCCCCTGAGTCGACTCCCGCTGCCGAGGCCGTTGCAGGAGCCCCCAAGTCGACCCCCGAGGATGGAGGGGATGCTGGCGTGGGGGCCAGGACCACATCACCATCATGGTCGTCGTCGTCGGCGCTAGACCTTCCTTGGATGGAAGCTCCTCCATGTAAGTTCCCCCGGACGTTTACCTGGACAGCGCCTGATGGGACCGTGAGGAGGTTCAAGGTCAATGAGGCCACGGCGAGAAGGGAACGCGAAAGCTTGCTCCGCACCGCCATTGACGGGTCTGAGGGGGTTCGGGTATGGTTCTTGCGATGGAGTCTTGGTGGTCTTCCTGTTCTGACGTCTGACTCCGTTCTTGACTTGTTCTCTCCCTAAGCAGAAGCTTGTTGATCGTAATGAGGAGATGACCAGGATCCTGATCGAAATGGCCCCCCATCTCGCGAAGTTAGAGCAGCTCCGGGTGTTGAAGGCCGAGAAGGAGGAGCGCCACGCGGGGAGGGAAGCCTGGCGGAAGGATGCCGCCCCCCAGCTCAGGGATGAAACTTGGGCCCAAGCCGGGAAGATTAGAGGTAAATCCCCCGAATGCATCTTCCCGACTAAACCATTGATGTATTTCTCCAGCTGCATTGTTCCCGACTGCCCAGTTGTGTCTTGGCTGCAAGGTTGAGTTCTTGACTAATCTGTCGTGCAGCCCTCGAAGTCGAGTTGAAGACCCGAACAGAGAGGGAAGCCCAGCTGAAGGAGGCTGAGGAAGCTAAGGCCAAGCTTGAGAAGGACAAGGCCGACCTGACAAAGGCCAACGCTAAGCTCGAATAGGAGAAGGCCGAGTTAAAAGAGGCCACCATCAAGCTCGGCGAAGAAAAAGCTAGACTGGAGAAGACCATGGCCGAGTGGGAGGCCGATTACGTGAGTAAGTCTCCGTCTCGACAATGATCTTAACCAATCCTTTAATCATTCCATCTGCAGTCGTGCCTAACAAGTTTACTTCATGGTGGACTCGAGCAGACCTCAGAGCCAATGCCCAGGCCCAATATCGGGCTTATACAGAGGAGATAAGGGTTATCAGGGAATCACGGGAGGCCCTCGTCGGGTCCGTGAAAGGGTTCCTTGATCTGATGGATCCCCGCCCTGTGGGAACCAACTGTAGCTGAATCCCCCAAGTGGAGGCGCGTCTTGAGGATGCACCAAGTGCCCTGAAGAGGTACTCGGATGAGCATGTCATTGCCGATGTGGCCCAGACCCTGGCGATGACCAAATCAATCTACCCGTGGGCAGACATTGAAGCCATCAAGGAGGGGTTTGCCGAGGAGACGACTCCCGAGGAGGCGCTGGAGCTGATAGCACGGGCGAGGCCGACTGTTGAGATAATCACCTGAGACCTGGGTCTGTATGAGCAACATATCATGTAGCCGGTATGTATAAACTTTTGTGGAAAACATGTGTAAATATATGTGTAATGCCGCCAAGCTTTGAATTATTACTTAGTTGTCATTAGCTTTACTTGACTGTGTAGTCTACGCCGAGTTAGTCTATCAGAACTTAATAAAATCGCTCAATGTAAGAAACTATACTCAGGCAAACGTGAGTTGTAGTAAGGCTTCATAACTGGAGTAGGACAAGCTCGTATATTATTGACAAAGCACATATATACCTGCAGCCCCCGACTCACTACTCGGTTGATACAAGCGGCGTAGTGAGTCAGAGAAACTGTACACATGAGAAATTATAAAGCTCAGGTATAGAAAGGACGCAGCTATTCTATGTTCCATGAGTTGCTGATAAGGGCACCATCTTCGGTCTTCAGTCAGTAGGCGCCTGGCTGTGTGACCTCGGCTATAATGAACGGCCTTTCCTAGATTGGGGATAATTTGTGCCTGTCTTTGGTGGTTTGTATTTTCCTCAAGACGAGATCCCTAACCAAAAAGGCATGGCCACGGACATTGCGATTGTGGTAGCAACGCAGGCCTTGAAGATACCTTGCCGACTGGATTGTTGCAATGTCCCTTGCTTCTTCCAACTGATCTAGCTCGACCAATCGGGTATTGTTTGAGACGTCTTCTGAGTAGGCCCGGACTCGCGGAGAGCCGAACTGTAACTCTATTGGTAGCATAGCCTCAGCACCGTAGACCAGAAAGAAAGGGGATTGCCCTGTTGCCCGACTAATCGTGGTTCTGAGAGACTAGAGAACAGATAGGAGTTCTTGTACCCACCGGCCCAAGTATGGTTGTAGTCGGTCAAATATCCTGGCCTTGATGCCTTGTAAGACCATACCGTTGGCTCGTTCGACCTGCCTGTTGCCCCGCGGGTGTGCCACAGATGCATAGCAGATCTTGATGCCGAAATCTTCGCAGAAGTCTTGGAATACACCGCCCGTGAACTGAGTACCGTTGTCGGTGATGATGCGGTTGGGAACCCCAAATCTGTATAGTATACTCATGATGAAGTCCTTTGCTCGTGCCGCTGTTATGGTTGCAACGGGTTTGGCCTCAATCCACTTGGTGAACTTGTCAACTGCGATGAATAGATGTGTGAACCCTCCTGGCGCTTTCTTGAAAGGCCTGACCATGTTGAGCCCCCATACTGCGAATGGCCAAGAAATAGGGATAGTTTGGAGTTCTTGGGCTGGGAGATTTGTTTGTCTTGCGTAGAACTGGCAACCCTCGCACTTGCGAACAATGTCCTTAGCGTCTGTTACTGCTGTTGGCCAGAAAAATCCCTGTCGATAAGCCTTTCCGACTAACGTCCTGGATGCGGCATGGTTTCCACATATGCCCGAGTGGATCGACTGCAGGATCTGCTTGCCCTCCTCGGTGGTGACGCAACGCAACGAAGTCGAGGCTTCTGAAGGAAATTGTGTCTCCAGGAGAGAACTTGTCGCCGTCGACTCCGCTTGTTGGATCCATCAAGCTTGTAGATGTGAAACTCGCCGGAGCCCCTACCTGACGTGTCAACTGTCGATGTTTTACACCAGCAATAGAATTATAGGGCTACTCGGCAAGAGGAAACTCGGTGGATTGCAGAGGAACACAAAGAGATTTTATACTGGTTCAGGCCCTCGTTGTGAGGTAATACCCTACGTCCAGTTGTGGTGTTATTCCTATGATGGATTATGTTGATCAATGATCTTCCGTGCCCTCATGGGGCGCCCTGCCTCCCTTTATATACTAGGGGACAGGGGTACATGATATGGATTCCAGCCGGATACGGCCAAGGGATTTCCTTCTTAAAGATAGAAGCTCGTCCGACTAAGACCATGTTTTCCTTATCGTACAAGGCAAAGTTTGCCGGGTGCTATCTTATTTCTAACTACATGATTCGGCCCATCCTCTATCCGAGTGGCCCATATGTAGGTGGTGAGGTACCCGGGGCCCATGGCCTCCACATACGACAATACAACGATGCTGTAGACAAATTGGCAAACATGGGATCCAAGTAAGAGGTGGTCCCGACTACGATTTTTGTCGAGCAACTAATGGAGCCATGAGTCAAGAAGAAACCAGTGCCAAAACAGTCGGGAGATGAACCTACCCCGACAATAGATGAAGTACTGATTATATCTCAAAATTGGCAGACTCCTGTTCTCAAATTCCTCCTAGACGATGAACTCCCAGAAGATCGCATTCAAGCTGAACAAATCAAACGTCGAAGCAAATGTTTCCTAGTAGTCGGAGAAGACCTATACTGAAGAAGTGCATCCAGTGTCCTCATGCGTTGCGTCACACCCAGGGAGGGCAAGCAGATTCTGCAATCAATCCACTCGGGCATATGTGGCAACCATGCCGCATCCAGGACGTTAGTCGGAAAGGCTTACAGGCAGGGATTTTTCTGGCCAACAGCAGCAACAGATGCTAAAGACATAGTTCACACATGCGAGGGTTGTCAGTTCTATGCAAGACAAACAAATCTCCCAGCCCAAGAACTCCAAACAATCCCAATCTCTTGGCCCTTTGCAGTATGGGGGCTTGGCATGGTCGGGCCTTTCAAGAAAGCGCCAGGAGGGTTCACACACTTGTTTGTCGTAGTGGATAAATTCACGAAGTGGATTGAGGCAAAACCGATTGCTACCATAATAGTGGCAAGAGCAAAGGACTTCATCATGAGTATATTATACCGATTCAAGGTTCCTAACCGCATCATAATGGACAACGGTACTCAGTTCACGGGCGGCGTATTTCAAGATTTCTATGACGACTTCGGCATCAAGATCTGTTATGCATCTGTTGCACGCCCGTAGAGCAATGGACAGGTTGAGCGTGCTAATGGCATGGTCTTACAAGGTTTTCAAGGCTAGGATATTCGACCGACTACAGCCATATGCAGGGCGGTGGGTACAAGAACTCCCATCTATTCTTTAGTCTCGAAGAACCATGGTTAGTCGGGCAATAGGGCAATCCCCTTTCTTGCTGGTCTATGGTGCTGAGGCTGTGTTACCAATCGAGTTAGAGTTCGGCTCTCCGCGAGTTCGGACTTACTCAAAAGATGGATCAAACAATACCTGATTGGTCGAACTAGATCAGTTGGAAGAAGTGAGGGACATCGCAATAATCCAGTCAGTAAGGTATCTTCAAGGCCTACGTTGTTATCACAATCGCAATGTCCATGGCCGCACCTTTTTGTTCAAGGATCTCGTCCTAAGGAAAATATAAACCACCAAAGACAGGTATAAACTGTCCCTAATATGGGAAGGGCCATTCATTAGTGCTGAAGTTACACGGCTAGGTGCCTACCGACTAAAGACCGAAGATGGTATCCTCGTCAGCAACTCATGGAATATAGAACACTACATCATTTCTATACCTGAGTTTTATACCTTCCCATGTGTACAGTTTTTCTCTGACTCACTACGCCGCTTGTTCCAATTGAGTAGTGAGTCGGGGGCTGCATGTATTATATGTGTTTTGTCAATAATATACGAGCATGTTTTACTTAAGTTATGAAGTTCTGCAACGACTTTGTCATGTTCGCCCGAGTACAGCTTTCTGCAGTGAACGATTTTATTAAGTTCCTATAGACTAACTTGGCGTAGACCATACAGTCGAGTAGAGCTAATGACAACTAAGTAAAACCGCAGAGCTTGGTAGCATTGCACATATATTTACACATGTCCTTACAAAAGACTTTATGTACACCGACTGCATGATGGATTGTTCTCACATTCCCAGGTCCTTGGTGATCGCCTCTGTAGTCGGCCTCACCTGGGTGATCAACTCTAATGCCTCCTCAGGTGTTGTCTCTTTGGCAAACCCTTCATTGATGGCCTCAAGATCTACCCTAGGGTAGATCGACTTGGTCATCATGAGGGTCTGGGCCACGCCGACAACAACACGCTCATCCGAGTACCTCTTCAGGATACTCGGGGCTTCGTTAAGGCGCGCCTATACCTAGGAGACCATGTTGGAGCTGGTTCCCATGTAGTGAGGATCCATGATGTCAAGGAGCCCTTTCACGGACTTGGCAAGAATCTCCCATGACTCCTTGATGACCTTGATCTCCTCTGCAAAGGCTCGAAACTGGGTTTGGGCGTTCGCTCTTGCAGCTGCCTAGATTCATTGGCAAGTAAACTTGTCAGCCTAAACAGCAGTCGGAGTAATCAAAGGATTGGACAAGGTCATTGTTAGAGTGTAGACTTACTTTCGTAGTTGGCCTCCACCTTAGCTTTGGCCTTCTCCAATTCGGTCTTTTCCTTCTCGAGTTTGCCTTTGGCCCTTTCCATCTCGGCCTTGTCTTTCTCGAGTTCGGCGTTGGCTTTCTCAGCCTCCTTCAGCTTGGTTTCCCATTCTGTTCGGGTCTTTAACTCAGCTTCGAGGGCTGTATATCAAAATAGTCAAGAGCTCGAGATTACAGTCAAGACACAACTGGGCAATCGAGAAACAACAAGGCTAGAGAAATATACATGGGATTTAGTCGGGAAGACAAATACAGGAGACTTACTTCTGATCTTGTCGGCTAGAGCCCAATTCTCACCCTTGAGTTGGTCAATAGCTCCCCTCAACCAAGTCTCCATCTCCTGGCTAGACCACTCTAAGTCGGCCTTCGAGGTCTGGAGGTGGCCCAATCGTTGGAGTTGGGGGGCAAGCTGGGTCAAGACCTCATTATTATCTCTGAGCGGTCGACAATTTTCTGCTCGGGGTAAAATAGAGCAAAGCAAAGTCAGTCGGCGGAATACCAGAAATAAGGGAAATCGTTGGGGACTCAACATTGCAAGACTCGCTACACACCTGGAGACCCCAGGACGCGGCGATTGCGGCATGAAGAAGAACTTCACGCTCCCTCTCTGCTGCCTCTTCATCATGCTCGTAGCATTTCACAGTTCCCTCGGGAGTTACCTAGTGGAATGTTCTCGGGAACCTGCGACGAGGGGCTTCGAGCCTGGGGAGATCCGTTTCCTCTGAGGATAATGACGACACAGACGGCGACATGGTCCTGGTCCCTGACTTGGCAGCAGATGGGGCTTTAGGGACTAGCTCGGGGGCTGGAGCAGCAGCTTCAGTATCTGCCCCTTGGTCAGTCGGCTCCAGCGGCCCTGCTGTCGGGACCGCCTCAGTCTCTACGACTGGGACGGTCACCTGCTTGGCAGATGAGCTCGCTGGGGTTGGCTCAGCTAGAGCTGGCTCGACAATGAAAGCAGCCGGTGTGGTCTCCTTGATATCAATATTGGCTCGTTTCCTGCACAATGCGTCAAGTATCAAGACACTACAATACTGAACAAGATTTTCAGAAGACCCACAAGTTACTTAACTCTTGGAGATTTTGTACTTCCATCCGGGAGTTCTAGCTGTCGGCAGTGGAGGGCCACCGGCTGTCGGGCTGGATAGCATGGCAGTCGGCGGTGGCGTCCTTGTCCTAGCCGGCCTAGTTTCTGGTGCGGCCAGCTGGGGCGCTGGGATCCTCGGTGGTGCCGCCTTATGGCTCGATGACGATCTTGTACTCAGTAGTACCGCCCTTGGGCTCGATGTTGCTGAGCCTAATGGCGCCGGTCTCGATCTTGGACTCGGCGGCCTGGGAGCTGTGCTGCGGTGTCTTTAATCTTCAGGCTCTCGGCTGCAGCACTCGGCCTGCTAATTTTCTTCTTGCCTGAGTCTTCGACAGGCTTCTTCCCCGCTCTCTTGGAGTCGGGCTGGGCAGCAGAAGGACTCAACGGCCTTTTCTTCGATTTCACGGCCGACAAAGTATGGGAGTCTTCATCAAACTCCTTACAAGTCTGCAAGTGGTTTAACAATATACATCACACATTGCAGAGCCATCATGGATACACATCTACAAGCTGTGGAGGCCATGGGCCCCGGGTACCTCACCACAAGCATATGGGCCACTCGGATAGAGGATGGGCCGAATTATGTAATTAGAGATAAGATAGCACCCGGCAGGCCTTACCTTGAATGATAAGGAATAGCAGTCTTAGTCGGATAAGTTTCTATCTCTAAGAAGGAAATCCCTTGACCATACCCGGCTAGGATCCTTATCGTGTACCCCTGTCCCCTACTATATAAAGGGAGGCAGGGCGCCCCTTGAGGGCAGAGAACAACAAGGCAAGATCATTGATCACCAAACACCTCAGAGGAATAACACCTCAACTGGACATAGGGTATTACCTCACATCGAGGGCCTGAACCAGTATAAAACCTCTCTATGTTCCTCTGCAATCCACCAAGTTTCCCCTCGCCGAGTAGCCCTATAGTTTTGTTGCCGGTGCAAAGCATCGACAGTTGGCGCGCCAGGTAGGGGCTCTGGCGAATTCTTCATCAACAAATTCGATGGATCCAACAAACAGAGTCGACGGCAACAAGTTCTCCCCTGGAGACACGATTTCCTTTAGAAGCCTCGATTTCATTGCTAACCAGATTGGCAACCTTACCTTGGCTGGAATAGATCCAATCCAGCCGACCGAGGAACCAGCCGACATAGCGCCAGTCAGCCCACAGGACGCCGCGATCTCCTTCAACGACTTAATGCGGCAGTCCTTCACATCACCAAGCATCGGGACAACTCTCTCCTTCGACGTCCGACTTGCGCTAGGCCTTGAGCCAGCTCGGGTTGGGCCGAGAAGGGGAGAGATCATCATCTCCCACACGGACTCGGTGACATTGCGGATCTACATCCCACACAACAGACTCGATTTCCTGCGATTCAGTTTGGACACGGCCAAGTGCCGTTTCAGATTGGATCTAGTGAGGTTGGGGTCGTTCTCACTCCGATAAACTACTTAGAGTCCGACTCCAAGTCGGATAATGGTTCGAACGCCAGTTCGGACTCCAGTCTGGCGAGTTTTTTCCTCTCCCGTGAGATCTTCATGGCTTCAACACCACCCTCCAAGGTGTGCTGACTACAAGAGGAGCAACAGGAGGAGGCGTGCCGACTGCAACAACAGGAGGGGGCTGATCGCGAGGCTAGCAACAACGGGCTGCGCAGAGCTGGGCGAGCAGCCCAGCAACAGATTCTCCAAACTAAAGTCGGCGATCACGACGTTTTCGTCACGCCGCAACCTTGCTGGATACGCTCCAGCTCGGGCCTGATCACCAAGCCACCCCAACTATCGCCAAGATCAAGGCGATGATCATGGCTGCTGCCTGCCATTAGCAACAACAGCAGTCAGGCGACATCGTGATACCGTCTAACCAGTCGGGATCTCCAGCAGCGGGCTCATCCACGTCAGCACGGTGTCGGGCGGCCAGCTCAAGTCGGCCACGTGAGGAGTCTAGGCAAACTACACTCGGCAATACCAAGAACGACAACCAGCGCCGTCACCAGTATGATCGCCGGCCTAATCAAGACTTTCGAGAGCACCTACAACATGACCTTCACCACACTATTAGCGCCCGACGCCACGAACGACGCGAAGATGAGCGCCGCTAACTGGAAGATGAAAACAAGCGCTTTGGTCTCCATCATGAGCGGTTTAACCGCCGTGGTCGAAGCCCGAGCCCTCACGAAGACGAAGGCATCCCAGCTTTCACTTGGGAGCTACAGGACGCCCATTGAACAACTGGCTTTAAGCCCACTAGGATTGAAAAGTATGACGGCAAGACAAATCCCGAGTCCTGGCTCACCATATATACCCTAGCAGTCCGAGCTGCTGGGGGCGACAACAAAGCCATGGCTAACTACCTCCCAGTCGTGCTAGCCGACTCGGCCAGGACATGGCTAACAGGGCTCTTGAGGCAGTCGTTCGGTTCCTGGGGAGAACTCAGGGATCGGTTCATCGCCAATTTTCAGGGAACCTACGAGAGACCATCTTCTGAGCATGATTTGTATCAACTACACCAGAAGAAGGAGTCTCTATGAGATTTCATCAAGAGATTCTCTGAGAAGCGCAACAAGATTCCAATGATCAAAGACAAGGCTGTCATCACCGCCTTCCGCAAAGGAGTAAAGGACGCCCCGTTCATCGCAAAGTTCACTCGGAAGCCACCACCCACTGTCCGGGCTCTTTTTGACATGGCCAACAAATACGCTGACTCGGCTGAAGCGGTCGTAGAGGCCCTCGACGAGAAGAAGGAGTCCCGACAGAAGGACCAAAAGGAGAAAGCCGACAACGAGCCGTCTCAAAACAAGTCTGGCAACCGCAAGCGGAAGTCGGACAACGAGGTGGCCAACATGGAGCGTACTCGGTCGCGGCCCCAGCGGAACAACGACTACCTGAAAGTCATGAGCGGGCCATGCCCCTTCCACTCCAAGGGCTAGCATGCAGCCAAAGACTGCTACATGCTCAAGAAGTTTGCCTCCAAGCAGGCTTCATCGTCTGGCGCCGACAAGGATAAAGACAAGCCAGACTCGGGTTCGGCCGATGATTTTCAAGATCCTCAAGCCGAGCTCAATCACATCTTCGGGGGGCCTCTCGCGTACGAGTCCAAGTGCAAACAGAAGCTATCAGCGCATGACATGAACACGGTCTCTACGACGGACACCCCCCAGTACCTACGCTGGTCAGAGATGGCCATCACCTTCAATCGCGCAGATCACCCAGATCGGGTTTCTCACCTGAGATGTTATGCACTCGTCCTGGACCCGGTCGTCAAAAACATCAGGCTAAAGAAAACCCTCATCGACGGAGGTAGCGCGCTCAACATCTTATTCGCCAAGGCTTTGGACGAGATGAAGATCCCTCGTTCAGAACTACGGCCGAGTACTGCGCCCTTCCACGGGATAATTCCCGGCCTGCCATCAACTCCACTTGGGCAGATCACATTGCTAGTAACCTTCGGCACGCGGGATAACTTCCGCATGGAAAACGTCTGCTTCGAGGATGCCGACTTCGAGACCGCATACCACGCGATACTCGGACGACCGGCACTCGCCAAATTCATGGTGATACCACACTACACATATATGGTGCTCAAGATGCCTGGGCTAGCAGGAGTCCTCTCCCTTCGCAGTGACATCAAGCAAGCCTTCACCTGCGACAAGGAGAGCTACGAGCTGGCTCAATCACAAGAGGCGGCAGTCGGGCACAATAGCATTCAGCAAGCCATCACAACTAAAGTCGAGCAAGATCAAGTTCCGGCGAAAAGGCAGCGAAGTCGGGAATTTCAGCGGACTCTGACACGAAGAAGATCCCCCTGGACCCTTCCGACCCCTCCAAGACTGCTCTAGTCGGGACCGGACTCGACCCCAAATAGGAAGACGCGCTCGTCACCTGCCAATAAAGATATCTTCACATGGAAACCGTCCAACATGCTGGGCGTACCAAGGGAGGTGATCGAGCCCGCCCTAAATGTGAAGACAGACGCCAAGCCAGTCAAGCAACGGCTGCAGCGCTTCGCTCAAGACCGCAAGGATGCTATTCGGGAGGAGACTACCAAGCTCCTCGCAGCCGGGTTCATCAAGGAGGTCTATCACCCGGATTGGCTAGCTAACCCAGTTCTGGTTCAGAAGAAAAACGGTAAATGGCACATGTGCGTCGACTACACCGATCTCAACAAGGTGTGCCCCAAGGACCCATTTGGTCTTCCCAGGATAGATCAGGTGGTAGACTCCACAGCCGGGTGTGACCTACTCAGCTTTCTTGACTGCTACTCGGGATACCACAAAATTAGCCTGAGGGAGGAAGACTACTTAGAGACATCTTTCATCACGCCGTTTGGAGCGTACTGCTACATCACAATGCTGTTCGGTTTGGAAAACGCTAGAGCAACCTATCAACGGGCAATTCAGCGGTGTCTACACACTCAGGTCGGGCGCAACGTGGAAGCCTACGTTGACGACGTGGTGATCAAGACCAAGTCCAAAGAAGACCTCATCGCTGACCTGGAAGAAACCTTCCAAAATCTTCGAAGATTCAAGATGAAGCTGAACCCGGAAAAGTGCGCCTTCGGTGTGCCATCCAGCAAGTTACTCGGCTTCATCGTCTCGCATCGCGGAATCGAGGCCAACCCGGAGAAAGTCAATGCCATCAGGAACATGGCACCCCCGACTAACCTCAAAGACGTCCAGAAGCTAGCAGGCTGCATGGCGGCACTTAGCCGGTTTATTTCCCGACTGGGCGACAGGGTACGCCCTTCTTTAAGCTACTCAAAAAGGCGGACAATTTCCAATGGACTCCGAACGCCCAACAAGCCTTCGAAGACTTCAAACAATTTCTCACATCACCCCCCCCCTCCGTGTTGGTGTCACCTATGCCCCAAGAACCGCTAATGCTATATCTGGCGGCAACTACTCAGGTAGTCAGCACGGTGCTGGTGGTCGAGCGATCCGAACAGGGTCACATCTAGAAAATACAACGGCCAGTTTACTTTGTCAGCGAGGTGCTTGCCGACTCGAAGACGAGATACCTGGAGGTCCAGAAGCTGCTATATGGCCTACTTATCACAGTCCGGAAGCTGGTGCATTATTTCCAAGCACATCAAGTCACGGTGGTCACAGCATTTCCACTCAGGGATGTCCTTCGTAATCGCGAGGCCACCGGCCGAATCGCTAAATGGGCACTCGAGTTGATGGCGTTCGATATCACCTTTCAGCCACGGACAGCAATTAAATCACAAGCTCTAGCCGACTTCGTGGTCGAGTGGACAGAAGTTGAACTGCCTACATCAACAGCAAAGCTAGAGTACTGGACAATGTACTTGGACTGTTCCCTACGGATCGGCGGCGCCGGGGCTGGAGTCATATTGACGTCCCCCACTGGCGAAAAACTGAAGTACGTTCTACAAATCCACTTCCCGGCCTCCCACAACGTCGCCGAATACGAGGCACTTATGCACGGGCTCCGCATCGCTATATCACTCGGCATACGTCGACTGGTTGTGTGCGGGGATTCCCAACTCATGGTAAACCAAGTCATGAAAGACTGGACTTGTCTCAATGACACCATGGCGGCATACTGTCAGGAGGTTCGCAAGCTGGAAAACAAGTTCGACGGGCTGGAGATAACACATGTCCTGTGTCAATGCAACGACGCGGCAGACGAGCTAGCCAATATGGGATCCAAGCGAGAAGCGGTTCCGACTGGAATCTTTGTCGAGCAACTCATGGAGCCATCAGTCAAGAAGAAACCGGCGCCGGAGCAGTCGGGAGGTGAACCTACCCTGGCTACAGACGACGTGCTGCACATATGTCAAGACTGGTGGACTCCTGTTGTCAAATTTCTCCTAGACGACGAACTCCCAGAAGATCGTAGTCAAGCGTCGAAGCAAAATCTTCCTATTAGTCGGAGAAGACCTATACCGAAGGAGTGCATCCGGTGTCCTCATGCGTTGCGTCACCACCGAGGAGGGCAAGCAGATTCTGCAGTCGATTCACTCGGGCATATGTGGCAACCATGCCGCATCTAGGATGTTAGTCGGAAAGGCTTACCAGCAGGGATTTTTCTGGCCCACAGCAGTAACAGACACCAAAGACATTGTTTGCAAGTGCGAGGGTTGCCAGTTCTACGCACGACAAACAAATCTCCCAACCCAGGAACTCCAAACTATCCCTATTTCTTGGCCATTCGCAGTATGGGGGCTCGACATGGTCGGGACTTTCAAGAAAGGGACAGGAGGGTTTACACATCTATTCGTCGTAGTGGACAAATTCACCAAGTGGATTGAGGCTAAACCCGTTGCAACAATTACAACGGCACGAGCAAAGGACTTCATCATGAGTATACTATACCGGTTCGGGGTCCCTAACCGCATCATCACCGACAACAGTAGTCAGATCACGGGCGGCGTATTCCAAGACTTCTGCGAAGATTTTGGCATCAAGTTCTGCTACGCATATGTGGCACACCCGCGGAGGAATGGGCAGGTCGAACGAGCCAACGGTATGGTCTTACAAGGCATCAAGGCCAGGATATTTGACCGGCTACAACCATACGCGGGCCGGTGGGTACAAGAACTCCCATCTGTCCTCTGGTTCCTTAGAACCACGATTAGTCAGGCAACAGGGCAATCCCCTTTCTTCCTGGTCTATGATGCTGAGGCTATGCTACCGACAGAGTTACAGTTCGGCTCTCCGCTAGTCCAGGCTTACTCAGAAGACGACTCAAATAATACCCGACTGGTCGAGCTAGATCAGTTGGGAGAAGCAAGGGACACCGCAGCAATCCAGTCGGCAAGGTATCTTCAAGGCCTGTGTCGCTACCACAACCGCAATGTCCATGGCCGCGCCTTTTTGGTCGGGGATCTCGTCTTGAGGAAAATACAAACCACCAAAGACAGGCACAAATTATCCCCAATCTGGAAAGGGCCATTCATTATAGCTGAGGTCACGTGGCCAGGTGCCTACTGACTGAAGACCGAAGGCAGTGTTCTCATCAGCAACTCATGGAATATAGACAGCTACATCTGTTCTATACCTGAGTTTTACATTTTCTCATGTGTAGAGTCTCTCTGACTCACTACGCCGCTTGTATAAACCGAGTAGTGAGTCGGGGGCTGCATGTATATATGTGTGCTGTCAACAATATACGAGCTTATCTTACTCCAGTTATGAAGCTTTACCACGACTGTCGCATTTGCCCGAGTACAGCTTCTTACATTGAACGTTTTTATCAAGTTCTGACAGACTAACTCGATGTAGACTACACGGTCAAGTAAATTTAATGACGACTGAGTGACAAGCTTGGCGGCATTGCACATATATTTACACATGTTTTCCACAAAAGTTTATACATACCGACTACATAATATGTTACCCTTACAGACCCAGGTCTCGGGTAATTATCTCAGCAGTCGGCTTCGCCCGGGCAATCAGCTCCAGCGCCTCCTCAGGCGTCGTTTCCTCGGCAAACCCCTCCCCGATGGCTTCGATATCTGCCCTTGGGTAGATGGACTTCTTCATCGCCAGGGTCTGGGCCACGCCGGCAACGACATGCTTATCTGAGTACCTCTTCAGGGCACTCGGTGCATCCTCAAGACGCGCCTCTACTTGAGGGATTCGGCTACAGCTGGTTCCCACAGGGCTGGGATCTATCAAATCAAGGAGCCCTTTCACGGACCCGACAAGGGCCTCCCGTGACTCCGTGATAACCCTTATCTCCTCTGTATAAAACCGGTATTGGGCCTGGGCATTGGCTCTGAGGTCTGCCTAGGTCCACCGACAAGAAAACTTGTTAGGCACGGCTGCAGATGGAATGACTAAAGGACTGGCTAAGATCATCGTCGGAACGGGGACTTACTCAAGTAGTCGGCGTCCCACTCAGCCACAGTTTTCTCCAGTCCAGATTTTTCCTCGCTGAGCTTGACAGTGGCCGCTTTCAACTCGGCCTTCTCCCGTTCGAGCTCGGCGTTCGCCTTTGTCAGGTCGGCCTTGACCTTCTCAAGCTCGGCCTTGGCTTCTTCGGCCTCCTTCAGCTGGGATTCCCTATCTGTTCGGGTCTTCAACTTTGCTTCCAGGGCTGCATGACAGATTAGCCAAGAGTTCAACCGTGCAGTCAAGACACAACTGGGAAGTCAGGAACAACGCAGCTGGAGAAATACATCAATGGTTCAGTCGGGAAGATGCATTCGGGGAAGATGCATTCGGGGAATTTACCTCTAATCTTTCCGGCTTGGGCCCAAGTCTCGTCCCTGAGCTGGTCGGCGGCACCCTTTAGCCAGGCTTCCCTCCCCGCGTGACACTCCTCCACCTTGGCCTTCAATGCCCGGAGCTGCTCCAACTCTGCGAGATGGGGGGACCATTTCGACCAGGATTTCGGTCATCACCTCGTTGCGATCAACAAGCTCCTGCTCAGGGAAAGAATAAGTCAAAAACAGAGTCAAGACGTCAAAACAAGAAGACCATTAGGACTCTTATCACAAGGGTCATACCCGAACTGCCTCGGACCTGGCAATGGCGGTGCGGAGCAACCTTTCACGTTCCCTTCTTGCTGCGGCCTCATCGAGCCTGAACCTCTTCGCGGTTCCGTTAGGCGCGGTCCAGGTGAACATCCGGGGCATCTTGCGTGGAGGAGCTTCAATCCGAGGTAGGTTCAGGATCTCTGGCGGAGGCGACGATGATGACGATGACCACGACGGCGACGGGGTCCTGGCCTCCGCACCGCCGTCCCCTATGGCCTCAGGGATCGACTCGGGGGCTCCAACATCGGCCTCCGCAGCGGGCGACGATTCAGGGGCTGGGGCCTCAATCTTAGTAACTGCCTCTTGGTCGGGTGGCGATAGCGGCCCCGCAGTCGGGACCACCTCAATCTCCACGACTGGGCTAGCCACCAGCTAAGCAAGTGTGCTCGCGGGCGCCGGCTCGGTTGGGGCAGGCCCTTCAAGGGGAGCGGTCGGAGCGGTCTCCTTGAGATCGACATCGGCCTGCTTCCTGCATGACGAAATAGGACATCAAAACACTACTTCAACAGGCAAGAATCCCAGAAGACCCGGAGCAGCTTACCTCTTGGAGAACTTGAGTCTCCCACCGGGTGATTCAGGTCTCGGCGCAGTGCACCTAGCAGTCGAGCTAGTCAGCGTCACAGTCGGCAGTGGCACATCAGCTCGAGTCAGCCCCGTCTCTGGTGTGGCTGGCTTGGGCACCCCCATGCTCGACGGTATCTGCTCTGGCTGGCCACTTGGCGGTGCTGTTGCCGAGCTCAGCAATGTTGGGCTCGGCCCCACAGGTCTCACCTGGGGCTGATCGCCTGGGTGTCGCGGGGCAGTGTCCTTTATCTTTAGCCCTCCTACCAGACACGTGGGTCATGGCCCTTCCGATAAAGAACATGTTTTTCCCGGCTCTCTTGGAGTCGGGTTAGGCGGCAGCGGGGCTCCTCGGCCTCTTCTTTGATGCAATGGCCAACAACGGGCGGGAGTCCTCATCGAACTCCATGCACCACTACAGAAGATTCAACAAAATACATCATACAATGCCAGGCAATCACACATACAAGTCCACAGGCATTCGCTACAAAAGAAAGACGGAGGTTACCTTGGGGCAGGGCCAACTGCGCCTGTAAGACGCAATGCGTCTCTTCTTGTCTTCGGTCTCAGTCACCCCGCTAGAGAAGTAACCGAACAGGGTTTTCGTCACCTTCTGCTCATTGGCCAACTCATGGCTGACCCGGTTGTTAACGTCAAAATTTGGTAAGGCCTTGTATCAGATTCGGTCAAGGGAACGATTGCAGTCGGTTAACAGAAATTGGTTCAAGGAGCAGGCCGAGTCCGAGAAAGAGCCATGAAGACCGCGCGTGGCAGTTTAATTACTATATTTATTAGGAAAACAGATTTATCTTTTTAGGAAACCTGACCTGTGTCCGGTCAGGCTTTGTTAAGCGTTTTTCTTGTTATAATTAGGAAATCATATACCGTGTCTTATAAGGACTCATGTAACTCGGGTATATTACGTACCCCGGGCACCTTGTAAATCATCAACACAGATCAATACAAAATCTCAGCGCATCGCCACCCTTTCGACGGGATCCTGCTTCTCGAGCCGGGCTGCATCGGTTAGGTCCGAACTCCTGCGAGAGGGTAAGTCTCGCACCCTCCGGCTACCTGTCGCTAGGACTTCCTCGGTTAGGTCGATATTCTAGTCGGTTTATGGTAGTCGGCTTACACGATATATTTACTTTATCTATGGCTGCATCAGTTCAGTTTGATCTCATAGATTGATTAGGTATATCACATCACGCGTGCATAGACTGTATGGCTTCTGGGAGCGATTTATTCATCAGTTCGTGCTGCATCGGTTGGTCCGACCTACTGAACTGCTAGTGATAAGTCGGTCCTGCTAGGCCGATGCTTTGTGCGCAGGCGTCTTATCGGAGTGCATAGCCGGTAAGTTATCTTCATCACGATCGCATTATAATCTATCGGCCCATTGAGGTAATCGTTATCATTGTCGGTCTGTGCTGCCCGGTTGGTCGATCTACTAGACTGACGATAATAGCTTTAATCTTGACGAGCGATGGTGTTGTGCGATGGTGTTATCGGAGTGCTTAGCCGATAAGTTTATCTGTTAACCGACTACATTTATTCATTGTCTTATTCTATACTCGCTCTGTTAGTAGTCGGCTGGCTCATCAATTGTCTATTATTTATGTTATTACACGTCTTATCACATATTCCTTGCCTGTATTTTGTTACGGTCGGATGAGGACTGGCCGATCGGTTTATATTGCCGATCCAAGTAAAGTACAAGCAGGTTCCCGGCACGACCCTAGGTGAAGACCGGGCGAGCTTAGGTAAGGACCGGGTACGGGCCGGATGCGGACAAAGACTCTGAGAGCCGACAGGAGCAAAAGGGCCCGGGCACGGGCACATTTTTACGACAATATCAGTACACTAAACTACGATCGGCTAGGATTTATCTGGTTTATTTATTTACACATCCTGCATGTTTACTTTACAAGTTTATAGCCGGTTTTCGAGTACCCTTCTATGATCGGCTAGCATATACTTGATTAATTATTACGCTATTATTCTGCTGTCATCGGCTTTAAGCCGATGTATAAGTGCTACAGTGCGTATCGGCATCGGCCGATGAGTTGAGTCCAGCCGGCTTCCAGCCGATTGCTACGAATTTAACATTCTTTTCTCCTTGTCAATTACAGGGTCATTGACTGGCCGCTTACGAACCTCAAACTTTAGGACCTGCACTGGAGCTAAGCAGATCTCCAGGCCTTCGCGTGTCACCCAGACGCCGGCGGACCCGACGGTTTTTGACGTCAACACGCTTTTGGAGCGCTGGTGGGACTGAAGTTTCAACCAAAATTCAACAAACACAGTTCAATCAAGATTTCAACATGCCGGAAAAGAAGTCAAGATGGACAACGTAATTCCGGTCACCATGGAAGATCTAACTGAAGAACAAAACGCAAGTTGAACAGACATGACAAATTTCCAGAGCTGTGCTAGAATCCTTCAGTATGACAAGGCAAGGGCCGCTTCAGAGTCTCAGTTTCCAAAACCAGTACTGGTAGGAGAATCGAGCGCACACAACCGAGAGTCCACCAATCAGCCTTTAACGGAGATGGTCAATGAGGCTGTACACACGGCTTCATCAATCAGTCGGGGGTCTTAGTAAATACATTGCATAATTTATCAAGAAGACTGTTGATGGATCGATTGCCCAAGACCAACTCGGGGCCCTGTTTTTCTCCCCCCGAAGATGAGCGGGCCAAGTTAATTAAACATTAGCAAGGATATACCAGAAACTTGTTCGCGCAGAACCAGGCTGGGGGCACAGGATATCCCTCCTGGATATCACCGATCTATTTATTATGGGGGATATCAGAGAACTATCCGGGAGGAGGAGCGATCCAGGTACCTACCAGAGGGAGTATCACAGACAGAATCGGCAAACCAACCCGCGATACAGTATAGCAGTATCAACAGGAGAATGCAAGAGAAGAGACTTATCGGCATGGTTTGAGGAGATAGTAAGGGAGCAGTTCGGGATCAAGCCCAAGGAACAAGCGTTCATGTATCGGCACCCATATCCTGAGTGGTTTGACAGGGTTCCGTTACACACCGATACAGGGTCCCGGATTTTTTCTAAGTTTTCAGGGCAGGACAACACGTCTACAGTAGAACATGTAGCCGATTCCTGGCACAGTGCGGGGACGGCATCGGGGCTGAAGAGGCCCTGAGGGTTAGGTTTTTTCCCCTATCACTATCTGGACGGCTTTTACATGGTTTCCTCATTACGCGAATTCTGTTCGGGGGTGGGCCGTCTGGAGAAACAGTTTCACAAATATTTCTTCGTGGAATTCATGAGTTGAGACTGTCAGATTTGACATCGGTTAAGCAACGACTAGATGAAACAGTACGGAATACATTCAGCGATTTCGGGATATCAGAAACCGGTGTTATAGTTTAAACCTGACGATGGGCATCTGGCGATCTGCTTTTCAGCGACTTCTTGGGCCAATCAAAGAGAGTTTTCATCTCAAGAGTTCGAATCCTTGTCGCACCTGGTACAGAAGGTATCGGTATCATGAAAGCCGATTTTCAAGAGCGAAAAAGGACAAATACAGAGGAGGGGTTGCTCAGGTTAAGGTCTATTCATAGGCTCAGATGATGAGGAATCCGATGCTGAGGTTGGATGGCGGAGTGGGCTAGGAACAGAAGTCAGTATCATGCCCGTGGTCAAAGATATCGGCAAAGAGGAATGGTATGATTTCGATGTAAGCAAAGCAATAGATCTTTGACTTATTGTTACAGGAAAAGCAAATCAATTGCCGCAAACCACGGGATTCCATAGCCGAAGAACTAAAGAAGAAGAAATATTGCAAGTGGCCATATGCGATATCGACCATACTAACGAGTGCAAGTTTTTCAGCAACAAATTCAGTTGGCTGTTGAGCAAGGACGAATAAGTTTGAAGACAAAAGCCAATGAAGATAGATGGGCACTCGTCCCGTAAACATGGTCTGCGGGGTCATATTAAGGGATCAAGCGATGGATGCAGACATCGAAGGTACAGTCAAGGATTTTCATGGCGGACATGATAGAAAGTCTCAAGATATGAAGAACAAAAGGGTGAACCAGAACGATATAATCCGCATTGGGACTGGCCGTTTTTTCGTTTCTGCTTGGGATCAAGGATGAGGGCTGCCATCGGCTGAGAATTGCTCGAGTGTAGCCGTGCAATGGGATCGCCATGATCAAGCAGCAGAGGTTTTCACAAGATCGGCCGTTTGGAAAAGAGATCAGTTCATAGCCGCTAGGGCCGATCCGTGAAGAGTTTTTTGAGAGGGATGAAGAAGAAGCACATGAGAACAAGACCAGAATCCTCAGTGGTGTCCTATGCGGCATATTCATGGAAGAATCAGAAGAGAAGGGCACAGTTAGGGAACGGTTACGACATACGAGAGCAAAAAGAAGGGCAGCGCCAAGATCAAGAGAAGCCGATCATCGTCTCAAGAGACCAAACAAGTCTGGCAAGTAAAGAGGAGGACGATGAGACGAATCGGCTCCAGTGAAATGGTTTCTTTCTGCCCAGAGAATACAGAGCGTTCTCGTCAGACGAGGAGGGTGGAGGAGGAAGTTTCGCTCAGTGACACTTGCGACCTGACAAGCTACATTTATAAACCCGAGGAGTCAGCATCGGCACCTG
>RYFJ01000466.1:0-440988 GCA_003991445.1 Oryza meyeriana var. granulata | reverse complement strand
TGCTACTTCGACGCGTTCCCTACGAATCGGGCGTCGCTAGGGCATACTGACATCCACCCACTGCAAAGTTGAAGTACGTACTACAAATCCATTCCCGGCTTCCCACAACGTCGCGAGTACGAGCCTCTGTTCACGGCTCCGCTCGCCATGATCACTCGCATACGTCGTACTGGTTGAGTCGCGAGATCCCAACCGGTCAACCAATCATGAAAAACTGACTGTCTCGACGACACAATGCGCAACTTTCAGGAGGTCCGCAAGTTGCAAAAAAACAAGTTCGACGGCTTCGAAATCACACACGTCCTGCTCAATACACACGCGCAGATGGCTGCAAACATG
Organism: Oryza meyeriana var. granulata; assembly: GCA_003991445.1. Taxonomy (NCBI): domain Eukaryota; kingdom Viridiplantae; phylum Streptophyta; class Magnoliopsida; order Poales; family Poaceae; genus Oryza; species Oryza meyeriana. The sequence goes on along the minus strand of RYFJ01000466.1, from coordinate 440,649 downwards.
GGATCCAAGCGAAAGCGTTGCCGACTGATCTTTGTCGAGCAACGTATGGATCATCAGTCAATAAGGAAAACCGCACAATGACAGTCGAGCAGCCTACCCGGACACCATCGCGAATGCCTTCACATATGTCGAGACTGGAGGGTTCTTGTTCTCAAATTCCTCCTGGACGGATGAACTCCCAGAAGACTGCAGCAACCGAGCAATCAAAGCTCGAAGCACCAGCTTCCTGCTAGTCGGAGAAACCTTACCGAAGGAGCGACCGGTGTCCTCACGCTGTGTCACCACCGAGAGGCAACAGATCCTGCATCAAAATCCACTCGCCATATGTGCAACCACGCTGACATCCAGGACGTTATCGGAAAGGCTTACCGCAGATCTTACGCCCACCTCAGTCACAATGCCAAAGACATCTTCGCCAAGGCGAGTTGCCAGTTCTTCGCCAAGACAGACCAAATCTCCCCCCCATAACTCCAGACTATCCCCATCTCCTCCATTCGCAGTAGGGCTCGACCATGTCGATCCATTCAAGAAAGCCCAGGAGGGTTTCCGATTTATTCTCACAGTGATAAATTCACCAAGTGATTGAGCTAAACCGTCACAACAATCACAGCGCACGAGCAAAGACTCATCCGAGTATACTAACCGTTTGGCGGCCCTAACCCATCAAACCACAACGCACTCATTCGCGCGGCCTATTCAAATTTTGCGACGACTTCGCATTCAAGATCTGCTATGCATCTGTGGCACACCCGCCGGAGCAACGGCATTTGAGCGAGCCAACGGCATGTCCTACAAGCATCAAGCCAGGATATACGACCACTTAACAACCATATCGTCTGGGTACAAGAACTACCATCCTTTCTCTGCGTCTCTCAGAACCACGGTTAAGTCGGCAACAGGGCAATCCCCTTCTCCTGTCTACTCACGACCATGCTACACAGAGATACATTCGGCTCTTCCGCGATCCGGGCGTACTCCGAGGACACTCCAACGGCACCCACTATCAATTAACACGGAGAGCCAAGAGACACCCCCACAATCCAGTCGCAAGTATCTTCAAGGCCTGCTCGCTACCAGCAAAATCTCATGTCCATGCCGCCCTTTTTGGTCGATCTCGTTCTAAGGAAATACAAACCACCAAGGACAGCAACAAAACTATCCCCATCTCGAAGGGACCGTTTCATTATAGCCGAGGTCACGCGGCCAGGCGCTCTACCGACTGAGACCAAAACGGCTCCTCATCACCAACTCATAATATGAATACTACGTCCTTTCTATAACCTGATTTTAACATTTTCCATGTTACAGTTTTTCCTGACTCACTACCCGCTTGTTCAATCATAGTGATCGTGGGCGCATTATATATTGTTCTGTCAATAACATACAAGCTTATTTCACCCCAGTTATAAGCCTTTCCACGACTGATGCGTCGCCGAGCATAGCATCTTATCCGAACGTTTATATCAATCTATCGATATTAACTCGGTGCATCCTACATGGTCGGCAAAGCTAATGACAACCGAATAATAAGTTTGGCGCACGACACATATATTTACCACATATCGTATATGAAAGCATATATATTACACCGAACTACAAAAGTATGCTTACAGACCAGGTCTCGGTAACGCTTTCAGCAGTCGGCTTCGCCTGTAGATCAGCTCCAGCGCTCCTCGGGCGTCGCGGTACTCCTCGAAAATCCCTCCCCATGCCTCAAATGTCCCCCTCCGGTAGATGGACTGGTCATTGCCTAGTCTGCCGCCACACCGCCGCACCCGCTCGTCTGAGTCCTTTCAGCACTCGGCGCATCCTCGAGACGCCCCATTATTTAGGAATTCTGCTACACCTCTCCCCACTGGGCGGATCTGACAAGTCAAGGACCCTTTCAACGGACCCGAAGCCCTCCTGGGACTCCCTTTCATTACCTTATCTCCTCCGTTGATAAAACCCGTACTGCCTGCTTGCTCTTCATGCCTGCCCAGTCACCGCAAGTTAAGAGCTTGTCAGATTCTGCTACACACAGTGACTAATGTATTGGCTGATGATCACAGTCGTCTTGAGACTTTTACTTTCGTATCGCCTCCCACCCCCACGGTCTCTCCAGTTAAAGCCTTCCCTTATAGCTTGACGCGGCCTTCTCGCAACTCGGCACTCCTCCGGTCAAGCCTGTGTTGCCTTTCAGTCTTCCTTCACCCTTCAATGCTCGGCCTTGGCTTCTTCGGCCTCCTTCAGCTGCGACTCCCTCCCGCCTCGGTCTTATACTCCCTCGATCGCACACAGATTAACCAAGCTCATCGTCATTCATGACACCACCGAGCAGTCGGATCGACATACTGGATGAATACTCAACGGTCCAGTCGGAAGATTGACTCAGGATTTTTACCTCTGACTCTTCTCGCAAGGTCCATGCTTTCTGCCCTAGCTATCAGCCGCCGCTCGGGGGTGCGGCCCACCCCCCCCTCAGCCAGCCTCCCTCCTCGTGTGACGCGCCTCCATCTCGGCCTTCAATGCCCGGAGTTGTGCAATTCCGTGAGTGGGAGCCAATCTCGACCAGATCTCCGCCATCGCCCCTTGCATCAACGAGCTTCTGCTTCGGACAAGGAACAAACCGACGACAATCAACATCAAACAAGAAGAATTACTGGAGCTTCACTACAAAATCATACCGCGAAAAAACCCCCCTGGACCCGTTATACGCACAAGCAGGCCTCGCCTCTCTCCTGCCCGACGACTTCATTCGAGCCTGAAGCTTTCATATGCCGTCGCGATGGTCCACTGAGTTCCGGGCAATCACACGTGGGGAGCTTCATCCAGGCAAATGTGGGATCTCCGGCGCGCGCAACGGCACCGAGCATGCATAACCATATGCCCCCGACGGGTCCTCCTTGCACCCCTTCCCCTACAACATTGGACCTCTCGGGGTTCCGTCCCCCTGCTTCCCGACTCCACGTGCCTCGGGCTGGCCTCGTTCAACACCACCTCTTGTCGAAGTGGGGTGTATGCCCTGTATTCGAGCCACTCGGGTCTCATCACCGGTGGCCCCGGCTCAGCAGGTGTGTTCGTTGCCGCTGTCGCGGAGCGGACTCATCAAGTGAGCAACGTCAACCTTTTGAGTGATATCGGCCCGCTTCCATGCACAACGAAGCAAGGACATCAGGACTGTATGAACATACACACACAAAGGCTCGGAGTAGCGCACCTCTGAAACTTCAGCTTCCTGCCAGCGGCCCGCTCCCCGGCGAACCGCTACATCTCACTCGCCCCCGGTCGGCATCATCGAATGCAAGGCATATCGGCCTGAGTCGGCTCGACGCTGGTATGTAGTTGTTCGGGTTCCTTTCCCCAATCGCCTCTGCTCTGCTTGCCCCTTGCGCCGTTGCTGCAGACACAACGTCGAGCCCAGCCTGCTGATCTCACCTGGGACTCGACGCTTGGGCGTGTGGCACGGTCCTTTATCTTTCAAGCTGCCATCACGGCGCGCGCTGTCAATTGCCCCCTCGCCCCGATAAAAATCGGCTTCTTCCCCGCCTTCTCTTGGAGTCGGGGTGGCATCAGAGACTCCTCGCCTCTTCCTTCGACCACCGCAACAATGGACGAAGTCTTCATCAAATTCCTCATGCCACACAAGCAAGTCACAAAGAACCATCACGCAGGTTGAACAATCACCATTCCACAGCCTTATCACAGAAGAGTAGAAGCGTTACCTGGCCGCGCCGATGAAGCTATATGCGCAACTCGCGGTTATCATCTTCGTTGCAACGACCCCTTCAAAAGAGCCAAACAAGTATCGCTCACCTGCCCCCTTCGCCGTCTCGACTCCTCACCCTGTCGGATCGTGTTTACCTTTGAAGGGCCCAGCGAAAGGCTGCTCACAACTTACCGCTTGGACGCGCCTCGTCAGAAACGCAAGCCACCCAGCCCCGGCAAGCCGGCCCTCTTGAGTTCATCTATCTTCTCAGCTAATATATGTGCCTGCCATTCTTCATAATTCGCTCGAAACCAAGCTCGGCAACACCGCCGTGCAACCAGTAAACGGCGCAAGAAGAGCTAGTCTTCCGGCGCCAGTAAACCACTCCCTGTGCCAGCCCTCAGATAGAAATTCAAGGCAAATCGATATAATGTTTCTTCCCATCACTCCTTAGTTGAAACCAGCCCCCCAACACACTGATATACCTTGCGAAGCTGGGCTTCACATGAACAAGTGTCGAAGAGGATGAAATGCGACTCAACACCCAGAAAGCACTCGCAAAGAGTAACAATATGAGATCTTTATGAAGGATCAGAAAAAATTCGAGTTAAATGCCACCACCCAGCCCGTAGAAAATCAAGATCGCGGAAAAATCAACGACGGAAGACACAACCCCGATCAAAGAAAACAAAGACTACCGTCACAGCCGGGTTGAGGCTCACTCATCCCTCGCCAGACGCCAACGCGATCATTCTTGCTGGCAACTTCAGCTCGCCTCTCCAGCCGTCTCACTCTCACCGACGCCAATCCTAATCGGCCAAGAATTCCCTGCGCTACCCGCAGATTCGTCGCCTTCGCAGACTGAATTTGGATTTGGGAAAGCAAATCGGGTTGGAATAAACGAAGACGATTAAATTCGCCCGAGGTCCGTCCGGCGCTCGCTAGACAACCCTACCGGCCCGGGAGCGAAACCTAGCCGAAGTGGAACACTGAAGATTGGCTCTTTGGGAAACATGGAATCTTTTTCTCTCTCCCCATCCTTTTATAGCCTGAACCGACTAGATGGCCCAGGCCTGCACAGTTGGTATTGGGCCGACAAGACATAGTTCCTCAGTAGCATGTCTCCATGTGGGGCGCCCGCAGCTGAGTTGAAATTATAGCGCTCGTGCCTACCCACAGAATCGATGAGGTAAACAGATATGCTTCATGAAAGCCTCACTGCTAAACATATATGTTTGGGTATCTGTTTCATCCACCAGGTCTCGAGGATATATCCTTACAAGGATCACAAGCTGGTCTTCATTAAAATTGGGGATGCAGGTATCTTTCTCGGGAACACCTGACCACGTAATGGATTGATTTTCATAAAGTGGTACTCGGCCTACATGCATGGCCATCAGTTGCCATGAGCAACATTATTCCAGCCGACATGACGCTGAAGAGTCTAACTTTCGAGTAGTGCACTACTCGGGAGAGACTATAAATATCTATTCCCGCTGACATGATGCGGAAGAGTCTAGCTTTTGAGTGGGACGCCACTCGGAAAAGACTATAAACTCATATTCCGACTGACATAAAGTCGACGAGTCCTATATACGAGTAGTCTCCTACTCGGCAAGACTATAAATTATATTCCGGTTGACATGATACCGAAGAGTCTCATATACCAGTAGTAATCTACTCGGGAAAGACTTCCAGGTTAAAGATCCTTGACTTTATGTTTAATTGTCTTCACAATTAAGCACAAAGTCGGGGGCTACACCTAATGGGTGCGCCTATTCGGCGCACATTATTCATATATTTACATGAAGCCCTTCATAGCCTCGCTGCCAGCTGACATGAAGCAGGACTCGGGAAGACTTACTCGGACAAAGAGTACTCGGGAGCATCGCACTCGGGTAACCTTCACCGTGGAGGATGAGCACTCGGCATCAGCTGTGACTCAACTATGAAGGTCTCAGGGGCTACTGTGGGAGCCATGGGCCCCGGGTACCTCACTACAAGCACATGGGCTACTCGGATAGAGGATGGGCCAGACCATGTAATTAGAGATAAGATAGCACCCGGCAGGCTGTGCCTTGTACAATAAGGAAACATAGCCTTAGTCAGATAGGATTCTATCTCTAATAAGAAAATCCCTTGGTCGTATCCGACTGGGATCCTTACCATGTACCCCTGTCCCCTAGTATATAAAGGGAGGCAGGGCGCCCCATGAGGGCACACCAGATCATTGATCACAAATCCACCTCATAGGAATAACACCTCAACTGGACGTAGGGTATTACCTCACATCGAGGGCCTGAACCAGTATAATTCTCCCGTGTTCCTCTGCAATCCACCGAATTCCAGGTCGCCGAGTAGCCCCATAGTATTATTGCCGGTGCAAAGCATCGACAAGGAGTCGGAGTCAAACTCCTCACACTCTTGCAAGATTTCCAACAAGATAATATATCATATCATTACATGACAAGAACATATTCAGCAATACAGCATTGCAGATCAAGATCACACATATGTATACTCAGCAGTCATTCTTCACGGAAATAACAAGACTGAATACAAGCATATTAGGGGCAGAGTTCCTAAATTACCTCTGGCCTGGGCCTCTTTTGACAGTATGGCTAGGGGCTCGCTCCTTGTCTTCAGTTTGCACGACCCCGTTGACAAAATAGCTCAAAAGGATGTCAGTTACTTGATTCCTGTCAATGAGGTCGGGGTACTCCCGTGTGGGGTCATTTTTCCCCTGATAATTAAAGCCAAAATGGCTTCGCAGCTTCAGGGGTCTTATGCGCCGGTTCAAGAAACACCTGGTTACCCACAGCCCAGTCAATCCTTTGCTCTTCCAGTGGTCGATTTTTTTCAACAACTGGTAAACTTGCTCCATTTCTTCAAAATTTGGAGTGGCAGTCTAGGAAGATAGAGCCGAAGGAGCATTGCCAGTGAAAGGCAGCAGGGAGGGCTCTAGGTTTTGACAGTAAAACCACCCCTTATGCCAGTCCTTGAGGGAGGTTTTCAAAGGAACATGAAGATATAATTTTTTCATCTCGTTTCGGAGTTAAAGGCCGGCTCCCCCAATCACTTGGATATTGTTTTTGGATGGCTGGGGCTTAATGTGGAATAGGTATCTGAACAGGTTAAAGTGAGGCTCGATGCCAAGGAAGGCCTCATAGAGAGTAACAAAGATAGATATGTGGAGAATAGAATTGGGATTCAGATTGACTAACTCAATCTGATAATAGTAAAGAAGACGGCGGAGAAAGTCAGAGGCGGGAAGAGCAAGACCCCGGTCGAAGAAGGAAGCAAAGACAACAGTCTCACCGGATTTCAGCTTCGGGATCATTTCCCCCTCGACTGTGCACCAATGTATCACTTCCTACTGCTGCAAGAACAAGTTCTTCTCCAGATACCGCAGCTTCATCAAGCCGCAATCTGAAGCAGGCCAAGAACCCGAAGACATATTTGGGATTTCAATCGAGCCTCTTGGCATGATTGGAAGTAGGATATTTGGGGGGAAAGCTTGTGGAGGCTGGAGGTGGAAGCACTTGAGTGGATTCGTGCTAGGATCGCTTGGGACTCAGGCGGGCGCGCAAGCTGCAGTGAACCCTAGCTTTTGGCGGCGAAGTTTGGGCACGGAAGGAGGAAGACGAAACGATTGGTTGCTGTGGGGAAGAAGAGGAATCTTTTCTCTCACCATGACTTATAGAGCCTGTGCTGATAAGTGGGCTTGGGCCGACTGACTTGGTACTGGGCCACAAGATATGAGTTTCTAAATAACACGTCCTATTGGACCACTCGCTGGCTGTGTTAAAATCACAGTGCAGGTGCTATTTTATAGAAACCGATTGAATAATCAGATATGCCTCATGAAAGCCTAATTGCTGGACACATGTGTTCATATATCTGTATTGTTCACCAGGTATTGAGAATATATCCTTATAAGGATCACAAGCTGGTCTCCATTAAAATTGGGGATGCAGGTATCTCTCAAGAACACCTGACCACGTATTGGGTTCATATCCATAAAGTGGTACTCGGCTTACATGCTTAGCCAAAATTTGCCATGAGCAAAAAATTATTCCAGCTAACATAAAGCTGAAGAGTCTAAATTCTAGAGTGATATACTACTCGGAAAAGACTGAAAAATTTTTCCAGCCGACATGACGCTAAAGAGTCTAACTTCTGAGTGATATACTATTCGGAAGAGACTATAAAAGCCTTCCAGCTGACATGATGCTGAGGGGTCTAAATTCGGAGTGATACACTACTCGGGAAGACCAAAGAAATATTTCTGGCTGACATAATACCGAAGAGTCTTATTTTCGGGAAATATAATACTCGGGAAAGGCTAAAAGGTTAAAGATCTTTGACTTTATGTTTAATTGTTTCGTAATTAAGCACAAAGTCGAGGGGCTACACCTAATAGGTGCGCCTATTCAACGCACACTATTCATATTCTTCCATAAAGCCCTTCATAGCCTCGTTGCCAGCTAACATGACGCAGGACTTCGAGAAGAAGCACTCGGACCATGAGTACTCGAGGGCAAGGCACTTGGGAAGCTTTCTTCAAGGAGGATGAGTACTCGGCATCAGCTGTGACTCAACTATGAAGATCTTAGGAGCTACTGTGGAGGCCATGGGCCCCGGGTACCTCATGAGAGCTATTGGGTCGCTCGGATAGAGGATGGGTCTTACCTTGTAATTCGGGATACAATATGACTTGGCGTACATTACCTTGTACGACAAGGAAGGGATACAGTCCTAGTCAGTCATGTTGTATTCCTAGGAGGAAATCCTTTGGTTGGAGTCCAACTGGGATTCCTACTTTGTAACCCTGTCCCTCGGTATATAAGGGGAGGCAGGGCGCCCCCTTTAGGGCACGACAGATTCTCACCAGAGAAAACCTCAAAGGCAATACACAACAACTGGATGTAGGGTATTACTTCACCTCAAGGGCCTGAACTAGTATAAATTGTTTCGTGTTCCTTTGCAATCCATCAAGTTTAGGTCCGACGAGTAGCCCTATATAATTATTGCCGATAAAAAATATCGACAGCAGGCGGCGGGGCGAGGCGAAGGAGGCACCGGTGGGGTCGCTGCGAGGCGAGCCGCTGACCGCCGTGCAGCCGTCACCGTCGCAGCTGCCGAGGGCCACCCACCCCCGCCGCCAAGGGCCACCGCCTGGTGAAAGTGGCATGAAATCAAAAAATTCGTAGCCTCTATAGCATTTTATCAAAGGCATGTGGTTTGAGTGGCAAAAACCCAAAGGCGTACGAATCGGGTGGCATCTTATCAAATTTCTAGATGGAGATCGGCGCGACGGCGCATGTAGGAGATGGATGACAGGGCAGAGATCGATCAACTAACAAGGCCTCCAATTAAGCTGAGGCTGATTAAGTTTGCATTTTGTTAGCGGTGGGGTCTTTTCATATCACGGTCTCGATATGCTAGGGGCTCATTAACAAGCTAACGAACCGAGCCGAGCCGAGCTAGGATAAACGACTTTCGTTCAAAATTAAATAATTTTTATTTTAAAACAAAAATAGATTAATCGGAGCCGAGTCAAGCTGAGCTAGAATAAAAACAATTTTTGCTTATAATTAAATAAATTTTATTTAAAAAACTGGATTAATCGGAGCAATTTTAGATCGAGCCACCGAGCCAGCTTTACAAGCTTTTTCCCTCGACTTAGTATAACAATGCTTGTGCACTTGCAAGGTTCGCATGGTAAAACAAATTTGGTTTCCAGTGTGTTTTGAGACGTTGTACAGCAAATCTAAATTCTTCGTTTCAAAAACAAATTGTTACTTCAAATTCCTTTGCAGCTTTATTAATGAATGCAAGTAAGCCATTATTGCCTAGTATCTGTCATTGTGAAATCTGGTTTGATCCTTTCACCCCGGCTGAGAATATTGGACTTAAAGAGAATTATTAAAATTTGATTGATTTTGTTTTGAACTGCTCCAAATTTAAACAAAGTTTTTTCAAAAATTTAATTTCTCTCAGCTAGATTTTGCTTTCTCAAGAGGCCCTCTGAAATTAGTGCATGAGAAATATATCCATGTTAAGTGGCTTTCATAAGTCATAGCAGGTCAATATTAGCTACTATTTTTGTTCCAAATATAGATATTTCTAGCTATACACCTCTATAGTTGAGTTATATAGCTAAAAAATAGCTATATTTTAGAACGGACATAATAGTTCTTTGGCAGGAGACAAAGGGAGGTGGTGAAAACAGGATATGACGACAGCGGCGTCTATGCTAACAATGTTGTTGTGTCATCTCTACAGTAAGTGCGAGAGGATAGATCCTCATATCATAGCTACTCCCTCCATCCCAAAATATAAGTATTTCTGGAGGTTTTCATGGAAATTAAGAAATTTGATGGATTTGAATGGTGGAAGGTTGTGATTAGTTGATGAGAGAAAATAGGTGAAAAAATTAAATGGAGGATGGTTATGATTGGTTGAGATGAGGAGTTAGGTAGAGAAATAGCTATATTTTGATATAAATTTGAACTCCAGAAATAGCTATATTTTGGGACGGGGGAAATAGGTGGGAGCTACCGGAGGAGAAAAGGACAAAAGGATTTTCACCTACTCCCTCCGTCCTAAAATATAGCAATCTAATATTAGATTAGACACCACCTAGTACTATGAATCTGGGCAGGGGGTTTATCTTTACTACTTAAAAAGACTCTATTTGTGATGGTGAAGCCACTAGATCCAAGGGCTGAGATTAGATCCACGATCCTTCAGCAGAATCATTTGTGCAGCGCCTCCCTCTCAGTTGACCGAATCTCCTCCCGAATCCCCTCCCGACGCGCATCGTCTCCCCTCAGCTGACCCGATCTCCTCCCGATGTGCCGCTGCCACCGCCTGCCCCTCAACCAACACCTCCTCCTACCACCGCGACGCGGCATCGCCGCCCCTCAGATCCTCGCCCTTCTCCCCTCCCCCTCAACCACCAACTCATCACGCCAATGCGCCGCCGCCTCCTCGCCCTCCTCCCATCCTCCCTCAGCCGCCGCCTCCTCGCACTCCCTCTTTCCCGGCCATGCGTTCACTCCTCCCTGCCGCCTCTTCCCCGGCCACGTGCTTGGCCCTTCTCTCTCCCCGAACCCTAATCTTGCTTTGCTAGGGCAAGGTAGCTGTGCCCCCTCTCCTCCTCGCTGTGCTAGCTAGCTGCTGGAGGCAAAGGAGGAGAGATCATTCTTGAAGTGGTGAAGGGACTTGTATCGCTCTTCGATCTCTTCCACTTAGGCCATGCCTGTGTGCTCGAGCATGCCAAGAAGTTGTCAGTCTACTGCATCTCTTTTCTTACTGCTTTGCCATCTCCATCTATTCGATCGATCCCTAAATTTGCTCAACTGCAATTCATTTTTTTGCATGATCCATCCATCCTCTCTTGGATCTGGCCGCCTCAAACTGTACGACTCAAAATTTAGAGAACAAGCGGAGTTTGATGCGGATGCGTGTAACACCCCCCGCCCTGGCACCACCTACAGTGACATCACAGAGGAAGCGTCGCAGGAGATTACCGCGAACCAACTCCCACGAAACCGCGTTTGCCGGTACCAGTCCTAGGAAACCTTGTTAGTACCCACGGTCAACCGAGATGTTTCATAGCAGCTAAATAAATATTTATATAGATTATACCTTTATAAGTTGCAACTTCGGACAAGCCTTGGGCAGCAACCTTCAAACAGAACAACAGCAACGGAATGACAGCACAACGAGAATCCAATCCACAAGCACAGCTTGGGATTAGGAAAGAAACCCTAATCTTCACTTCAACTTCACTCTTCCTGAAGGGAAAAAGATAATGGATTGAGTACATACGTACTCAGCAAGTCACAGGAAATATGAGTTATGTAGGCCATCAAGGAAGGCTGGGGTTTATTTTGCAAACATTTTATTTTAAAACATTTTCCAACTCCCAAGGTGCGGGTTGATCCAATTGTAATTGGAAAGAGGCCCTTGCCTCAGTCCTATCCACAAATTGCTTTGCAACAACTCAAGCAGAAAAATTTTTTTTAATTGATTAAAGTTTTCAGTCTACCGCCTATCGGACCACGACAGCGGTTCAGTGGGTCTGCCGTCAAGCAGCTTTCCACTGTATCCTCATTTATTACTTATTTTCACTTTCGTCCTCTCCAGGATGTAATCTTATTTTTCTCTATTATTTTCCTTTCACTTTTGTCCTGTTCAGGATGTCATTCATCTCATCATTTCAGCTTCGGTTCCCAGAGCCATTTTATCTCCATCTCAACACATACTGCTTCCACTCGGGAAGCCTAACTATGATGCCATCTGACATCCCGATCCACACTGGACCGTTTCAGACCACGTGTTGGTCATCCATCAGCTGACCTAGCCAATACTGGTAACGGTTCCCAACCACAAACATGCTTCACAAACCTTTTATAAAAACAAATATACGCTAGTGGAATCACTTCACATTGCCCATAACCGTGGGCACGGCTGTTCGAACAGTTCAAAGCTCTATAGAGGTGTACGCTTTCCCCACACGACACGAGCTTACTCCCTTACTGGCCAAGTAGGGGAGGTTCGCGACATGGCCTTCCCGAAGTGTCACCAGGATTGCCTGAAGCCAACTGGACAAGTCCCAGACCAAGTACCGAGTGAGTCCTAGACTCTTCGTACTCAGGATCCCACGGGTGCATCTCATATTGCTATCCCGGTGACTCCACGTCCAAAGGCGACCAAGCCAACCCTGGGTCTACAAATTACTTGGCCAGGGGTGTCCCATTCCACCCATGTGATCGCACTGTTCTATGACCAGTGCAATTTCCCAAGGAATCGGTCCTTATATGTGAGTGCAAAGCATCCCCACCAAGACAATCACTTTGCATTGCGAGTTTTCGCAAAACGTTCTTTATTTTGCAAATATGTCGACACCACGTGTCGGATTGAAAAGGTGTTATAAACCCAGGTTTCCCATTTCGACATCACATGTGATTTAAGTGGAACTGTCGATACCCATGCTCATAGAGCACAGATGCCGAGGTAACACTGAGGTGGAGCGACAAGGAATAGGGTATTCCAAACCTATTGGATATTGTAACTACTAGGTCGGTCCGTCAATTCGTCGCGCGAACCGAGGCCAAAACAAATTTAACGTGCGCACTAAAATGCAGTTTGGCAAACAAAATATTTTACAAACTAGTAGCAATATGTTCAAGGAGCGACTTGCCTTAGATTTCATCTTCAAAATCCTCGAGACTCCGCGTCCGAAATAATTTCTGTTGTCGTCGACTACGCGTAACGAGAGAAAAACACACAAAACCCTAGAAATAAAATACTATTATTAATAACTAATAGTGCCATGAGGTAGATCTCAATTTTTAAAAAAATTTAAGACTTGAACGGGGTCAATCAGATGAAAAGATATGAATTTTTGAAGTTTAAATAATTTTTTTGGAATTAAAAAGGATTTATTTAACTAGAAAAGGAATATGCCAAGGGAATATTCCCTTGGCTGACAGATGGGGCCCAAGATCAGAGAGAGAGGGGCTGGGTGTAGGGCTAGCCCACATGGTAGAGAGAGAGGAAAGGGGGCCCACAGATCAGTGAATGAGATAGGGAGAATGACATGTGGGGTCCACATGTCAGAGGGGCCCACCTAGCTATGACACAGAGAGACAAGGGGTCCACATGTCATGGATACAGAGTGATGAAGGGAATGGGTCCCACATGTAAGTGGCACAGAGAAAGGAGGCCCACATGTCAGGCATTGAGGAGGGAATTAAGCAGTGGGGTCCATTGATACCAAGAGAGCTAGCCCACATGCAGTGACACCGAGAGGGGTTGATGCCAGGGAAGGCCCACATGTCATGGACTGGAAGATAGCTATTAAGTGAGGGCCCACATGTTAGTGGGGCCTCGGCAGTGAGAGAGAAAGGGGTAGGGGCCACTGGCAGAGAGGGATAGAGAGAGCGAGAGCAAGAGAGAGAGAGGACGGGGGCGGCTGGGGATATTGATGGCCGGCGCTGGCCCAAGCGGCGGCGGCGTATGGCATCGGGGAGCGTGAAAGGAGGGGAACACGATGGACGGCTTGGATTGGTCCTGAGGTGCCATAAGTGGCCGGCGGCGCATCCCGAGGCGGCAAGGAGAGAGGATGGTGGGCGGCGGCGGCGGGCTCGGCTAGGCTTCGGGATGGCGGGGTTTTGGGGTGCGGCATTTTAGGATCCCGAGGAGGGAAGGAGGTAGGGGCTCACCAGGGCAAGAAACTGTGGCGACGGCAGCACAGAGCTCGGCTCGGGCTCGGGCCAAGCGCGGCGGTGCGGCGGCGGTGCTCCAAGCTCGGTGCGGCCGTGGCGAGGGGCGAGGGGAAGCAAGGGAGGGCCGCTGGGTTTTATAGGCGTGCGGTAAGGCGGTGGCACGTGGTTCGGGTTGAAAGGCGTCAATGGCGGTGGCGCGGCATGAGGTTCAAGCTCGGGGTGGCGGGACGGCTCCGCCATCCGAGGCACGGCGCGGTGGGGAGAGACGGCGGAGAGGCCGAGGACGTCGGGGGTGGTGCCAACAATGACGGGATAGGGCAGCAGGGGCGGCGCTGTCTTTGGGGCATTCCCTCGAGCAACTGCCGAGCGAGAGGGGAAGGAGATGTTGACACCAAAAATCACCGATCAGGGTTGAGGACGAGCCGATGATCTGGTTCGGCGCACTAGATACGCGAAGGCCTAGGAGATCTGCTTAGCTCCAGTGCAGGTCCTAAATTTGAGGTTCACGGGCGTGCCAGTCAATTTGACCCAGCAATTGACAAGGAGATAGAAAATATTAGAACAGTGATCCAATCGGCCAACAAGCCGATATGGACTCCTTCCAACCGATTGCCGATGACACTTGTATATCGACTAGAGACCCTGATGATAGTATAAGCATATAAAAAGAGAAAACCAGCCGATTGCCCTCGTACATCGGCTAGAAAACCGTTGATGATATAAGCAGATAATAAGCCAGCCGACTATCCTCCAGCCGACTGCCCGACTACCGACAACACTTGTGTATCGGCTAGGAAACCGATAACGATATAAATAAATAAATCAGCCGAGTACCAATAGAACATGTGCATCGGCTGGAAGGCCGATGATAGTGTAGATAATCAGAATAATAAAGACAATGCAGTCGGCTTTATGTAATAAAAAGATAACTTATCGGCTAGACACTCCGATAAAACATCGCATAAAAACCTATCGACTCAACAAAGATAAATCTATCATTATCAATCTAGTAGGTCAAACTTAACTGATGTAGCACAGATTAATAATGATAAAAGAACCTCGATGAGCCGATAAATCTAATGCAATTGTGATTACGATAACTTATCGGCTATACATCCCGATAAGACGCTTGCACAAAACAGATCAACCTAGCAGGAATAACTTATCACAGGCAGTTTAGTAGGTCGGACCCAACCGATGCAGCACAAACTGATAGATAAATTACACCCAGTAAGCTGATAAATCTATGCACGCGTGATGTCATATACCTACCCGACCTAAGAGATCAAACTTAACTGATGCAGCCGTAGACAAAGCAGATACACCGTGGTAAGCTGACTACCGTAGATCAGCTAGAATATCGGACCTAACCGAGGAAGTGCTAGCCGATAAGGTAGTCGGGGTAACGAGACTTACCCTCTCGCAGGAGTTCGGATCTAACCGATGCAGCCCGGCTCGAGAAGCAAGAACCCGTCGAAAAGGGTGGCGATGCGCCAAATTTGTATTGATCTAAGAGATAGTTTACATGGTACCCGGGCATACGTATTTATACCCCGAGTTGATACAGTCCTGATCGGATATGAAACAGGAGTTTCCTAACTATAAAAGGAAAAATAACGAGCCTTGATCGGACATGAGATCAGGTTTCCTAAAAATTATTAAAGCTACCTAATTTATAGATAAAATAGTTAACTGCTATGCCGTGGTCTTCACGATTCCTTCCTGAACTCGCCTTCTTCTGGATTAGCTTCCATCAGCTGACATAGCCCCTTTCCTTAACCGAACTTGATGACGAACCGTAACAAATTTTGGCGTTAACAGGAGAGCCGTGGGGAAGATGACTCCGACGCGTGGGCCCGGCTAGTAGGTGGGGTCCACGTGTCAGGGACAAGCGCGGGCGCGGCATGGCGTGGGGCGCGTGGCGCGCGCACCGGCGGTGGGGTGGGGTGGTCTTGCGCGCGGGCCCTGGCTGTCGGGGCGCAGGGCAGGCAGCTGACGGGCGGGTCCTGTTGTCAAGGGCGCGGGAAGGGAGGCTGAGCGGCTGTAACACCCCGCTTTCAGCGAGACGTTAAACAATATTTTGCTAAAAACTACCCATGAAAATTTTGATTCTTCGTGTGCTGTGCTGTATGTCGTGCCATGGATCTCAGCTTGTCTCCTGTCCTTGATCTTGAAATCCCTCCCCTCAAAAATCTTTCGTTCTGAAACAATCTCCATTTTTGAATCGCCGATATCTAACTTCGTTCCAAAACCCTAATGGCGAGTTCCCCGATCTCCCTGCTCAGAAAACCTTGCTTCGATATCTGTTCCAAAGATCCGAGTCGGAACCCTAAACATCTCCTTTTGGATCTTCCCGCAAACCCCCTTGTTCCCTCTCCTCCCTTGAATCCCCAGAAAACCTCGAGTTGAGCATATAGCCCGGCCTCCGATTTTTATCCAAACCCTTTCCATCAAAATATATATATACCTGAGTATATACATACACATATAAACATGTATATACATGTACCAATCCTACCCTCAACTCCACCGACATATGAATATGTATATATATATATACAAATATTCCCATAAACTCCCCCAAATACAAATTAAGGATTGAATTTCAATTTGAATCCTCTCGAAATCTCCCTGCAAAAATCCTCAGAAAAAGATCCGAACCCAAAATACACAAAATACCCTCTTGTTCCACCCCTTGGCTCCTTGATTATCCTCTAAATTCAAAATACAATTTGAATTCAATTCCCATTTAAAAACTCCAAGAAAAACCCCAAAATACTCAGTCCAAATAATCCCTGTAAAATGAGAAGGAGTACTGTACTCCTTGGGCCACAAACCTCTCCTTCCTCAGCCCGTCACTTCACACAGCCCCGCCGTACCCCGAGATCGCGCCACGTGCCCCCGGGGTTCACTCCTGCCGTTGATCTCCTCTGCTCAGCCTCCCACGCGTGAGCTTGCCCACCACCCATCGGATCACGGCTACGTGTCCCCGGGTTCCCATGCCCCGCCCGATTTCCTTAACCCTGCGCAGACCGGCGCATGGCCCGGATAGCCGCCATGTGTGCTCTTGCTCGCCGCTCGCCCATCCAATCTCTCTCGCCCGCGCGTGAGCCTGCTCGCATGCGCCCAATCATCGCCATGCGTCCCCATGCCGCTCACCACCGTCGATCTACCTCCTCCACTATTCATCTTCAACCCTGTTCCTCGCCCCGTTCATGCACCGAGGCCGTTCGGCCAAATGCCGCCCGCACCACGCCGGTCTCCACCCAGCCCCGCTAGCACCGCAAAACGCCAACCCTTGAACCGCTCCTCGCTGCCCACGCCGTCTCTCTCCGCTCTTGTTCCCCACTCCTCCTCTCCTTTTTCCCGCCCCCTCGGTCCCGGACCTAGCCAATCAAAAGCCAGCCACCCCACTGACGTCACCGTTGTCCTCTTGAGCACCCGCGAGCCCGTGCTCGCGCTTCGAACCAAGCCGTCCGATAGACCGCATTTCGCCGCCCGCGCATCTCCATCATCGGTCCAATTCCACCGCCCACGTGAGAAGTTCCCCTCGGTGCCATCCCCTCTCACCTCCATTATTGGCCACAAGGAATTGCCAAACTTGCCCCGAACCGACCTAGCTCCTCCCCCCGGCCTATAAATGCACTCCGAGAGCCTCCCCCTCTTCCCACTATTCTCCCTTCGCCACTTCCGCGGTTGGCCTCAGCTCGGTCGCCACTGCTGCTGCGTCATCTTTCCCGAGCTCGGTCGCCTCCCGAAGCCAACCGCCGCCATCGCTGTTCAACTGTTACGAGGCATCTCTCATTGAAATCATGCGCCGCGGGCTGCCCCACCGCTGGATTGCCCCGAACGTCTCCCCTCTCGAACCACTGTGGTGTTAACACCAAAATTTGGTACGGTTCGTTGTCATGTTCGGTTAAGGAAAGAGGCTATATCAGCCGATGGAAGCCAATCCAGAAGAAGTCGAGTTCGAGAAGGAATCGAGAAGACCACGGCATGGTAGTTAATTACCTTATCTGTAAATTAGGTAGGGATAATAATTTTTAGGAAACCTGATCTCGTGTCTGGTCTGGGTTTGTTATTTTTTTTCTTTTATAGTTAGGAAACTCCTGTTTCGTGTCCGATCAAGACTGTATCAACTCGGGGTATAAATACGTATGCCCAGGGACCATGTAAATCATCTCTCAGATCAATACAAATTCGGCGCATTGCCACCCTTTTCGACGGGTTCTTGCTTCTCGAGCCGGGCTGCATCGGTTAGGTCCGAACTCCTACGAGAGGGTAAGACTCGTCACCCCTTACCACGGTGTATCTGCTCTGTCTACGGTTGCATCAATTAAGTTTGATCTCTTAGGCCGAGTAGGTATATCACATCACGCGTGCATAGATTTATCAGCTTACTGGGTGTAATTTATTTATCAGTTTGTGCTGCATCGGTTAGGTCCGACCTACCAAACTGCCTGTGATAAGTTATTCCTGCTAGGTTATCTGTTTTGTGCAAGCGTCTTATCAGGATGTATAGCCGATAAGTTATCGTAATCATAATTGCATTAGATTTATTGGCTCATCAAGGTTCTTTTATCATTATTAATCTGTGCTGCATCAGTTAAGTTTGACCTACTAGATTGTTAATGATAGATTTATCCTTGTTGAGTCGATGGGTTTTTATGCGATGTTTTATCGGAGTGTCTAGCCGATAAGTTATCTTTTTATTACATAAAGCTGACTGCATTGTCTTTATTATTCTGATTATCTACACTATCATCGGCCTTCCAACAGATGCACATGTTCTATTGGTAGTCAGCTGATTTATTTATTTATATCGTTATCGGTTTCCTAGTCGATACACAAGTGCTGTCGGTAGTCAAGCAGTCGGCTGGAGGATAGTCGCCTGGCTTATTATCTACTTATGTCATCAACAGTTTTCTAGCTGATGTACGAGGGCAATCGGCTGGTTTTCTCTTTTTATATGCTTATACCATCATCAGGTTCTCTAGCTGATGTACAAGTGCCATCATCAATCGGCTGGAAGGAGTCCGTATCGGCTTGTTGGCCGATTGGATCACTAATCTAATATTTTCTATCTCCTTGTCAATTGCTGGGTCAAATTGACTGGCACGCCCGCGAACCTTAAATTTAGGACCTGCACTGGAGCTAAGCAGATCTCCCAGGCCTTCGCGTGTCTAGTGCGCCGAATCAGATCATCAGCTCATCCTCAACGCTATTCGGTGATTTTCGGTGTCAACACGTTTTTGGCACGCCCGGTGGGACACAGAACTTCAACATGGTTGGAAAGGAGGTCAGCACAGGCAATATAATCCCAGTCACGATGGAAGATTTGACCGAAGAACAAAGACAACAAGTGGAGCAGAACATTGTTGAATTTCAGAAGCTTTGTCTAGAATCCTTTGGTATGACAGATCAAGGGCCGATTCAAAAGTCCCAATTTCCAAAGCCTGTTCTGGTTAGGGAATCAAGCCATACATCGCTTGCAAGTTCACAGAAGCTACTTCAAGAGAGGATTAATGAAACAGTTCATTCTGCGTTGATCAATCAATCTGGGATATTGGTGAACACATTACAGAGCTTGATCATGAAGGCGGTGGAGCCGATTCAACTGGCTGGGGGGCAACAAGATGGAATTCCTCAAGGATATCATCAAACTGCATACTATGGGGAGCATCAGCAGAGTCATCCAGGAGCTGTCCCTGAGTATAATTATCAGAGAGAATACCAGAAGCAGAATCGGCTATCAACTCAACCTCTGCATTATCACGTCGAAGATCCAAGGGAAGAAGATTGGACAGCAAGAATCACAGAGGTGGTGAGAGAACAATTCGGCCTAAAGCCAAAGAAGGAAACATTTATGTATCGGCATCCATATCCGGATTGATTTGATAGAGTTCCATTGCCGCTCCAATACAAAGTACCAGACTTCTCCAAATTCTCAGAGCAAGATGATGTATCTACAGTGGAGCACGTCAGCCGATTTTTGGTTCAGTGTGGGGAGGCATCGGCTGAAGAAGCTTTGAGAGTTAGATTTTTCCCGCTATCATTGTCCGGATCGGCCTTCACATGGTTTTCTTCGTTACCACCAAATTCAGTTTGGGGTTGGGCCGATTTGGAAAAGCAATTCCACAAATATTTCTTTACTGGGATTCAGGAGATGAGTTTAACAGATTTAACATCGGTAATACAGAAGCCGGATGAATCAGTCGCAGAATATATCCAGCGGTTTCGTGATGTTAGAAGTCGATGTTATAGTTTAAGTCTGGATGATGCACAGTTGGCCGAGTTAGCATTACAAGGTTTGTTGGCTCCGATCAAGGAAAGATTTTCATCACAAGATTTTGAGAGCCTAGCACACCTAGTACAGAAGGTATCGGCTCATGAAAGCCGATTTCAAGAGGCCATGGAGGAATTGCTGAAGCCCAAACAGAAGAATTTCGAAGTTTAATAACAAACTCCGAAATTAGAGGCATGTGTTAACACCAAAATTTGGTATGGTTCGTTGTCACGTTCGGTTAAGGAAAGAGGCTATATCAGCCGATGGAAGCCAATCTAGAAGAAGCCGAGTTCGAGAAGGAATCGTGAAGACCACGACATGGTAGTTAATTACCTTATCTATAAATTAGGTAGGGATAATAATTTTTAGGAAACCTAATCTCGTGTCCGGTCAGGGTTTATTTTTTCTTTTATAGTTAGGAAACTCCTGTTTCGTGTCCGATCAGGACTGTATCAACTCGGGGTATAAATACGTATGCCCGGGGACCATGTAAATCATCTCTTAGATCAATACAAATTCGGTGCATCGCCACCCTTTTCGACGCGTTCTTGCTTCTTGAGCCGGGCTACATCGGTTAGGTCCAAACTCCTGCGAGAGGGTAAGACTCGTCACCCCTTACCACGGTGTATTTGCTCTGTCTACGGTTGTATCAGTTAAGTTTGATCTCTTAGACTGAGTAGGTATATCACATCACGCGTGCATAGATTTATCAGCTTACTGGGTGTAATTTATCTATCAGCTTGTGCTACATCGGTTGGGTCCGACCTACTAAACTGCTTGTGATAAGTTATTCCTGCTAGGTTGATCGGTTTTGTGCAAGCGTCTTATCGGGATGTATAGCCGATAAGTTATCGTAATCACAATTGCATTAGATTTATCGGCTCATCAAGGTTCTTTTATCATTATTAATCTGTGCTACATCAGTTAAGTTTGACCTACTAGATTGTTAATGATAGATTTATCCTTGTTGAGTCGATGGGTTTTTATATGATGTTTTATCGGAGTGTCTCGCCGATAAGTTATCTTTTTATTACATAAAGCCGACTGCATTGTCTTTATTATTCTGATTATCTACACTATCATCGGCCTTCCAGCCGATGCACATGTTCTATTGGTAGTCGGCTGATTTATTTATTTATATCGTTATCGGTTTCCTAGCCGATATATAAGTGTTGTCGGTAGTCAGGCAATCGGCTGGAGGATAGTCGGCTGGCTTATTATCTGCTTATGTCATCAACGGTTTTCCAGCCGATGTACGAGGGCAATCGGCTGGTTTTCTCTTTTTATATGCTTATACCATCATCAGGTTCTCTAGCCGATGTACAAGTGCCATCGGCAATCGGCTGGAAGGAGTCTGTATCGGCTTGTTGGCCGATTGGATCACTAATCTAATATTTTCTATCTCCTTGTCAATTGCTGGGTCAAATTGACTGGCACGCCCGCGAACCTTAAATTTAGGACCTGCACTGGAGCTAAGCAGATCTCCCAGGCCTTCGCGTGTCTAGTGCGCCGAACCAGATCATCAGCTCATCCTCAACGTTGTTCGGTGATTTTCGGTGTCAACACGTGGATACCGCTTCTCCTTGCTCTGACCCCTCCCTAGCCACGGCACCGCCGCCACCGAGCCGTCCTCCGATGGTGAGCTCCCCTCTCTCTGCGAAGGCGAAAGTTTTCCCTTGTGATCATATGATGCTCTCGGACACGCACCCCACGCCGCTATGACCATCTCTTCCCTTTCTCTCTGTTTCATTCACCTCCCGCCGCCGCTTCAGTGTCTCCCGTCTCCGGCCAACGTTGTGACCCCCGTAGACTGCCACAGCCGTTTTCCCTCGATCTTCTTCCTCTCCCTGCTTCACCGTGGGCAAGAACAGAGAACCGCCATGGCCGTTGCCAAGCTTTCCCCTCTTCCCTCTCCCCGCTGCCTCGAACTCTCGTCACCAGCCGAACCCCGTCTCCGGCGATGCAATCTGAGCCGTTCCGATGATTCGCCTCAGTCCCCTCTCACCACTGGCGCCGTTGCTTGTCCGGTGTCGCGGCCGTTCGCCAGTGAGGTCCCACTGCCATGGGCCGTCGATCTCGGTCGCTCTGTACCCTCCTCCATGCCCCCCTGCCATGTGGCCCCGCTCAGGCAGTGACGACCGCCGTCCTCCGAACCCGTGAACATGGTCTCCATATCCATACGCCACTGACGAGCGGGCCCCGTTTGATTTGATCCACCATAGACCAGCCCGTGCACCTATTCCATTCTCCTCTCTCTCTCTCTGTGCGTGTTTGGACCCGGTCCATACACCAGCCTTCACTGCTGTGTGGGCCACCTAGGTCCACCTGTCAGACCTACTAGCACTCTCTCTCTCTCTTGCACTTGGGCCCAACAATCAAAATCCTCTCAACTCAATGCCATGTGGGTCAGGCCTGCCAATGGGCCCCAATTGGCATAGACACTGTGGGAATATTCCCTTGAGTATTCTCCTCTGGAAATTCAATTAATCTTTTCTCCTATCCAGAAATCCAATTAAACTTCGGAAATTCATATCTTTTAATCCGTGACTCCGATTGACTCTGCTCCAACTCCAGTAATTTTTTAAAATTGAGATCTATCTTATGGCACTATTAGTAGCACTAAATAGGGTCTGTTTTCTGGTCTTTCTATAGATTTTTGTGTGTTTACACATAGTAACGACCGTCGAAAATTCGTTCGGAGCTGATTTTGCCGAGACTTCTCGAAGACTCGTGAACCTAGTTATTGGAACCGGACCGGACCGGCGGTCGGACCGGTAAAGGACCGAACCAGAGCCTAAACCGGTCTGGTTCGGTTAAAAAACCGTATGTGCAATCGAACCGCTATAAACCGGTTGAACCGGCCGGTTTTTTGTCAAACCGGTGAACCGGCCGGTTCCTTGCGAACCGGTGAGTTTTTGATTTTTTCCAAATTTGCCCCTCGGTGCACTGAGGATGACCTTATCTACTTAGGGGTATTGATGTAAATTGGTGAAAATGGGTCCTTTAGAGTGTTTGGTTGGATGGATTTGGTGGGTTGGGATGGGTCCATCCCATTTTTTGGTGTGTTTGGTTTGTGGATCAGGTGGGATGGGATGGATCCAAAAGAGAATATTCCTCTCAGATTCGGGATGAATCGATCCGGCCAAAACGGCCGGACCATGCCGACCCACTTCTCTCGAGCGCATGAAGGGAAAAAAGGCGAGCAGCAAGGAGCGGCGACGGCGCGGCCAGGGAAGAGCGGCGACGGCACGCGCCCAGCGACGGCAGTCAGGTACTCCTCGTCCTCCTCCGTCACCCATCCTCCCTCCCCCTCCCTCT
Source organism: Oryza meyeriana var. granulata (assembly GCA_003991445.1). Classification (NCBI taxonomy): domain Eukaryota; kingdom Viridiplantae; phylum Streptophyta; class Magnoliopsida; order Poales; family Poaceae; genus Oryza; species Oryza meyeriana. The sequence goes on along the minus strand of RYFJ01000466.1, from coordinate 417,116 downwards.
CTCTCTTTCTGTCTCTCTCCGGCTGCTCATCCCCATGGATGGTTGCAGTGCTGGCGGCAGGAGGTGAAGACACCAGCAGCGACGGCACACGGCCAGGGAGCGGCGACGGCAGCCAGGTACTCCTCGGTCTCCTCCCTCGTCCATCCTCCCTCCCCCTCCCTCTCTCTCTTTCTCTCTCTCTCTGGCTACTCATCCCCCTATGGACGGCTGCAGTGGTGGCGGTAGGAGGTGAAGACGCCGGCGCCCAGTAACCTCGTCCCCGCGCCCTCCACTTTCGCCGGCTGCTACTTGGCATTGCATCCTCCGTAGCCAAGGTAAGAAACCCTAGCACTGAAACTCAGCACTGGAATGTCAGATCTGTGTGAATTTATTTATGTGATATGAATGTAAGGATTGACAAGAAGATTATTGAGTGAACAAGCCAAATATGTGTGAATTTGTTTCCTTTGCCAGATTATTGAGTGAACAATATATTTCTTCTTTGATTGTTGTTGTAGATGGATAAGAGGACCAAGCTTTTAATTTTTGCTGCTGCTGCAAATATACTATTGTCCATGATGGCCATGATTATTGAGTCTAGGAAAAGAAAAAGAGGTGCAAGGAGAGAAGGTATTAAATATGGCCCAATGGATGAAAGGGATAGGGTGAGAATTGAGTACCTAGAAACAAAAATTTGGAGGAATGATACAACTTGTGTCAACATGCTTAGACTTAGAAGATCATCTTTCATTCGGTTTTGTAAGCTTTTTAGGGATCGTGGTTTGCTTGAAGATACCATTCACATGTGTGTTGAGGAACAGGTTGCTATGTTTCTAAATACAGTGGGACATAACCTTAGGAATAGGTTAGTTGGTGCTAATTTTGGTAGGTCCGGAGAAACAGTTAGTCGTTATTTCAATCGAGTACTTCATGCTATTGGTGAGCTACGAGATGAACTAATCAGGCCCCCCTTATTGGACACCCCAACTAAAATAGCAGGCAACCACAGATGGGATCCTTACTTTAAGGTGTGAGATTCTTCCGTGTCTTCTTTTCAATTTTCTATTTGTATAAACCTCTATGGTTCCTAATCTTTATTGAACGTAAAATAGGATTGTATTGGAGCTATTGATGGCACACATATTAGAGCCTCTGTTTTGAAGAATATGGAGTCTTCTTTTCGTGGTAGGAAGTCTCATGCCACACAAAATGTAATGGCAGCCGTAGATTTTGATCTTCGGTTCACTTATGTCTTGGCTGGTTGGGAGGGGACAGCACATGATGTTGTAGTTTTAAGAGATGCATTGGAACGAGAAAATGGCCTTCGTGTCCCACAAGGTAATAGATTAATTTAGTGCATCAATTTCTATTAGACAAATGCTGATATGTAGAAATGTGACCAACTTGTCCATCACATTATAGGAAAATTCTACTTAGTTGATGTTGGATATGGAGCCAAACCAGGATTCATGCCTCCTTTTCGTGCTGTCCGGTACCACTTGAATGAGTGGGGGAATAATCCAGTGCAAAACGAGAAGGAGCTGTTCAACCTTAGGCACTCATCCCTTCGTGTCACCGTTGAGCGTGCATTTGGGTCACTAAAGAGGAGATTCAAAATTCTTGATGATGCCACTCCATTCTTCCCTTTTAGAACTCAAGTAGATATTGTTGTAGCTTGCTGCATTGTTCATAACTGGGTCATAAATGATGGAATTGATGAGCTTATTATAGATCTGGATGATTGGATAAGTGAACCCAATAACACATCTTTGGTTGGCCAAGCAAATGACCATGCGTGGATGGTTCAGTTCAGGCAAGGACTTGCTGATCAGATGTGGGCTGACCGTCAAAACCATCATGGAAACTAATTTGTAGCTGTACTATTTGCTGAATTTGTAGGGCTGGACTATTTGCTAAATGTAATTTTTATGGACCAATTGTTTGGTGAATCTACTTTGTATGGACCACTTGTTTGCTGAATTGTCATTTGTATGGATAATGGACTATTGAAAGGGAGGAAGCAATCATGCTTGTTGAATTATTTTTCTAAATATTATTGACAGGTAGGACATGGACATTGGTAATGGAAAGGGAGGGAGCAATCATGCTTCATGGACATCAGCTATGTCCTCTTTCATGCTCTCTCATCTAGCTAACCTTGTGGCTAGTGGCACAAGGACCACTTCTGGCTTCAAACAGGTCCATCTCAATGCATGTGCTAGAGCTCTCAATGAAAAGTTCTTAAGTACTCTCACAGGTGATCAGATTAGGAATCATTTGAAAACATGGCAAAATTCACAAAAATAAATAGACTTAGGAAAGTGAGTGGTACTGGTTGGGATGAAGAAAATTTCATTATCACTCTTGATGCAGAACACTACAACGACTATGTCAAGGTATACTTTGCCATCTTGCAATTTGGTCTTTACATATTTCTATTCCATCAACTTATTCAGTAATTTTAATTCCATGGTAGGATCACAAGGGCGATGCTGAGTATTTTAACAGACCTCTTGTCAACTATGGTGAGATGCTTACCATCTTTGGTAGCACCATGGCTACAGGAAAGTTTACAAAGGACTCAAACTCAGTTCTCGGTACAGAAGATGTTGATACTGAAAATGAAGAGGGGAATGATGGCACTGCCACACTTGATGATCATGCGGAGACATCATCTGCGAGCAAGCCAAAGAAAGCCAAAACAAAAGATTATGAAGATGAGGGGCTGATTGGTGCATTTGAACGCGTTGGTAACAAGCTTGCCAACGCTATAATTGCAGCCGGTGCCTCTAACAATGATGTCCCCCCTGATTTGTTTGACAACCTAAATAGCCTTCCAGGATTTGAGGAGGCTCACATCTCTTTGTACTATGCTTATTTGGTGGCTAACCCTCACATTGCTAGAGCTTTCAATGGACTTTCACTCACCCACAAACTGAATTGGGTTGCTATGTTCATTAGTGAGAAGTTTCCTGGCTCAATGTAGGGTTATGTCTTCAAAGTTGGCTATTATTTTGGTAGTATGAACTGTGTTTCCTTTATCTGTAAGGCATGAACTTGCCCATTATGTGTAAGACTTGGTGTATGCTCTGGATGCTGTTAATTATATTATGTTGTGTTGTTAGAAGTAATCCCATCTCTTTCAGTGTTTTTTGAATTATATTGACACTAATATGTGTGTTATCTGAAGTTATCTTTATGTGAACGCCATCCCGCCTGCCGGCCTTCCCTCTCGCGAGTAGAGTACCACGCCCGCGCCTGATCGAACCGTCCGCATAACGATCGGACCGTTGTGTTGGCACCGCACCACGCCTGCGCTTGCCCCCGCGCCCGCGCTCGGGCCCTTGCCCGGGACCTCGCCCGCGCCCCGCGTCCGCGCCCGGGCCCCGATCGGACCGTTGCCCCACCCGGATCGGACCGTTCACCGTCATAGCGGACCGTCCGACTCCCTAGGATCGGACCGTCCGCCGCCATATCGGACCGTCCAACTCCCCAGGATCAGACCGTCCGTATATGGATCGGACCGTCCAACTACCCAAGATCGGACCGTCCGCCGCCATATCGGACTGTCCAACTACCCGGCGATGGCGACGGCGCAGGGCACCTGCGACGGCGATGGCGCAGGCCCCGGCAACGACGGCGCAGGGAGCCCCGGCGACGACGACGGAGCAGGGAGGCGGCGCCGCAGCGGTGGGGATCGGGCATTCTGGACCGCGCACCCCTGTCCATCCCAGCGTCGTCCTTCCTACCAAACAGGTGATAGGATCATTCCATCCCCTTCTATTCCTCCAACCAAACAAAAAACATGGTTCATTCTATCCCTCCAACCAAACAAAAACTAGAACCAACCCATCCCAAAAAATAGGAATGGATCTAACCCACCCCACTTCGTTCTCAAACCAAACACATCCTTAGGGTTGTATGCTGGTTGAGGGAGGGAAAACAATTTGCTTTTCTCCTTTTCGCGATTGTGGGCGTCGGCGGCTCTGCTCCTTGGCGGCGTGCTCGCAGGCAGCTGCTACCGGCGCCGGCGGGCCGGGGCCACAGAGGCGCGAACCAGGCGAGCAGCTCGTGCGCAACGGGCGGCCGCGGCGGGCGGCGGGCAAGAGGCGGCTGCGGTGAGCGGATCCTGCAGCGGCCGTGGCGAGCGGCGGGCAATGAGCAGCCTCGGCGGGCGGATCCTGCTTCCTGCATCAGCGAGCGACGGGCCTGGGCTAGGAGTAGCGGGTGGATCCAGCTTCCAGACGGCTACAGGCTGGTTCTGCTGCTTTGCTTCATCTTCGTCAAGCTGCAGACCACCTCCACTCCACGTCCACGGCTCCACGAGACCACGACATGGCCGCTAATGGTGAGCACTGAGCAGTGAGCTTGTGTTAAACTGTATGCTGTTGACCAGATCCATTGTAGTATGAGAAATTGAGAAGTTCCAATTTTTTTCCTGATTGCATTAGTGTTAATTTCAGTATGAGAAGTTTAAAACACACACCTTTTTAATTGCATTGCTTTGGTATTTATCCAGTAAGATTTTTGGGTGTCAATGCACTAATATATTCAGCTCCCTGTTTATTGTGATAGAAATAAAGTGATAGAAATTAGAAACATGGCTCTGATTCTTGATTAATGTGATAGAAACATAAGGTTATTCATGCACTGATATATTCAGCTCCATCTTTATGTTGATACTCCATCAGCATGGCTGATATATTCTGTTTTCTCTTCTTTTGCTGCTATCTGTCAAAGTGTCAATATTAGGCATTTGTGAATCTGACAAATTGATTGTTAGAAAACATTTATAATCTGATGCTTTGTTTGTTTAGCAGATTATATTTCATCCTAGGTTTTCTTTTCTTTGTCTGCTATCTGTCAAAGTGTCAATATGATAACCTCACCTCACTGTGTAATTTTTTTTCACATAGTGGATTCTTCGGAAACTCTAACTCTGGTTGAAACTCCAACTCCAGTTGACAGTAACCAGAATTCAACACCTTCTACTCAAGAGGCAGCCACAGAAGTGAAGACAAGAAGGAAAAGTGATCCAGCATGGGGATATTGTACACAAATCACTAAAGGAGGTAAAAAGAAGAAAAAATGCATGTTCTGTAACATGCTTTTTGCAGGAGGAGGGATCCATCGTTTCAAGGAGCATTTAGCCAAATATGGTGGTAATGTGGCTGCATGTAAAAAGGTTGATCCTGAGGTTGAGCATGCAATGTTTCAAAACATTGAAGATTGGAATGAGAAGAAAAAGAAATCACAGCAGGAATATGAGGAAGAGAATCCATATGGGCCAGAACCTGGACAAGAAGATGATGTTGTTGAAGTCTCCAATACAGAAGCTTGCCCTGCGTGTGTTGAGCCAAACTTGTAGTGCTTCTGGATGTGAGAGGAGCTAGAGCTACTTTGAGCATGTGCACTCCAAAAAAAGAAACAGATTAGAGCATCAAAGGCTAAATGATATTGTGTATGTTCATTGTAACCTGAGACTGCGTCGAAGGTACCCCTTCTCTAGTTCTGTACATTCATTGTCTGTTCTGTAACCTAAAAGGCTGAAACTTGCACAGCTAGGCAGCTAGCCTATTTTTGCTATATGGGGCTGACTATAGGAGCATATATTAGTTGTAGGTAGCAACCTCACTTTAGGATTGTTGGTTACTGTCAAATATTGTCAACTGGATAATAGTCTTCATTGTTTTCTTGTTTGAACTGTTTGCATAAATAATATATTGTCTTCTTATTTGAACTGTTTGAACATTAGGTCCAAATTGTGTACTAGAAATTATGACCCAATAAGTTTGGAAGAAATTGGAAAGGGAAATGAAGCTTGGATCTTAGAAGACAATCCACCTCACCTTAACTTGGAAGAGCTGAACACCTTTCACGGTGAACTGTCCGCACTGAGTATACAATGCAGTGATGGTAATGTCTATTGTCAATTGTGAAATCAATTCAACATATACAGGTTTTGCTTATTTAACATCATATCTAAATTGATAAAAAAAAATTTCAGAATTGGTGCTAGACTTGGATGCTCTTGATGCTGATTCCATAGAAGAAAGTGATGAGATTCTGGACAATCAGAATTATGAAAGGCAGGAAGATGCATTTGATTATGGTGGTATTGCACTTGATGTTGGTGGAGCTGCACCTGAAGATGAATGGGATCCCCTGAATTTTTATTGAGTACCATCTACCATGTGTTTTGTTGTGTGTTTGTAACTTTGTATCTTTTTAGCACGAACTTGTTTGGAACTTTTAGCATGTCAGTATGTTATCACGCACTTGATATTTTGTATTAAAGAACCTGCGAGGTTGCGTCGCTGACTCGCTATGAGCCTGTGATTCTAATTTCTATGATGTATGAACTATGTATGAACTATGAAGATGAACCTTATGTCATTGTTGTCACGCACTTGATGTTTTGAATTTAAGAACATGTCATTTTATATATACATATGTATGAACCTTATGGTTGTACAATTAAATTGTGTTGTTTACCATCTGTCAATTATTAATTATGGCATATATATATACCGGTTCAAAGTATTTGTGACCGGTTCAATTTGTCCGGTCCAAAACAATTGAACCGACGGTTCAACCGGTTCTAAACGGTTGGACCGGTGAACCGATGGTCTTGCCGGTTCGATTACCGGTTTGGTCCTAATAACTTTGCTCGTGAATACCTAGAGCAAGGCAAGTCACCTTTGTTCATTTTGAGCTCATATTTGCGAAACTAAGTATTTTGATTGCCAAATCGCATTTACTAGGCTATATGGAGACAATTTCTCGGCCGTGGTCGCAAGTCGACCAACGAGCGGCCATCCCATTTGCTGCATGACTACCTTGATTGTTGTGATTCCCTTACACCTCCTTGTCACCTCCCTTGATAGATCCTAGTACTTGTGCCGACAGGCATGGTACCGGTGATCGTCTATCAAATTTAAAAATGACTACGATGGGTAAAACTTGGGTTTATGAAACTTTGGAAAACTCGACACCTGGATCGGTGACTTGAAAATAAAATGGTTTGTGAAAACCACGGTGCGGGGATCGTGCTGGTGGGACAAGTCTCCCACACTGCAGCTAAGGACCGATTCTTTTGGAATTTCATCCGAACATACGACAGTACAACCACATGAGTGATATGGGATAACTCCTGGCGGAGTAAGGAGACGCCTAGGGATGCCTTGCGTACCAATGGACTGTGGATCGTGCAGGAGGGCGTCGGGGTTGCCTCCTAGGTTCATGGTATAGCATGGTCGTGGACCTAATCTGTGATTGGCCTCGAGGACCCCTCCAGTTGGCATGGGGTAACTTGGGCGGGCTCTGGAAATGCCTTGTCGTGAAAACCCCTAGTCACCAGTTGTGTGAGTTCGTTCGCGAGCTAGGTGATAGGGTAAGTCGTATCGTGTGGGTAAAGTGTACCCCCTCTGCAGAGGTTTAAACTGTTGAACAGCCATGCCCACGGTCATGGGCAGATGTGAGGTGATTCTTTAGCGTAGCTTTGTTTGATAACTGCTTGTGAAAAGATTTTTGCGGATTGGAAATCTGATTTCGGAAAATGTTGTGAAGTTGTTGAGGACAACAGGGCTGTGGGCCCGATGTTAATGGATCAGCTAGTGGTGCTGGATCCCGGAGGCCAACTCTTGAGAGTTGCGCTGATTCAAAGATTGATACAATTCACTCCGATCGGGCGAGACTCACCTCGCTCTGATTATTGAGAAGCACACACTAGTAGATTTTAAAAAGATTTAAATAACACGGATTGCAAAATAACCAGCCTCTCTTTGAAGCTTGCAACAACCACCTAAGTTCTCCTGGCTTGCTGAGCACGTAAGTACTCACCCTTGCTCTATATATATAGCTCTCTGCCGGAAGCTGGATGCTGGAGTTACAGTGAAGTGAAGATTAGGGTTTCATCCTGGTTCCCAGCCGTTGCCTGTGTGTTGGGACTTAGTCCATTGTTCCGCTACTACTGCTGCCTCTGTGTTACTTGTTGCTGTCTCCGGCTTGCTTCGAAGCTGCAACGTAAGTTAAGAGATACGTTTATTTAATTATTTATTTATCTAAGATTCTGCAATGATGCATGTCTGATTGCCGTGTATACCAGCGCTGCCTCCTGGGACTAGTATCGGTATCGCGGTTCTACGAAAAGACAGTTCGTGCTGTTTTCCTGCGGCACGCCCTATTTGGTGTCGTTGTATGGCGATGCCAGATTGGGGTGTGATAGCGGCTGCTAGGCCGACCAAGAGAAAAAGGAAGGCGGCCCACGAGAAACAGTGGAATTTTTCTTTTTCCTAGGGATTTCAGAGAGGGATTATGGAGTATTTGATTGAAGTTTTAAATTTGAATTTGTTTTCTAGTCTCAACAAAATTTTAGGATTTTTGTCAAGGTACCAAGATCGAAACTTTTTGGGGTTTCTTGAGATAGATCTGAATATATGAATATATATATATATGGAAGGAGGATGGGAAGGTAAAAATGGGGTAAATTCATGGGACTTTTTAAATTCAAAATCTCTATTTTATTTTATTCTTTTGGAATTTTCTTGAACCAGGGATTTAATAGGGATATCTCCAAGGGATATTTGAACAAAAGGGTTTTGAATTGAAATTTGAATTTTTGATGGAGAGCTTCTGAGGGAAATTCAAATTTGAGATTTAAATTTTGGGATCGGGATTTTGATTAGGGGTTTCAAGGAGAGGTTCAATTAAGATCTCGGCACTTTAATCCTTAGGCACACACAAGAACATTGAATTTTGGAAATTTGGGTTTTATAAAAATAATTTTTAACTGCCCAAAAAATCGGGGATTACAATGCGACAGCAGAGGCAGAGAAAGAGCCTGAGGAGGTAGCAGAGATAGAGGCGAAGGCAGCGGTGGATGCGGAGGCACGATGCAGAGGAGGAACGACGGTGGAGGCAGGGGGAGGGGCTGTGAGCGGCCACCTCCTTCCCCATCAGGTGGAGAGACGGAGACGGCACGCCTCTACCTCCTCTCGGTAACTTTTTTCTTCGTTTGTTTTTTCTTCTATGTGCTCGCAATGGAAGACAAGTAGCAGGCGATGAACAGGAAATTTGGAGGCGGTGGTGAGCAGAAGCCATGGATCGGAGCTTAAAGACGGCCATGGAGCTCGACAAGATGGAACCGAGCCCATATCCACGCGAGTTCAAAGGGAACCACCAAGCTTCGTGTCCCTGCAGCCTCGTGGTCGCTATGGTGCTTGGACACCCTGTAGCATGTGGTCTAAAGCACAGGGAAAAAGCTATGGTCACTTGCCTGAAATGGAACCAATCCTCCCTTGGCCATTGTCAAAGCTCAGATAAACCTCAAACGAATCTGTCGGCAAACAAGACGAACCAACCGAAAAAATTTCTGAACAACAGGATAGAGTGGCGTGCTGTATCTGTCACACTGCACTTTCAGAAGTTTTCGGTTAAGTGGTGAATTGATGGAGGTGGAAGAAAAAAAATTTCTTTCTTTCAGCCGCCGTCTGCTGCTTAGTGGATACTGGATTTGATTCTTGCACTGATCATTTCAGAGGGAGAGAGAGAGAGAGAGAGAGAGAGAGAGAGAGAGAGAGAGAGAGATTTATCTGATGGGCAATCAGGAGCTTTCAGGTTTTCAGAGAAAATTCAGAGCATGCTAAAAAAGAAAACCACATAGTGGCTGGTTACTATGCTGTCCCTTCTGCATCAATACGTCATCCAGGATAATCACAGCTACATGCATATGATATATCTCGTTATTTTCCATCAGTATTGGTCCTATCCAATTGTGACTTATCTAGGTAAGAAAGCCCTCTGATGTCAAATACAAAAGATATGCAATGCAGACAAAGCAAAGTAACTGAATCCATCCATTGCCTAAAGAGATCAGTGGAACGTCTGCTCAGTGCTCAGTAGCATAAGGATGTTTTTGGATGGTTCTTTCTTCCAACATGTATTATCAACTTTTTATTACATCCCAAGATAACATCTTCAATCCTCATCCCCCAAAACTTATCCTACTTCTTCGAAGCAAATTATTCAGAGAACAAAAGTGACCCTTTGCAATTGTACAGGTACACATACAAAAATTTCCAGTTTGTGGCAATGTGCATATTCCTGATTCCAAAGTTTGATTTTACAATTATTTACATTAGGTTCATCCGGTGTGTTTTGGAATTAAATTGACTTCAGCCATATTTTTAATCTGAAAAAGTAACGTGCCTGTAATGTGAGTACATAGTGGTGAGAGGCATTTTCTGTAGAAGGTTTATCCACAGCTGCATATGATGGGTCTCCACCCTTTCCAGCTGAGACCCTAGAATTTGCAAGTGATCCTGTCCAACTGTGTTTTTGCTGAAAAAAGGAAAATATTATGAATCAGAATCAGCATATCCTAACAATAACCATGCATAACCAATAGGCGTACCCACCAGAATTATTAGTGAAATGTGCATTTCCAAAACCATACATAAGTTATATTTTGTGTACGGAATTGAAGTTTCTAATGAGGACAGCAGTCCTCAAAAGTTTTATTTTGTGTTCTACATTAGTGATTTACTCCCTTCATCTTGGAATTAATCCTTCTACTCCCAAGTTCCAGAAACTAAAAATGTCCATTACCAAAGCCATACATAAGTGATTTACCACCTTGGGTTGATATTTTTTTTTATAGAAAGGTAATCCTTCAATTCTCGGGAGGAGAGGAAGAAAACCGGTTCAGGGCCATCTCAGGAATTTCTACAAGTAAAACGATAGGATGCTTTATATTCACCTCTGCAAATTTCTCCAGGTAGGGCCATACATCAAATCTTGATATCCATTTCCTGAATATCCCATTTTCATTTCTGAAGGGCACTCGTAATATGTAAGTATGTTTTGTGCCACTTATTCTCTCAAGCCTCTGATTGCATGATGTCCCTTTTGCTTCTGGTAGTAGCCGAGTAACCTCAATGACATAAGAAAAAAATGATTAGCTGATCTCTTTTTCACGTGAAAGAAGCACGATGATAACTTGCAGAGTTTACCATGTGCAAATCATGTGAAAATTGTAATGTTCAGTAAATTTTGTTGGTAGAGAAGAAGTTATATCTGGAAGAAATTTTGAATGTTCGAAGTTGCTATAGTTTGGGACGGAGGGAATACTTCCTTTAGACTCAGCTAATTAGGGCTTTAAAGAAGAATCCTTTGTATTAAACTTGAAGTCTTAGTTAAAAAATTGCCATTAATTTGTTTTACCATTTTTCTATAGTAATTGTAACGCTACTGAACTTATAAAGACATGCGTATACAATGGTTTTGTGCCATTTACAGCTCTACATGTCAGAAATTCCTAGGTGGATAAGAGAGACTAAGCACATAAAAAGAGAACAAAACAGGAGCATCAAGGTGTGTTGTAGTTGATTCTTTCTCAAGAAGCAGATGCATAGCATAAAGTTAAAATGAACTATTTTCAGATTGCTGATGTAAAAGTTTTCTAGATTGCTGTTACAACTCTCATTGTGGAAATGAGATTTTGTTGCCAATCATGTTGGGTATAGGTGAAAGTTTGCAGAAAATACTCATATCAGCATATTTGGATGAACTACTTTCAATCGTTGTGTCATGTATGCTCACAAACTGAATAAAAGCATTGTTGGTGTTACTTTGGTTATTTGCAAGGTTTAACTAGCTGTTTGGTGTAAGGTTTAACTTTGGTGATCCATGGTTCTTCCTTGATCAGAGTGCATTCTGTACTGTTCCTCCCTGTTAGACTGAATGTTGTGGAACTGTGGGTATATGAGATTATATTGTCATACTGCCACTGTGGTATGGAGTTAATGTGCAAAATTTCAGTTTTATTACTTGGTACTAGGTCAACTTCAGTGATGTAGATGTAATTTTATCTTTTTTAAAAGGAAGGTAGTCAGTGAGAACCGAGATCTGAAATATACTGTCTTTTTTGGTTGTTTGATTTAATTACGAATTTTTTCCTATGAGCAACAATAAGTATTGTATGAAAAATTTGCAAGATTGATGCTGTTTTGCATGAATTTTAATATATTTATTTTCCTATTATAACGTATGAGCACTTAACTAGTCTAATACTAGATTACTATATTTTAGGATGAAGAGAGTATATGAGATTTAGAGGATGGCTACTAAAACGACAAAGACGTTAAATTTCAACCAAAAAAAGAGAGATATGGTTGTAAGAAAGACCTTTGTCAATGCAAAGGAGAGGACTATATTGATAGGAAGACAACTGTTCGGTGAGGTGAAAAACAGAAGATGCAAAAGGAGAGTACCGGTAGCAAAGAACATATCCTATGCATCATGCACACACTATACACATCAACTAACAAATATCATTAAAATGATAAAAAGATTTGCACATATACTTCTAATAGTATTACACCTATATATGTCTCATCTTCGAATTCATTATATTTTAACCATAACAAATAAACAAAAAAAAATCTAAGTACAAATCTATCATAAATTTATCTTTGTGTTGCTCTACATGTATAATAAATTTAAAGTTAAGACTTCACACATAGTTATAATACTATTTAAAGTACATATATAATTTTTTTTAGAATTTTTTATGATATTTATTAGTTAGCGTGCATGGAGTGTACACTAGAAACATGTGTGCACAGTATATATTTCGGATAATGTTAGGCAATATCTTTAGCAGGGGTTGTTTGTCAGAGTGGTTAAGAGGTGGAGGTTGCGAAAACACTTTTTTGACGTGTACACGATAAGTCCCTTCATGTTTTTTATAAACACACTTCTCGAACGGCTAAACATGCTTTCTGAACAGCTAAATGGTGCGTTTTCTGTAAAATTTTTTAATATGAAAATCTCTTAAAAATTAAATAGATCCATTTTTCAAGTTTCTAATAGTTTATACTTAATTAATCACATGTTAATGATATTTCTTATTTTACGTGCCTATCGAAACGGGCCGCGCCATCCTCCACCTCTCCCCATCCGCCTCCGTCCACCGCTCCAATGTCCCCATGCCGTCTTCTTTCCCATCTCCGATGGTGGCATGCGCCATCCTCCACCTCCTAATCTCTCTGTTCCCCTTTGCACCCGTGCAGTAGCCTGGCCCACCGCACTCTCCCCGCCGGTAAATCAAATGAATTTTCATAAAACGAATTTAGTTTCAAACATATATTTAAGTGACCAGACTTTATAAAAGTTCTGAGGACAGATTTTAGGCGTGAATAAATAGAACAATGGCAGGCACTCCAAATATGTTTGATAATTATTTGCTAAAACTAAAATAATGATGTATCCATGCATGAACGAATGAGCAAGCATCACCCAAAGTTGACAATGGCCGACTTGTTCATCACCCAGCCCTCGATCTCACGCACTAGCTCCTCTTGGATCCACAAGGGCCCCATGGCGAGCTCGCCTCCCAGCTCACGGATCGCCGGCGCGTTGCGGAGCAGGAACATGGCCAGCGTCCTCTGCGCCGTGCCGCCCTGGTAGTGCACCAGATTGATCTCCCTCACATGGCTCCTAAGGCAGGACGGCACCATGGCGCCGCCGCCGGTCGGCACGGCGAGGACGCTGTGACGGTTGTACCTCAGGAGGTGCCTGTCGTAGATCTCCTCCTCCTTGTAGTACGTGAGTCTTGCATCGTTGCCGTCATCGAGAGGCTCCGGGTGGAAGACGAGCGACAGCGCCTCTAGGTTCGGGGCGCGCTCGAGGAGTCTGGTCAGCGCGGCGAAGATGGCGGTGTTGTCGTCGGGAAGGCATCCCCTTAGCTCGAGGTGGCGGAGGGTTGGGAAGACGGGGAGTGTCGCGAAGGCATTGGTGTTGTCGAGGCCGGAGCCGAGGCGGGCGGACTCAAGGTGCAGATGCTTGGCGCCGGCGAACAGGTGGAGGAACGCGTTGAGCTTGGCGAGCTCCGACGACGACGTCACCTCCTCGCAGCAGATGTCGATCTTGCAGTACGCGACCGTCTTCAGCGAGCCGCCGTGAGCGACGAGGTAGGAGTTGTTCGGCACGGCGCCCCGGTACTCGAAGGCTTGCAGCTCCGACGCGTCGACGGCGACGGTGTCCAGGTGATGGCAGCATCGGAGGGCCAGCCTGCGCAGCCCCGCGACGGAGAGCGCGGTCACCGTGTCGCAGGCCTCGAGAGTCAGGTCGGCGAGGCGCGGGCAGCCGGAGATGAGCCGCTGCACGTCGCTTCCGGGGTCGGAGACGTGGGCCAGCAGCAGCGTCTCGAGGGACGGAAGGCTGATGGCCGCCGGCGGGGCGAGCAGGCATGGGCCGATCAAGAGCGAGCGCAGCGCCGCGCAGGAGAACAGCCCCCTAGGGACGGTGTGCACCGGCGGGCCGTCGTAGTAATTCCTGAAAGGCTTCTCGTCGGAGGAGATGACGTCTTCGTCGTCGTCGTCGCGATCGAACCTGGAAGACAACAACTAAAATGCGGCGACGGCGAGCGACTCCTTCTTCTGGGGCTCGCGGAGCTCGACCTGGATCCCCTAGAGGACATCGACCGCCGCCGCCGCTTGGGCCTCGCTTCTTCGTGTTCGGTCTCCTCGGCGTGGTCCGCACCAGTGCCGGCGCCGGCGCCGGCGCGGAGGGAGTAGGGACGGCGGCAGAGTAGGTTGCGGCGGAGGCGGAAATCGAGCTCGAGCCCAACAGCCGGATCGGCCTGCTTGACGGTGTAGGTGATCCACTGATCCACCAAGGAGGAGTCCCTGCTGCAGTACCCGACCATGGAGACGCGGAGGGCGCGCAGGGGCGCGGCGGCGGTGGCGGGCGAGGAGCGCGGCGCTGACGACGTTGGTGAAGGGCAGCGGCGGGTTGGGGTCCGGGGGCGGGCCCCACCTGGGGCTGTAGCGGCCGAGCTCCTCGTAGTCGACGACGGGGCCGTCGGGTTCCACGAGTGAGACGGTGTGGACGGCGGCGAACGTGTGGCGCCACCGCGACGAGAGCACCTCGGCCCGCGCCGCCTCCTTGGCCGGGAGGAAGGACAGGATGTGGCCGAGCACGCCGTCGCTCAGCTTGCTCAGCCCGTCGCCGCCGGAGACGGCCATCTGGGGTTCGTCGAGATCCGTGGTTACGTGGACGGTTTCGTTTGATCGCGAGATATATGAGGATTTTGGGGATCGAACCGACTTTGCCACTTCGAAAACGAGTCGAAGCCCAGTTTCTGTTTGGGTTGGGCCTCGTAGACTCGCCAAGGAATACATAAGAAAGGGCCTTAGGCCCGAATATATTTAACGAAAAATTGGGCTGCGCTGGCTGTATGAACATGTCTAGAAAGCCCAAAACCTTGTTTAGCTGACTGACAAAAAATTGGGTCTCTACTCGTAATCCGGTTCATAGAATTGTTAGCCTGGCCTACCACACGAGGCCCAACTTGCCATATCAAGCTGGGTTGATCAGTTCGAACTTGTTCGGTTAATTCCTCGCATGAGGATTGGGTGAATTAATTCCCCACCTATGTGTGCATGTTTGGTTAATCTCTCCCTATAGGGATTGAAGGAGATTTAGATTGAATTAATTTCACACCCTTTATCCCTTTTTATAGGCGTTAACCGAACAAGCTCTTACGATGTGTGGAACTACTAATCCCCTAATCCCCTTAGGAAAGGGAGGTGTACATATACACGTGTACACCCATTTTTTTGGCAAAAAAATTAATACATAGTATGTGTATTAGGTATTTATAATATTATTGCTTTTAAATAGCCTATTTAGACAAAAATACCAATTTTTAGCCTATTTAAACCACGTGTCAACTATTACGCGCACTAGTGAGGCAGCCTCCACCCCATGACACTGCCTCCACTGCACTGCCAACCGTTGCCCTCGCCGCCAATGGCTCCTCGGCCAGGAGGGCCGCTCCTTTCACAAGGACACCAGCAACCCGCTCCACCGATGCCCACCACACCCTGGCAGCTCACCGTGGCGCTTGGCCTATCTACCGCCGGCGGGTACATGCCGGCGCGGTGGCAAACCTCCACCCCGGCCTCTACCGCCCGACGCCAGCGCCGACACCAACTTCCTCTAGCAATGGCTTCATCTTTGAGGAAAACAGCAACTCCTCCTCGAAGGAGTCCTTTTCGCTGGCTTGAAGCAGAGGCAAGCGGTGGCACAGGTGTCACACCCTGATTTTAGCCACACTAAATTATACCTAAGAAAATGACCAAGAAAAGTTAATTTAAAAAAGACTAAAGGAATTAATTAAATGTGTAAAATGCAAAATAATAAGCTACTGTGGCTAGGAACATTTTTCCTATGTTCCCCTTGCCAAAATATATTGACTCGATTTTTAGTGCAATTTTCAGAGCACAGGAACCATTTTTAATAAATCAAAAACGAATATCAGAATTAAATTTGCTCTGGAAATTAATTTCCTCTATCTTTTCTCTCTCTTTTTATTTTTCCTCCCGTTGGGCCACGGCCCAATACTGTGCTCGGCCTCCTCGCGGCCCACGCGCAGCTGCGCCTGCCTCCCGCCGACCCCACTTGCCAGCGCTCGCCCTGCTCCCCCTGCAGCTGCGCTTCGGGGCCCGCTCGTCAGGCCACTCCTCCCTACACGCCTGCGCGCCCCGCTGACAGGCTGGGCCCGCCCATCAGCACTGTCCTCCTCCTCCGTCCGAACGGGCGGAGGGGAAAAACCCCCTCCACCGTCTGATCAGCGCCGCTTCCCGCTCCCTCGCTCGCCCGCGCCTGGTTCAAACGAGGGAAGACCGAGTCCGCCCCCACTCCCCACGTTCTCCGGCGCAGCGGTCCCCGCTCGCCCGCGAATCATGTGCACGACCCCGTCTCCGCCGCCCTCATTCCAGAGCACGATTGAGCCGTTACGGCCTCGATCTCGCTCGCCCGCGTGCATAAAAAGCTTCCTCGCCTCCTCCTCCGTCTTTTCCCCAGCATATCGAGCCTCCCCGTGCCCTCAAACACCACCGCCACAGCGCACCCGAGCTTCTGCCGCCTTTCACCAACTCCGGCCATCGTTTGCCGCCGTTCCAGATGCCGCCAAGCCGCACCGCCACCGCCACCATCTCCGCCATGCCGAGGAGCCCGTCGGCCGCCATTCCGTGGAAGCTGAAGCCGGCAGGAACGCTCCGTCCTCATGCACGGTGAGCTCCGGCCCTCTGTCTCCACTCCGGCCGGCCAATTCCGCTGCGCCGTGCCTTCTTTCTCTGTCCTAACCCGTTTCCCGTCTTCCCCATCTTCCAGGACATCTCGGCCACGGCTTCTTGCTTATCCGCCGCCGTCGGAGCTCTGTTGCCGACACCGTCCTGAAGCCACTGCCGCTCCCGCCTCATCGCCGCTGTCCCCGCGTCGTCGCTCATCGCCGCGAGCCACCGGTGAGACCCCTTGCCGTTTCCCCGTCCCTCTCCGCTCCCCGCGTGCCCACCGCCGCGCCGAGTGGTCGCCGCCGGCGACCATTGGGTCACGTGCGCGCCGCCGCCTCCCGCTCAGGATGGCTAGCTATGGCCGCTATTCCCGGGGGCCGTCCGATCCACCGAGTGGCAGATCGGGGCCGTCCGTCGGTCGCCTGCGTGTCCGCCGCGTTGGCATGCGCCACGTGGCACACTCGTTTTCGGCGCGGTGGACTCGGTCCACCGTGCGCCATCCTCCTGTGCGCCGCTGACCGGTGGGGCCCACCTGTCGGCGCCGGCTTCCTGGTCCAGTGACGCAATAAATCGTTTAATTACGCAATAAATCATTTAGTAATTAGTTTTACATTGGAAATAACAGTAAAACTTCAACAATTCATACGAACTCCGATTAAGTCCATTCAAATTTCATTAAATCTAGAAAAATGCCAAGAATTATTAAAAATACTTTCAACCCATGTTTGATTGCCCACATGTATGGTTTTTAATTGTTTGTGCATTGCTTGTTATAGAATCCTACGTCGGTGACCCTCCGGTGTATTACGAGGTCGTAGCAGAGTATGTCGAGCCGAAGCAAGGCAAGTCGCATTGTCATCTTTATCATTTTGTACCCACTTTTTGCTAAATTTCTTTGTTTACTTAAATAAACTGCATTATTTCAATATTTCATGTGGATGGATTATAACCTATACAATGATAGGACTTTGCCTTAGTTTTGAAATCTGAATCCTTGTCACCCGGGTAATAATATGATTAGATTATTGTTCTTAGGATGCTTAGAAACATAGTTCACTTGGGAATTAAATATTATCTTTTTATATGATTCGACTCAATGTCGGAAAAATGGAACTTTAGATAAGCTGATGTTAAATTACTAAAATTGGACCTAAATGGTGGGCTGTGAGTGTGTGGTTCTGCTTGTCGCACCCATGGTAATTAAGGACCGGTTCGCGGGAACCACTTGGGCAACTATCCGTACTTTCCACAAGCCAGCGTGGGCAACGGCTGGGCTTGTAGCATTTCTTCTCCCTCTCCTAGGCATTGAAGATGAGGGTGGGCGTGATGGAGTTGGGTCGGCCCGGGATAGGGTTGATCAGCTTTCGGATTTACTATGGCGCAAGGGGGGTAGCCTGGCCAATATGGTGTGCCCTGTCGGCAGGTGCAACCTCAGTGTGGTGTGGATGGTTAGGGAGAGGTTGCGTGAACGGTCCTGTCACAGCCTCTCACGGGGCATCGTGGTGATGCACTGGCACATGGGAACGTGTGTGGGGCTGTGTCTTGTGGGTACAGTTGTACACCTCTGATCAGAGTAAATCTATTCGAATAGCCACGCCCGCGGTTATGGGTACATTGGTCAAGACTCACCGTGATTAGTCTCACCTTTAGATAAATAATTTGGCTTTATGAAACTGGTATGGTTCGGGTGGAAGGTGTGGATTCCGGTCAACGTGGTGTAACGTTGATCGGGGGTGGCCAGTTAATGTGGTGTAACATTAATCGGTGGAAACTGGTGAGCGTGGTGTAACGCTCATCAGTGACGCCTGGTGAACGTGGTGTAGCGTTCATCAATGCGGCCTAGTCAACGTGGTGTAACGTTTATCAGGAGAGACTGGTCAGTAGGGTGTAACGCTGATTAGTGGAGTCTGGCTAACGTGGTGTAATGTTAATCAGTGGAGTCCGGTTAACGTGGTGTAACGGTAACCGAAGGAGTCTGGTGAACGTGGTGTAGCGTTCATCAATGGAGACTGGTCAACATGGTGTAACATTGATCAGTTTAAGGGATGGTTGGGCCTGGTTCACATGGGTAGCGTGAATCGGTGGAGAATTAATATTGTTAAATTAATCAACCTTTTTCTGTTTGCGAACTACTACTGTTTGCAACTGCTCTTATGCAAAACAAGCCCTAGCCCATCTTTGTTTCTCGTGCATATGCATAATTGTGGGTGTGATTTGTTGAGTACTGTGGGTGGTACTCAGCCTTGCTCCCTTTTCCCCCTCTCAGTGTTGGAGAACGCGTCCGACGAGGATCGCCCTGAGGAATAGGATGGCTCCGCCGTCAAGGTGCTTGTGGGATGGAAGCTGCTGTTGGGCCCGCTGTCTATAGACTTTATTTTCTTCTTTTCCGCTGCATTTATGTAATATAATTTTACTCTGTTTGTAAGACACTCTGTATGGCAACTTGGATTTGTGTACCTTGACTTTCCTGGGCAGGGATTTATTACACATGAATGTTCAGAATTTCGGTGGTGAATTTCTGAGCGTTACAAGTTGGTATCAGAGCCGAGCTTGACCGTACGACCAGCCAAATGGAAGCCCTAAGAGCCCTCTGAAATCCTCACTTGCATATGCTTCTCACGTTTGGAGTTATTTTCGGAAAAGTGGGAATTTGTTCTCGGATTGGGATAAAATCTTGGCCGTTTATTTGATGGAAAATTTTGGGTCAAGTCAAATCTTGAATGAAAATTTTATTCATGGGTTGACATGGGTGTCCAAATTTTGGGAAAACATTGGTTAATCTAGGGGAAGGTATGATTTATGGCATGCATAAAATATCTTTATTTGCTTTGCAATTGTTATGTGAATTTTATTTGTTATTATTTGGCTTCGCAGTGGTATTTTGTCGGTCTCAAGTTTACTTACAAAATTATTTTTTGCATAAAATTGTTGTTATTTCCAACTTATTTACTGTTCACTTATTTGGATCTGAGCATACATTGATTCCCCCTCCTTGCTTTTTATAGATGGACAACCTCCCCAACCAGCGTGGCACAGACATGGGCGGTTTTGTGGAGGAGCTTCGGATGATAAGTTTCACTTTGGGGTACAGCCATGCCCCAGAGTGCACTGCAGTGGAGCCCATGGAGGGCAAGCTCCCACACAGGGTTCGCTTGGAGTTACCAGGTGAGATGTACCTCCTACCTACTATGGAGGTCGAGGTTGGCGGGCGCACCTTCAACCACGCCTGCCAGGAGGACGCTTTCCGCCTGATTGGAGAGCTACGACGGAAGCACCACGCTACCCTCCACACCACTGCCTACCGCTACCTCCCCTACCGAGCGCACTACCAGACCTACAGTGCCTTCTAGCTGGCAGACAACGAGAACGACACCACCATCGTCCACATGAGGCGGGCGATGTTGGCCATGGACTACATGCACGCCAACTGGGTGCGTGCAGCTCATGACCGGGAGGACGCCAACAGGATGACCATCATTGGTCTCCAGAACCATATCGACTGCTTGAAGAAGGAGGTCGCGGAACTGAAGGGACAACTGCCACTCGGTGGGGCCAGGATCTGGCTGACCCCGAGGAAGAGGACCCTTCCTCTAGTGCGTGTTCAGTTGGCCCCCAGGAACGGGCCACACGCATCGGCACCGGCACCAGCTCCAGCTCTAGGCCAGCTCCAGCTCCAGTACCAGCACCGACGGGTAGATCGATCAGCGCGTCGTCAGGCGACGACGGCTCTCAGGGAGGCACCAGCATCCACGGGGGCTTCACTTCCACCGACGACAGCAGCTCCTTCAGTAGGTCCCGCACCCGTAGTGAGGCCAGCTCCTCTGCTCACGGTAGTGTGGACTACGTGGGAGGATCTAGGAGCCGCACCGACGACGAGGTGGGCGACGAGCTGGAGCCAGAGTACAACTCAAATGAACGCAGGAGCTGCTCGGAGCACTAGACGTGCCACCCTTAGTTTTGTCCTTTTTCTTAGTTTGATTTCCTATTTAGTTGTAATGTTAGGAATGCTTGCTTTGCTTAGGGTTATTTGGTGGCATACCGTCTGTTGTGGTATGTCCACCTTAATTAGGAGTTGAACTGATTTTTCCTCATGTTTCCAACCAAAAATTTCAGTTAATTTAATTCAGCCACTTAATCATCACTCCTGTTTCTGATCCACCTATTTTTCTCCTTTCCTTCCACTGCTCTCCCCTTCAGATGGTGAACACGAGGAGTGGTGCCCATGCTGCCAGTGACGCCAGCGCCACCAACCAGCGGGAAGGAGCACCTCAGAACCATGGAGCACCCAATCACATGCCACCACCGCTACCGGAGAACCCGACGTTGGCACAGGTTATGGCCAACCAGAACCATATGATGGCTATGATGATGCAGCAGATGCAGCAGAACAATCTGCAGCAGCAACACCAGCAACCACACAACCCGGTCGCTGCCCCTCAATCAAAGCTGCTTGAATTCCTGAGGGTCAGGCCGCCAACTTTCTCCAACACCACCAACCCCATAGATGCCAACGATTGCTGTTGGCAATTGAGAAGAAGCTCAACCTCCTCCAGTGTAATGACCAGGAGAAGGTCACTTTCGCTACACACTAGCTCCAAGGTCCTGCATCAGCTTGGTGGGACAACTTCCTGGTGACCCGCACCGCTACCACGGAAGTCACTTGGGTAGAATTCTGCCACAATTTTTGGAAGTCTCAAATTCCGGTAGGAATTGTGGCACAGAAGAAAAGGGAGTTCAGGGACTTGATCCAAGGCAACAAGACGGTCACAAAATACCTCCACGACTTCAACCGTCTGGCACGCTACGCGCCTGAGGATGTCTGCACCGACGCGGAGAGACAAGAGAGGTTCTTGGATGGATTGGACGACGAGCTGACCAATCAGCTCCTCTCAAGCGATTACCCAGACTTCGAGAAGCTGGTGGATAAAGCGATCCGCCAGAAAAGTCAGCGCAACAAGGTGGACCACAAAAGAAAGGCTGCTCAGTTCCGGACTCACCAGGGGCAGCACCAGAGGCCACGGATGATGCTGGGCCAGCATGTTGGACCGTCCACCATGATCGTCCACCAATAGCGCCCATTCCACCCGGGGCACTTTGGAGGCAGCAACAGCAACAACGGGCAGCACAACCGTCAGTCCGCTCCACGCCCACCAATGGCGCCAATGCAGCAAGGTCAGTCACGGAAAGACGGCGGAGGCAAGACCTACATCTGCGTCAACTGCAATGAACCGGGTCACTTCGCCGACAAATGTCCGAAGCCGAGGCGAATGGGATCTAGGCCTGCAGCTCCCCAGCACCCCAATGCTAATCAGCAAGTGATAAATGGGTGTGTCAATCATGTCTCCGCGGAAGAGGCGCAGACTGCACTGGAAGTAGTATTGGGTACGTTTCTTGTGAACTCAATACCTGCAACCGTACCTTTTGATTTTGGTGCAACACATTCTTTCATATCCAAGAAATTTGTGGGGGCCCATGGGATAAAAGTAGTGGAACTTAAAATCCCCATGAGGGTTCATACACCTGGGAACCGCATGATAACCGCTCACTATAGCCCTTCAGTGAGTCTAGAAATCCAAGGACCTAGATGTCATCCTAGGAATAGATTGGTTGACCCGACACAAAGGGGTGATCAACTGCGCGGATCGCACCGTAACAGTGACCAGTTCGGAAGGAAATGTGGTTATCTTCAAGTCACCTGTGCCGCTGTATCAGGAAGCAAGCTTGAATCAGGTCGCAACAAAGCAACCGTTGGAAGGTGGGACGAAGCCAGAAAGGAAAATAGATGACATTCCAATAGTAAAGGAATACCAGGATGTGTTCCCGGAAGACCTACCAGGGATGTCACCAGAAAGGGAAATTGAGTTCATGATTGATTTGGCACCTGGAACAGCGCCAATATACAAGCGGCCGTATAGAATGGCACCGAACAAGATGGCAGAAGTCAAGAAGTAGGTCGACGATATGCTACAGAAGGGCTACATCCGACCAAGCACATCACCTTGGGGAGCACCAGTTATCTTTGTGGAAAAGAAAGACAAGACAAAGCAGATGTGCATGGACTATCGTGCACTAAATGATGTCACCATCAAGAACAAGTACCCCTTACCGAGGATTGATGATCATTTTGACCAATTGGAGGGTGCCACCATTTTCTTCAAGATAGACCTGCGATCAGGCTATCATCAGCTGAGAATTCGAGAAGAAGATATACCGAAGACAGCCTTCACCACGCGGTATGGGCTGTACGAGTGCACCGTTATGTCCTTCGGACTGACAAATGCACCTGCCTTCTTCATGAATCTGATGAACAAGGTATTCATGGAGTTTCTAGACAAGTTTGTCGTAGTGTTCATCGATGACATCCTGATCTACTCAAAATCAACAGAAGAGCATGAGCAACATCTTCGTTTGGTTCTTGAGAAGTTGAGAGAACACCAGTTGTACGCCAAGTTCAGTAAATGCGACTTCTGGCTGAGGAAAGTGCAGTTCCTCGGACACATCATCACTGCCCAGGGAGTTGCCGTGGACCCAACGAATGTGGAATCCGTCACCAATTGGAAACCACCTAAGACAGTGACACAAGTGCGGAGTTTTCTTGGACTTGCAGGTTACTACCGCCGGTTCATCGAGAACTTCTCGAAGATTGCCAGACCTATGACACAATTATTGAAGAAAGATGTGAAGTTTGTCTGGACATCCGAGTGCAACCACAGCTTTGAGGAACTCAAAAAGAAGTTAGTTTCGGCACCGGTCCTGATCTTACCGGACCCTAAGAAAAACTTCCAAGTGTAATATGATGCATCCTGCCAAGGGCTAGGGTGCGTGTTGATGCAAGAAGGTAGAGTGGTAGCCTATGCATCACGTCAGCTACGCCCCCATGAGGGCAATTACCTGACACACGACCTAGAATTGGCCGCCGTGGTCCATGTTTTAAAAATTTGGTGGCATTACCTCATTGGTAATCACAGTGAGATTTACACGGACCACAAGAGCTTGAAGTACATATTCACCCAGCCTGATCTGAATCTCCGCCAAAGAAGGTGACTGGAATTAATTAAGGACTATGATGTGGGGATACATTATCACCCTGGGAAAGCCAATGTCGTGGCAGGCGCCTTGAGCAGAAAAAGTTACTGCAATACCGCTCGAGCAGAGGCTTTGTGCAAGGAAATGCAGCGGGAATTTGAACACTTGAATCTAGGCATTGTCGAACATGGATTCATGGTAGCCCTAGAGGCCCAGTCCACGCTTTTTGATCAAGCTAGCGAGGCACAAGCAAATGATCTAGAAATTAAAGAACTTAAGAAGAACATGAGAGTCAGAAAAGCTCAGGGTTTTACGGAAGATGAAAACAGGACAGTATGGATGGGGGAACGTTTGTGCATTCCAGAGAATAAAGAACTCAAAGACCTAATACTCTAGGAAGCCCATGAGACGCAGTACTCCATTCATCCCAGAAGTACAAAGATGTACCAAGATCTTAAAACAAAGTTTTGGTGGGCCAGCATGAGAAGGGAAATTGCAGAATTCGTGGCACTTTGTGATGTGTGCCAGCGAGTCAAAGTAGAACACCAACGGCCTGCTGGACTATTACAGCTGCTCAAAGTCCCAGAGTGGTAGTGGGAAGAGATCGAGATGGATTTCATCACCAGTTTGCCCCGCATATCTTCGGGGTATGACTCAATATGGGTGATCGTTGATCGACTCACCAAGGTTGCGCATTTCATCCCGGTGCATACAATGTATACGGGTAAGAAACTGGCTGAACTGTATATGGCTCACATAATGTGTTTACACGGAGTACCCAAGAGGATCGTCTCCGATCGTGGTAGCCAGTTTGCTTCCAAGTTTTGGCAGAAGTTACAAGCAGAACTGGGAACCCGACTGAACTTTAGCACAGCATATCATCCACAAACAGATGGTCAGACTGAAATAATCAATCAGATATTGGAGGACATGCTGAGGGCTTGCGCACTAGACTTCAGAGGAACATGGGATAAGAGCTTACCCTACATGGAGTTCTCGTACAATAACAGTTACCAAGCCAGCTTGTAGATGGCACCATTTGAAGCTCTGTATGGTAGGAAGTGCCGTACACCCCTTTTCTGGGATCAGACGGGTGAACCCCAGGTATTCGGAACCGACGCACTCAAAGAGGCAGAAGAGAAGGTGGCCATAATACGGGAGCGCTTAAAGATGGCTCAATCCAGACAGAAGAGTTATACCGACAACCGTCGTCGAGACCTAAGCTTCGAGGAAGGGGACTACGTGTATCTTCATGTCACGCCACTCTGCGGGGTACACAGGTTCCAAACCAAAGGGAAGCTAGCACCTCGCTTCGTGGGACCCTACCAAGTGCTAGCCCGTAAAGGCGAAGTGGCATATCAGTTGAGCCTCCCAGCTTCGATGACTGGTATACACGACGTGTTCCATATGTCATAACTGAAGAAGTGTCTGAGTATACCAGTAGAACAGGCAGATCCGGAACAGATCGAGATCCAGGAAGACCTCACCTACATGGAGATCAGTGAAAGAAACACCAGAAGCTGGGTGATTAGATTCTGCAAGGTACAGTGGAGCCACCATTCAGAAGAAGAAGCCACCTGAGAGCGAGAAGACGAACTAAAGTCAGCCTATCCCCACCTCTTCGCCAGCACATCCGAATCTCGGGGACGAGATTCCGTTTAATTTTAGCCACACCCTAATTCCGTTTAATTAGGTTTGTCACACCCTAATTTTAGCCACACTAAATTATACCTGAGAAAATGCCGAAGAAAAGTAAATTTAAAAAAGGCTAAAGGAATTAATTAAATATGTGAAATGCAAAATAATAAGCTACTGTAGCTGGGAACATTTTTCCTATGTTCCCCTTGCCAAAATATATTAACTGGATTTTTAGTGGAATTTTCAGAGCACAGAAACCATTTTTAATAAATTGAAAACGAATATCGGAAGTAAATTTGCTCTAGAAATTAATTTCCTCTTTCTTTTCTCTCTCTTTTTCTTTTTCCTCCCACTGGACCACGGCCCAGTACTATGCTCGGCCTCCTCGCGGCCCGCGCGCAGCCGCGCCTGCCTCCCGCCGACCCCACCTACCAGCGCTCGCCCTGCTTCCCCTGCCGCTACGCTTTGGGCCCTACTCATCAGGCCGCTCCTCCCCGCACACCCGCGTGCCCCACTAAAAGGCTAGGCCCGCCTGTCAGCACTGTCTTCCTCCTCCGTCCGAATCGGGTGGAGGGGAAAAATCCCCTCCGCCGTCCGATCAGCGCCGCTTCCCGCTCCCTCGCTCGCCCGCGCCAGGTTCAAACGAGGGAAGACCGAGTCCGCCCCTACTCCCCACGTTCTCCGGCGCAGCCGTCCCCGCTCGCCCACGAATCATGCGCACGGCCCCGTCGCCGCCGCCCTCATTCCAGAGCACGATTGAGCCGTTATGGCCTTGATCTCGCTCGCCCGCGTGCATAAAAAGCTTCCTCGCCTCCTCCACCGTCTTTTCCCCAGCATATCGAGCCTCCCCGTGCCCTCAAACACCACCGCCACCACGCACCCGAGCTCCCGCCGCCTTTCAGCAACTCCGGCCGTCATTTGCCGCTGTTCCAAACACCGCCAAGCCACACCGCCACTGCCACCTTCTCCGCCGTGCCGAGGAGCCCGTCGACCGCCATTCCGTGGAACCAGAAGACCGCCGTAACGTTCCGTCCTCGTGCACGGTGAACTCCGGCCCTCTGTCTCCTCTCCGGCCGGCCAATTCCGCTGCGCCATGCCTCCTTTCTCCTTCCTAACCCGTTTCCTGTCTTCCCCATCTTCCACGACATCTCGTCCGCCGCTTCTTGCTCGTCCGCCACCGTCGGAGCTCTGTTGCCGACGCCGCCTCGAAGCCGCCGCCGCTCCCACCTCGCCGCCGTCGTCCCCACGTCATCGCTCGTCACCGCGAGCCACCGGTGAGACCCTTTGCCATTTCCTCGTCCCTCTCCGCTCCTCGCGTGCCCGCCGCTGCGCCGAGTGGTCGCCACCGGTGACCATTGGGTCGCGTGCGCGCCACAGCCTCCCTCTCGGGATGGCCGGCTATGGCCGCCGTTCCCGGGGGCCGTCCGATTCGCCGGGTGGCAGATCGGGGCCGCCCGTCGGTCGCCCGCGTGGCCACCGCGTTGGTGCCACGTGTGCGCCATGTATCGCACTCGTTTTCGGCGTGGTGGACTCGGTCCACCGTGCGCCATCCTCCTGTGCGCCGCTGACCGGTGGGGCCCGCCTGTCGGCGCCGGCTTCCCGGTCCAGTGACGCAATAAATCGTTTAATTGCGCAATAAATTATTTAGTAATTAGTTTTACATTGGAAATAACAGTAAAACTTCAACAATTCATAACTAATTCATATGAACTCCGATTAAGTCCATTCAAATTCCATTAAATCCAGAAAAATGCCAAGAATTCATTAAAAATACTTTCAGCCCATGTTTAATTGCCCACATGTACTATTTTTAATTGTTTGTGCATTGCTTGTTATAGAATCCTACGTCGATGACCCTCCGGTGTATTACGAGGTCGTAGCAGAGTACGTCAAGCCGGAGCAAGGCAAGTCGCACTGTCATCTTGATCATTTTGTACCCATTTTTCGCTAAATTGCTTTGTTTACTTAAATAAACTGCATTATTTCAATATTTCATGTGGATGGATTATAACCTATACAATGATAGGACTTTGCCTTAGTTTTGAAATCTGAATCCTTGTCACCTGGGTAATAGTATGATTAGATTATTGTTCTTAGAATGCTTAGCCATGCTTAGCAACATAGCTCACCTGGAAATTAAATATTATCTTTTTATATGATTCGACTCAATGTCAAAAAAATAGAACTTTGGATAAGCTGATGTTAAATTACTAAAATTGGACCTAAATGGTGGGCTGTGGGTGTATGGTTCTGCTTGTCGCACCCATGGCAATTAAGGACCGGTTCGCGGGAACCACTTGGGCAACTATCCGTACTTTCCACAAGCCTGCATGGGCAACGGCTGGGCTTGTAGCGTTTCTTCTCCCTCTCCTAGGCACCGAAGATGAGGGTGGGCGTGATGGAGTTGGGTCGGCCCGGGGTAGGGTTGATCAGCTTCCAGATTTACCGTGGCGTAAGGGGGGTAGCCTGGCCAATATGGTGTGCCCTGTCGGCAGGTACAACCTCAGCGTGGTGTGGATGGTTAGGGAGAGGTTGCGTGAACGGTCCTGTCACAGCCTCTCACGGGGCATCGTGGTGATGCACTGGCACACGGGAACGTGTGTGGGGCTGTGTCTTGTGATTACAGTTGTACACCTCTGATCAGAGTAAATCTATTCGAATTGTCGCGCCGCGGTTATGGGCACATTGGTCAAGACTCACCGTGATTAGTCTCACCTTTAGATAAATAATCTGGCTTTATGAAACTGGTATGGTTTGGGTGGAAGGTGTGGAGTCCGGTCAACGTGGTATAACGTTGATCGGGGGTGGCCGGTTAACGTGGTGTAACGTTAATCGGTGGAGACTAGTGAGCATGGTGTAACGCTCATCAGTGACGCCTGGTGAACGTGGTGTAACGTTCATCAGTGCGGGCTAGTCAACGTGGTGTAACGTTGATCAGGAGAGACTGGTCAGTGTGGTGTAACGCTGATCAGTGGAGTCTAGCTAACGTGGTGTAATGTTAATCAGTGGAGTCTAGCTAACGTGGTGTAATGTTAATCAGTGGAGTCTGGTTAACGTGGTGTAACGGTAACCGAAGGAGTCTGGTGAACGTGGTGTAGCGTTCATCAGTGGAGACTGGTCAACGTGGTGTAACGTTGATCAGTTTAAGGGATGGTTGGGCCTGGTTCACGTGGGTAGCGTGAATCGGTGGAGAATTAATATTGTTAAATTAATCAACCTTTTTCTGTTTGCGAACTACTACTGTTTGCAACTGCTCTTATGCAAAACAAGCCCTAGCCCATCTGTGTTCCCCATGCATATGCATAATTATGGGTGTGATTTGGTGAGTACTGTGGGTGGTACTCAGTCTTGCTCCCTTTTCCCCCTCAGTGTTGGAGAACACGTCCGACGAGGATCGCCCTGAGGAATTGGCTGGCTCCGCCGTCAAGGTGCTTGTGGGATGGAAGCTGCTGCTGGGCCTATTGTCTATAGACTTTATTTTCCCCTTTTCTGCTGCATTTATGTAATATAATTTTACTCTGTTTATAAGACACTCTGTATGGCAACTTGGATTTGTGTACCCTGGCTTTCCTGGGCAGGGATTTATTACACATGAATGTTTAGAATTTCGGTGGCGAATTTCTGAGCGTTACAACAGGGAAGGTAGCTGAACAGGAGGGGGAGGAGCAGTTAGGGTTCGCTCCTCCCCATCCCTCTTTGCCCCGTCCCCTTGTGGGCCAGCCACCCGGCCCAACCATCCCACCCCCCAGCGTGCGTCAAGAACAGGCCAAAAGGCCATGTGGGCTTCAGCCCTAGTTTGGTTGATTTTGCCGAAAGGCCCTCTATAGTTAAATAAAGTGCAAAATAGCCTAGTGTTTTATATTATAGTCCATGTATTAGCTTCTAATTGTAACAGTTCATTTTGTACTGTTCTAACTAACAATCCAGACCCTATGAGTACTGGATATTATGTAAATGTTCAAAGCGGATGTCCATGTGCATTTCCAATAACATATTACATATTGGGGATTATTATTTTATTGCAATTGATTTATTTCCTTGCAATTTACTTATCGACCATGTTTAAATTATGCAATTTATTCATTTTTGCAAATTTAAATTTGGATTCCCATTAATTAAGTCACTGTACTTAATTTCATTGGAATTCATATGCAAAATATCACCAGTGATTACCTCCGTTACATATTGAAAATCATGACTATGGAATCTACTACATACATTTGTAGATTATACCAATGACATCTACTACACTACTATGTAGACTATGTCAATAGTATCTACTACAACACACTTGTAGACCATGCCTTTGGCAACTACTACATACACTTGTAGATTATGCCAGAAGTAACGAGGTAACTCGTTTAATAATTTGGTGTTTACCACCATGACATGATTTTCGATATACATGAATATAACTCAACACTATGGAGTCTAAGGTATCTACTACAAATTTTTGTAGATTATGCCATTAGCAACGAGTCTCCTCGTCCATATTGTTATACATTCCATACTTGAGGTCTACTCTATTTTGTAATGCAAGGCATATCTTGTATTCAGATATTTTGCATAATATTACAACCATTACCATACAAAATTAATTTACTCCTTGTAAATTAATCTATTTATGGTATTTCTCATATACGACTAAAATGGCCACTAAAGAGTTTGATATACTCGCTCTTGATGGCAACAACTATCCTACATGGGCTATGGACGTCAAGGTCAACCTAGCCACTCGAAGTATGTTGATAGTGATACTTAATCATCTAGAAGGAGAAGTTCCACCCAATATCTCACCCAATGTGATGTATACTATCTTATATATTATAAGAAATCACATACATTTAGATTTAAAGGCGGAATATCTCTATGAGGAGAATCCACGAAACATATGGTTAGCCCTCAAGGACAGGTAGGAACAACAAAGAGCTGTAATACTTCCAGAGGCTAATTATGAATGGGCACACCTCTAGCTACAAGATTTCAAAACTGTCAGAGCATACAATCATGCCCTTCATACCAATTGCTCCAAGTTACGTTTTTGTGAAAAAGAACCCACTGATGCGGAAAACATAGAGAAGACACTCTCTACTATGCTCCCTACAAATCGGGTCCTACAACACCAATGGCATGCTGCTAATTGTCAAGCTTATTCTGATCTAATGCATAATTAATTTAGGCTGAAAGACATGATGAACTCCTTTTAAGGAACAATCAGCAACGCCCTGTTAGGCGGCTCCCTTGCCTAAAGGACATGCTAATGCACAAGAGGAGAGTAAAACTAAGTTTGATGATAACAAAAACCATCCAAAGAACTTCAAGGGTAAACTCAAGCACAACAAGAAGCAAAAATCTCGTGGATTCCAAAAGGGGAAAGGCAATTTCAAGAACAATAATAAAATTGACACTTGTCAAAAGTGTGGCTGTAACAACCATACAACTAAGAAATATCGTACCCCTAGACATCTTATCAACTTGTACCTCCAGTTTATGGCTAAAGGTAAGTCTGCTCAAGAAAAGAGGATTGAATTAGACTTCAATCTCCAAACCGACAACACCGGTGGAGCAAGCTGCTATCAGAAGTTTCTGGAGAAACTCAATAGCACAATAGCCTCTCCTCAGCAGGGTGAACTCAAGACCAATGACGACATGCTTGTGGAGTTTGTGGCACAAGACCTGTTCGGAGACCTTATGTAGTCTCCCAATAACATAGATACTATGTTAATTATGTCCCAATATGTATTGTAATAATAAGTTGTTATCTATATTGTATGCTAGGATGTTACAGTAATGTATCAAACATATTCGGTATTGAATAAAAGTTTGTAAATAGTCTATATATCTGACAAGAATTTCATATTAAATTCTTCTTTATGTATATAAATTTTACGGGAATCAATCCAATGGAGGAGGAATTATGCCTTGTGGACAGTGGCATCACAAACTCTATACTTCGGAACATAAAATATTTCTTGACTCTTACAAAGAGACAAGGAAGTGTTTTAACAATCGTTAGACGCGATGCAATGATAGTTGGCTCTGGTCATGCCTCCATCACACTTCCAATAGGTACTCAGTTGACAATTGAGGATGCATTATTGTATCCCGATTCTACTCGTGCCCTAATAAGTTACATAGATATCCGTTAGAATGGTTTCCATATCGAAACCCAAGATGACAACAAAGAGAAATATCTCCTCTTAACCACAAACAACGGATATGGCAAACAAGTGCTTGAAAAGATTCCATCTTTATCCTCTAGATTGTACTACATATACATCAAGACCGTACAACATATTGTATACAAGGTAATTTTTCAAAATGTTGACACATTCCAAACTTGACATGATCATCTTGACCATCCTGGTGTAGGGATGATGTGAAAAATTATCAGCAATTCAATTGGTCATGCTCTTAAGAGCAACAAATTTCACAATCTTCGGATTTTGTATTCACCTCTTGTGTCACTGGGAAATTGATTTTAAGACACTCTTACCTTAAGATCAGAGCTGAGCCACTCAAATTCTTTGAACGTATTGAAGATAATATATGTGACCCTTTACAACCATTGTGTGGACCCATAGGTACATCATGGTTTTAATTGACACATCTACATGATGGTCACATGTGTGCCTTTTGTCCACACGAAACTATGCATTTGCCAAATTGATTACCCAAATTATTAAATTACGAGCACATCATCCTAAACACCGAATTCAATCAATTCGAATGGACAACGCTACTGAATTCTCATCACGTGCCTTCAATGACTGTTGTATGGCACTCAGAATTCTAGTTCAGCACTCTGTTCCATATGTTCATACACAAAATGGTTTAGCATAATCTCTTATTAAGAGAATCAAGCTCATAGCAATACCATTGTTACAAAATTGCAATTTACGTACATCTTGTTAGGGCCATGCAGTTTTACACCCTGTTAAATTAATTTCATTGCGTCCAACTGCTTACCATAGCAATTCCTCACTACAATTAGTATGTGGAAATCCACCAGATATTTTCCATCAGCGGAAGTTCAGTTGCACTACATACGTACCGATCTCACCACCACGGTGTACAGCTATGGGTCCACATGGGAAACTTGGTATCTATGTGGGATATAAATCTTCGTCAATCATAAAATACCTTGAGCCCCTTATAAGGGACCTGTTCACAGCCTGGTACGCTGATTGTATCTTCAATGAAGAATATTTCCCGGCATTAGGGGGAGATTTCAAGTACCAGAAACAATGCCTGGAAATCAATTGGAATGCTTAAGGCATTTCAGTATTAGATCCATGAACTCCGAACTACAAGTTCAGAAGATCATTCGTTTGCAAAACATTGCAAATAACCTGCCAGATGCATTTACTGATTATAGGAGTGTCACAAAATTCTATAATCCTGCTAGAAATGTGCCAGAAAGAGTGAAAATACCATCTAAAATCACTTAAATCCTGGTTCCGAATAAGAGGGGAAGAAGTACGGCACCTAAGGCGGATACAACTCCTTGCGAGTGATAAAGGAAATAGAAGAATAAACCTTCTGATATAGTAAATGCAAATCAACTTCAAGTTGACAGACACCTATGGATCCATAAACCAAGATCAACAGTACACTCTATTACTGATGCTGGGACATCGAAAAACTTTGACTCAAATGTTTTGAGAAATAACAATAAGTCAACGGGGGTCCAAGAGATTTCCACAAACTATATTGATTCTGGAGAATCATATGACAGAAAGACTACAATTGTTGACAACTATTTTTCTACAATGATTGCAAATAACCTTCAAAACGATCCAGATCCCAAGACCATGGCAAAGTACAAAAAGTGCTCAGACTGAACCCAGTGGAAGGAAGCAATCCAAGCAGAAATAGCCTCGCTCATGAAAATAGAGGTATTCACGAAAGTGATACCAACTCCTCTTAGAATATCCTGTCGAATTCAAATGGGTTTTCGTCCGTAAACGGAACGAAAACAATGAGATGGTGAGATATAAAGCAAGACTTATAGCACAAGAGTTCACGTAGAGGCCTGGCATTGATTTCAATGAAACATATTCTCCAGTAATGAGTGGAATCACATTCCGATATTGGATATCTTTGGCAGTACAAAATCATTTATCTTTGCAGTTGATGGATATAGTGACCGCATATCTTTATGGGTCACTTGATTCGGATATATATATATATATATATATGTGTGTGTGTGTGTGTGTGTGTGTGTGTGTGTGTGTGTGTGTGTATGTATATATATATATATGAAGGTTCCCTATGGAATCCAGATTCCGAATCCAAGCGCAAATCGCAATATGTATTGTGTAAAGCTTAACAATTCGTTATATGGCTTAAAGCAGCCGAGAAGAATGTGGTATAACCAACTAAGTGAGTTCCTTTTAAAAAAGGGGTACTCCAACAACGATGATTGCCCATGTGTATTCATCAAGAAGTCCTCAATAGGATTCTATATAATCTCAGTGTATGTCGATGATCTAAATATCATTGGCAATACACAAGATTGATGAGGCACACAATCATCTAATGTTGGAGTTTGAAATGAAGGATTTGGGTAAAACTAAATTTTGCTTAGGTATTCAACTTGAGCACCTTCCAAAAGGTATGCATCAAACCGCCTATGTCCAGAAAATATTGGAGAAATTCAATATGGACAAGTTATATCCATCGAAAACTCCAATGGTTGTTTGATCTCTTGACAAGGAGAAAGATCCTTTCAGACCTCGAGACGATGATGAAGTAATACTGGGACCCGAGGTTCCATATTTAAGTGCTATTGGAGCGCTAATGTACCTTGCAAATTGCACTCGGCCGGATATTACATTTGCAGTCAATCTACTTGCTAGACATAGCGCAGCTTCAACTAAACACCATTGGGTGAGAGTAACGAATATTCTTTGATATCTCCAAGGCACCCAAGATCTCGGTTTGTTTTTCCATAAAACAAAAGCATGGATCTCATAGGATATACTGATACTGGCTACTTATCGGATCCCCACAATGCCAAATCACAAACAAGCTTTCTATTCTTACATGGTAGATCAACCGTCTCATCGAAGTCTTCCAAACAGACTCTAGTGGCTACATCCACTAATCATTCTGAAATAATTGTTTTATATGAAGCATCACGTGAATGTGTATGGCTTCGCAGAATGATCAACCACATATAACAATCATGTGGTATTGGTTCTATCGAATTAACTACCATTATCTATGAAGATAATGTTGTTTGTGTTGTCCAAATGCAGACATGTTACATAAAGAGCAATATCACCAAGCATATTGCTCCAAAACTATTTCACTCACATCAATTACAAGAAAATGGGAAAATTAGTATCTTACAAACTAAATCTTGCTATAATTTCACGAACTTATTCACTAAGTCCTTACCAACTTCCACATTCTAGAAATATGTTTAAGGAATTGGTATGTAACGACTCTGTGATTTGCAAGAGTCGAGGAGTAATCTCCTAAACTAAACCTGTCCAAAGTAAATATTGTACTCTTTTTCCCTCTTATAATAGAGGTTTTTAATGAGGCAATATAACAACGTAAATAAGTATATATCATATCTTTATTTTTTTCCACGGGGGTTCTTAAAGAGATATCAATGATATATAACAACTTCTCATATTTTTCCTATAAGATTTTAGGGGAAGTTATCCTAAATTATGACCCAATCGTCATAATCAACATCTAGAAATTCTCGCCAGGTTTTTAAAGGAGTTATAATGGCATATCTATATAATGGTTTCTTCTCAAATTTTTCCTACAGGGTTTGCCGAGGAGTTTTTTTCCAAGAGATGAATCAAGGATGATTAACAGAAGATAATTAATCAGGGGCGAGTGTTATGAAACACTATTTACATCTGATTAATTACAAATAACCGCTCCTAGGCAGTTTAGAGAAGCTCCTGAATATCATGAACAAGCATCCATCGGGAGAGGGTTTGTCCCTCCCGAATCGACGCTAATGGCGTCCCTAATCGGTGTACAAATAGCCCCTCTATGTAATCATCTAGACAAGAGAGAAATGCAGAGATTCATCCACAGTTCACTCTTCACACAAAACACGGTTTCAGAATCCAGAGTGCATGCGGCTGTCAGAGTCAGAGTCGTCGTTGGCCATGACTAAACTGGTTTTCAGACTTGAGTTAGTTGTGTGTTTAAGGACTGTGGCACACGCCTTTTTTGGTAGGTGCATACGTGAGCAGTTTCTTCACAAGAACAAAAAAAAATCCAGTTATATTAGGGTTAGCTTGTATGATAACTACTTAGGCATCTGGTAGCCTAAAGATTCTTGCAGCTATCTGCCTTTTGATTTCTCTGACAATGAGATTTCACCTGAACAATAGAGGAAAATGATTCTTCAGACCAGGTTTCATCAGCAGCTTCATCTGGTATCCTATGCATGCAAAACTTTTCTTTCTGGGCCAAACCATCTGTTGCAAGCTTCTAACACTCTTTTTTTTTCGCGGGGGCAAGCTTCTAACACTCTGAAGTCTGAACTCTGAAGAACTTCCAAACTGAGCAGATTCCTGGCTAGCAGATGATCTCATGAACATGATGTCCCTTCCACTTGTCATAGGACTAGAACCAATGGAGCTTTACCAAACTCTGCATCAGCTGTCTGCATTACAGGTGAGAAATCGTTGTGCCAGGATACAAAGATATGCAGCGATATGCAGCGAAAAGAGAAGAAAGAACAAGCTGCCAAGATTGAAACTTTTGCCCTTCTCCAGCTGCAACATTTCTGACTTGCAACACGGAGAAAGCGCTCTTCTTCTGCTCCTCTGCTGTCAAGCACCAGCTGGAACCAACATACATAGTGATACATGCATTATCCCAACATTGAATTTTACCACGTGATCGATGAAAATTTCCAAAATTCAAGACAAATCATCTCATGTATTGTTCATTGGTGCATCAATTAATACATTTGAAAGCACTTTAGATGGCCAAAATAATAGCACATGGACCAACTGGAAACTGCATATCTGCTTTTTCATTTTCTGAACTTTAATTACCATTCCTTTTCAAGAGTTCAAACATATTTTCTTAATTTTGTTATATTACTATCTCTGTCAAAAGCAAAACCCTCGGAAAAATTCTCCGCCGAGAACTTTCGTTTGTTCGCCTTCGAAAAGTATCAATATTTTTACTAGTCCCATTTCAGGTGGTTACAGAATATAATAATAATAACCTATTCACCAGCACTATAGAAATCACACTTGTAGTAGCTTACTTGTTGAACATTAGTTCTTGGTCAAACTCTCCTTTAGTTGTAACTTGTGGATTTATCCATGCATAAATGCACATGTCCTACTACCTAACCAGTTTGATCAACTCAAAATTGATTTGGTAAATTGATTGGGGCATTGCAAATCAATCATCCACCTACTATTCTGTCTTTCAGTATATGCTCCGTACCAAACATAACCCTAGTTGGAAAATTTTACTGCCAGCTAACCATACCCTACATAACCCTGAATATTATAGTCAAAAAGAACAAAAACAAAATAAACCAGTCATTACCTTGAGAGGGAAACAGAGTGATGGTCAACATTTCTATCCTACTAGCCCTAGCAGCTAAAATCCTAGGTCAAGCAATCTTATAATTAATATTGGCATGCCCCAAATTCAGACTAAAAGAAGAATCCGATTGATCTGATGCTGACTCAATGACTCATCGATTAGAAGCAAGGAATCCAATCAAAGCACAAGGAGAGTGGGAGAAATTTCTCTCTTTTTTCCTCACCAACCACCAATGGTTGCATGGATGATGGATGCATGCATGCAAGATGAAACCAAATCAAAATTGAGTCAAAACTCTTCAGATTTGGACAAAGATTTGCCATTTCAGGGTGGTGCCACATCTGTAGCTAGGCAGGCAGGGAACTGTTTGGACTTGGACCCAAGAATTGAAGGCTTCACAATGGACAACTTCAAATACTGCATGGTCTTCCACCTAACATTCTTTCAACATTTTTTTGTTCTCTTTTTGGTGTCATGTGGAAACAAGATCACCTGTGAATCAGTGTATGAGAAAGTAATTGGGATGTGATTGTCCTGAATTTTGTATTTTTCCCCTCGATGAGCTATGGCATTGTAAATAATTATGACTGGCGAGAATTATATATCTTACCTTCCGAAAAAGAATTATATATCTTGAAAACTCTCAAGACAAGCAAACTGCAACATTTTCCATTTCCTATGGCGTTATCTTGAAAAACAATTTTTTTTTGGAAATAGTTCTGTAGACAATCTGTTGGAGTTGGCTTGCTTTCTTTTGAAATATATTGGAAGAGTACCTTGAACAGTGATTAAGTGTTCACCCAGGACATAATTCCGTACCATGTCAACAAGGGACAAAATTGCAACCTTGCAAGTCCTTTTGACGAGCTTGCTGGAGCTGGAACGCGTTTACGACTGGCTGACGGCTTCAGGTTTCAGAGTTCAGATACAAAAACATATTTCTCGCAGCACAGATTAATCCAGAATAAATGCTGTAATTAAGTAGAAACCATATATAGTTCCTGATTTCAGAAGGAACAGAGGTGAGAAAAAAAAAAAGATAGTACCGGCCACAGCTTTACAAATATTGATCGAACAGTCTGAAGAACAAACTGAAGTCGATGCACCAACTGAAAAATAGCTCCGAATCTGATAACGACACCAGCGATTTTGTTTCGTCAGCCGTGTTCATGTCAAATCATCAAATGATCGAACATATACTCCCATGGTTTGAGACGAGGGTGTTTTTGCTGTCGATTAAAACCAGGAGCACATATGTTGGCATCATCAGTGACAGCATGCTTATCTTGTGCGTGTGAATTGCCTCTTGCAGTTGCTGTACAAGTGACTGCTGTTGCGAGCTGTTGACTCGAGCGAAACATCATAAACTTTTTGTTGGTAATTACTGTATATATAGTTGAAGGCTTGGAGCCAGGAGCAGATTTTTTGGGAGATATTCCGAGCATACGGCTGAAAAGGGGAAAAAGAAAGGACAGATGAAAACTGGTCCAAACCAATTGATGCATGGTTTGTGGTTTGAAATCTGAATGCAACAATGCAGAGTAAAATCTATTTGGAGGGAATATTTGCAGGTCACGGTTTAGATGTTACATTAAACTAGCTAGATGAGCGTGTTTTTTGCTACGTATAAAAGGAAAAAATCATAATATTGTCTAAAATAAATAAAAACAATTTTCCATAAAATATGTAGTCCGCCTTTTTGCTATAGGGAATACTTGCATTAATTTAACAAATTTAATGTTATATATGACTATCTATTTAGATTTAGTTATTATATAATATTAAGAAGTTGATTAAATAATATGTAAAACTACAACAGAAGTGAGTGGGGTGGTAGATTTACTACCACCACCCATGAAGACTTTTTAAGGGATATAGATATTATACTCTCAACTACTTGTATAAACTAAACATATTTTTTTATGTCTTTAAAAAGGTTCCTCGAGGTACTGTAAATTAGCAATAGAAAGTAGAAAGTGTGATGTTCTCCCGTACTTATCAACTGTAAAAATGCTCAGTTGTTTCAAGTTGTTTATAGTTAAAATTACTAGGTTAGCAAAGCTTGAGATAGTAATAACCTTAAGAGTTTATGTGTTTCTCAGCTAACATAATCAACTTATTTCTGTTTGGCTGGCTAGATTTCAAAGGTAGGACAGATAGTACAGTGCAGTACAGAGGGTTGCTGATCATCGTCATTATTCTTTATATATTCTCGGAAGCCTCCACAGGCCCAGTTGTATTTGGAAATGACAAGGAAACGATACAAGTGTATGAAATAAAATAAAAAACACTGTCCTATCTGTTCCTTGGGCCATCATTTGCCATTGCTGCTGTTCCAAAGCTTCTAATTTGCTTCATATGTAACCGGTCTATTATGTTGGAGTTGTTAGTGGATCTAGGGCCTACTTAGAAAATAATTTTTAGAAAAATCTCAAAAGTC
Source organism: Oryza meyeriana var. granulata (assembly GCA_003991445.1). NCBI lineage: Eukaryota > Viridiplantae > Streptophyta > Magnoliopsida > Poales > Poaceae > Oryza > Oryza meyeriana. Next base: position 377,402 of record RYFJ01000466.1, on the reverse strand, counting down.
CACCTCATAAGAGGTTATGAACTTTAGTGTCACTTTACTTATTCTAGGAGATGGAGACCTCCTTAAAAGAGTGAGTGCTCTTCTAGCCACTTAAGCAATATGTGGTAGAGAAAACTAGAGAAACACACGGGCGCTTGCTCCTCTTGCCGGGGCCGGGGGACGCGCGTCGTGTGAATGGTCCGCTAAAATTGGCTCCTCATGCTTGCGCAGATGCAGGTTCCTTTTGCAGTTTTAGTTTTGCTGTATCCAACGGATATTCCGGTGTTTGTTTTGGAACTCACCGGATTATTCAGTGCGCTGAACTGGTATGGAGTTCGGGTAAGTTACAAACAACTTATCCGATTCGGTTACGGGAAGGTGTCTTAATCACACGTCTTATATATATCAAACCGACACCTCCACGCAACGCACGCAAAAGCAATCTAAGGTTTTGCCTCTCCTCTGTACTGCGTCGTCCGTACGTCATCTACTCTGTCTCACTCGTCAGCATGCACTGGCGATCGGGAGAGCAGGTCTTCGGAACCATCGTCCTCGTGAAGTCGTGCACTAGAAGAGGGCGAATAAGATTTTTGGGAAACGCTCCGCGCGACTGCTTGTTGTTTGTCCATCATGGATCGTCTTCCTCTGCATTTGGGTGCTGTGCGTCGTCGTCATCATCCTGTACCACGCGATATACGTGCGGTGCATGCAACTGCTCTGAGCACATCTGATCCGAGCTCTCCTTCTGAATAGAATCGTCGGTACGTATTTTTTGTATTTTACGTGTTCAATCTATTCATATATTTTACCATTGCATACATGTCTAGATTGTGTGACAGGATTCTGCTAGTTTATGCGGTTAATGTTATGATTTATTTATAGAATAAATTAAATGTACATATGTTTATTTTTCCAACATATTAAACCCAAGCTCTTGCATCAGGCCAATCTAGGATAAATTTGACGTGGACTCTATACTGTTTGTATCCTTTTCATTGAGATTTTAGGACAATATATGGTTTCCGCACAAACATTTTCATTGGTAAATGAACTTGGAATGAGAGAAAAAATAGAGATACAAAACATTAGAAAAATTACCAACACACCAGTTGTAAATTGGCTTTAAAGACGTCAAATTTGTTTTCGCAACTCAAACTTCGGTGAAATTCCAAGATTGAGTATGCAGAAGTATTTTTCTAGTTTGATTTTCTAAATTCCACTTTAAAGCGAATTCAAGAATAAGACAAAAACTGTACCGAGTATGTGGGTAACTATTTCGAGCTGTAGAATTAAATTGGAAGTAAAGTGAAATAGTGGGTACCCGTTAATATAAAGATATGCTCTCGAAGCTGTTCACATAGAGTGTGTGCACGTGTATTCATGTGAGTGTGACTGTGTTTTAAAAAATGAAAGTAAATGATCAGGGGCTGATCAAAGCCGTTCTTGATCCTTAATTATGTCAGAAACGGCTTTACCCATGGATACTGGTAAATGGTTTTTTTTTTTTCTTGACTGAAGCATGATATATTTGCCTATTTTTACTTTTTTTTTCCAAATTTGACATAGGAAATCAGAGAGGAAAAGGTACGATGTACTTGAGTTTGTTGTCCTATATATGATCGATGCAACATAGCACTGGTCAAGCTTGTACTGTTTACCTTTTTGTCTCAAACTTTTGCAACACACAGTGGGTAGGCATCAAGATGTTCCTGCTTGTCATGGATCTAATGTATATGGCAACAATTTTTACAACAATTTTCAGAATTTTTTGTAATAAACAAAAAAGTAGAGTATATTGCATTTTGATCCATATCTAACTAATTTGATGTGGGCTTACTACTTTGTGCGTCATTTTCATTGAGGTTTTTTTTTTGTGAAGAACCGACATTCAAATGAATACTTTTGTCACTCCCCAAAAAATTTTGGTTTTGGAATTTCTGAAAATGAATAACTTGTGGACATATAGAACACCGAAAGATATATTGGCATGTCCAGCCAGTAATCATAGTCTAATTGACAAAACATCTTTTTGAACAGAGAAATATCTCTTTATAACAAAATTTTTTACCATAAAAAAGGCCCAAAGGTGGGAATAATATTTTAGAAAGTTAGGCCTCTCACATTAACTATCCAATCTACCAATGTACGACATGAATTTCACATGGAACTAATAAACGCATGAATGAATGAGATGCAATCAGAACCGTCCATTTTCCTCGACCCACATTTTTCCAAAATACATTATAGCTTAGCATGGGAATTTCCTCGTCCACGATCTGTATTTTCCATGAATTATTCATGGTCATCAAGAGGATCCATACATTTGACATAATTAAAAAGAAAGAAAATGTTGACACACGCATTTGACAACTACATGATCACACCTTTGACACCTACTCATGTTTCCTCTTCTTTTAGCCAAAGTTCCTTATGGCTTATGGCGCGAAAAAGTTCAGTAAAGCAAAAGGTTCCACTTCTTTTTGTCGTCCTATGAGGCAATATCACTGAAGCTTCTGTCCCAAATTCCATCCTCAATGCCTCAGCCTTTCACAACGCATAATAGGTTGAATTGGAGCTTTGCTTTTGAACATCTTTGACGTAATGGATGGCATTTCTGCAACATTTTAGCAATGATATATATAAAAAAGAAGCTTTTCTTTTGGTGTATTGATTTGCAATCGGTGCCAAAATGCAATTTGTAGTTTTATTAAGAATATTATGAATCTTTTATCTGTGACAAAAATAATAGATATATTTGACGAAAGCAAAATCTAGGCAGGCGACACAGGTGTCTTTGATGTGTATATTTCTAACTACTGAATACCATGTTCGATTCGTTAGATTATTGTAATTTGGCTGTTATACTGTCACTACACATAGAAACAATGATGAACAAGTTAAGAGAATGGGCAGGCGACGAAAAGGTGCATCTAACATTGTAACATCTGTATGTGATCAATAACTACTGTATAATATCCTAATCAGGCAGGTGATGACTAATGACATTGGCATAATCCTCCATTTGATCAGTTAAGAAGACGCAAATAGATCAATAAAAGACATGTATATAAAACAAAAGAGCTGATTATCTCATTGATCTGACCCAGCTCCATCTGCAAAGAGTTTACCTCAACGATCAGGTCGAATTAGCCTCAAAACGACGTAGCACCTAATCTGATTAATAGTTCTGACTAAAATTAAATCGTGGTTACTTGTTCCTAGCAAAGAAAAAAAGGGAAGAAGAATAATAAAGAAAAATTAAAGCCAGATGTCATTGTCAGTGAACTCTAACAAGGTAGAACAATATATCCATAATGCAACAAAATAAAATTGACGGTTGAGATTGGATGATGGAAGATTAATCAACCGCCGAGATCGATTGGGTCACACATTCCCATAACGATTGGTTACCAGCAAGCACTAATTAATTAAGAAAACATTTGGAAAGTACCATCATCTAACACCCCCACCCTAATACCACATATAGTGACACCAGACAGGAAGTGTCGGCGAAACGGGACTGGGGGCCCCCAGAGTCGCAGGGACGTGTGGGTCTTCGGCCACGTCAGTTCCCCGGGGTCACAATCTGCACAAGTGGCGACCGGCTCTCCTGACTAAGTGCCCGAGGCACCAAAGCTGCTCGGGCCCCGGGGCCGGGAACGCCTTCCCCGGGACCGGGGGCGCGCCCCCAGTGCGCCTTCCTCTGGCCCGCGGTCCGGCGACATCGCCCGGGACCCGGGCACGGCAGCCTCGGCCCCGGGCCCGGGCGCCGAGTTCCCCGGTCCCGGGTCCCCGCTCTCGGCCCCGGGTGCAGACCGCCTTGGCTCCCGGGTGCCGACCGCCTCGGATCCGGCCCCGGGCGCCAAGCCCCCCGGTCCCGGGTCCCCGGTGTCGGTCCCGGGTGCCGGCGACTTCGGCCTCGATCCCGGGAGCCGACTGTCTCGGTCCCAAGTGCCGGCGCGGAGCACTCCACGCCGGGCACGAGGTTGACTTGAGCGCACCACTCCCCAACTACCTACATTAATGACGAGACGACAGGCCTGTCGACTCTGTCGCCTGCTCTGCCACGCGTGGGCGCCTCGTCATGGCTCCCCGTGGACACCCTACTATGCAGTCAGAAGCCTTTTGACTTGGAGGCGTACGCCGTCACGTCTCCACGCTCCAGCCGTCCTCCGCAGCCGACCTACCCGGCGTGGACGCAGCAGACGGCAACAGGCAGAGACGTGCGACAAGACTTTGACAAGACAAATCATACCTAGCCCTCCCATGCACTGGCACTGTGGACTCCCCTGATTTTATAAAGGAGGACCCAAGCCACCGCGAGGGGGGGAGACCGAACTGGACAGAGCTTTCCCCGTCTTCTGCTCCCAAGCTCATTCTCTAGCCACTGTTCCTCTTCTTCGGCTCCGGCCGTGAGCTAGCTTTACCTTGTAACTACCATATTACATTCATCCACCACAGATAGCATACACACAGGAGTAGGGTATTACGCTTCCGAGCGGCCCGAACCTGTATAAATCCTCGTGTCTCCTCTGAGTGTGCTGTTCATCGTCTTCTTCGCCTATCTTTCTTCTGCACCCAGACGCCGGCTTCGCCTGAGAACTACTCCCCTGGCCGAATCTCAAAAGGGGGGTCTCCCGACTCTCCGCCGTCGAGGTTTCATCCTCCGACAGCTGGCGCGCCAGGTAGGGGGAGTTTCCTTTTCAGGTGGTACGCCGGCGCCTCCAACACCAACGCACTCCATGGAGGAAGGCCATCGTCCGCGGGACTCCAACAATGGCCACGGCGACCTCCACGATTGGTTGGACCGGACGCAGGTTCAGGAGGACGCCCGGGTCACGATCGAGCGGCAGCGCGAGCGGCGCGCGAACGCTGCCGCAAGTCCTGGGGCCCCCGACCAGGGTCCTGAAGAAGATGGCAAGCTTTCACGTTCCGCGCTGCGGCGGAACAGGAGGAAGCGCCAGAAGGCCAAGGCGGCAGCCGAGGGCTACGCCATGGCGACTACGGGCAGCTCCCGGAGCTATGATGCCCGCGGAGGCGATGGTCGCAGCAAGCGGCGAAAGGCCGCACGCGCGCCACCACCGCCGGCAACAGCCCAGAGGTGGTGCCCTCTCCACCAGACGGACTGGCACGACATCACGGAGTGCCACGCCATCCAGCGCTCACCCGAGCGTACCGAGCCGGCCATAGTTCGGGGGTGGTGCGCCTACCACGACACGGACCGGCACGACATCACGGAGTGCCGCGCCGTCCAGGGGATGGCCGAGCGTCTCAAGCCGGCCGCAGCCCGTGGGTGGTGCGCCTTCCACGACACGGACCGGCACGACATCACGAAGTGTCGTGCCGTCCAGCGCTTGGCCGAGCGCCTCGAGCCGGTCGAAGCCCGGAGGTGGTGCGCCGTCCACGAGACGGATTCGCATGACCTCGTGGAATGCCGCGCCGTCCAAAAGCTGGCCGAGCGCGTCAAGAAGCTCCGGCAGGAGCAGTAGCGGGCCCGAGCCCGACCGAGGCGGTTCGGATGATCCGAACCCTTGGCGGACGGTCCGAGTCCTGCTCCCGAGCCGGAACGACTTCGACGGGGCACGAGTACCCGGACAGTACCGCCTCGGCAAGGGCGGACCAGGGGAACTCGTCCTAATACGGTACGTATCCTTACCCGGCACTTGTCAATCAGCTTTTCAGTTAGGAACCCTTGTCTGCCCCGGTCGGAGCGCGGCTCCCGGGCGCGTACTTGCGTACTTAGCCCGGTGGGAGCTTAGCTCCCGGGCACATGCTCGCCCCGGTCGGAGCTCGGCTCCCGGGCGCGTACTTCGCCCCGGTCAGAGCTCGGCTCCCGGGCGCGTACTTGCGTACTTAGCCCGGTGGGAGCTTAGCTCCCGGGCACATGCTCGCCCCGGTCGGAGCTCGGCTCCCGGGCGCGTACTTCGCCCCGGTCAGAGCTCGGCTCCCGGGCGCGTACTTGCGTACCTAGCCCGGTGGGAGCTTAGCTCCCGGGCACATGCTCGCCCCGGTCGGAGCTCGGCTCCCGGGCGCGTACTTCGCCCCGGTCAGAGCTCGGCTCCCGGGCGCGTACTTGCGTACTTAGCCCGGTGGGAGTTTCGCTCCCGGGCACATGCTCGCCCCGGTCGGAGCTTGGCTCCCGGGCGCGTGTAACTGGCCCCGGTTGGAGCCCTTGGCTCCTGGGCGCCCAGGTACATAGGGAACGGCTGCTCGGACTCCATCGGATTAGGTGGCAAGTCCGGGCGGTTCGTCCCGACCCAGTCCGGGGCCTCCGGGGCCTCCGGGTCCCGGTGTGATAGTCCGGACCACGCCGCCCTGTCGAGCGCGAGTCCGGGCAGGCCGCTCCCGGTTGAGGACCTCCTCCCGGTGTCGAGAGCTCGCACCCTCGAAAGGGAAGCTGAGCCAAAACACTGCCCCTGACAGGCCAGAACTCGAGAGCGTCCTCGCTACCCTCGGTAGCGGGGCTCGTGCCCACTCCTCGCGCCGTGGCCTCAGGCCGTTACGCGCGAGTCGATGGTTGGGCGTGCACCAATGATATTCTGCAGGCAGCAAGCACGGCGCTCGTCGTAGAGCACCCCTCGCCCAGGCTCATGTCGACCATACACATCAAGTTGTATTTCAGTCCGGGGCCCCTTGGGTCCCGGGCACATATTTGAGCCGAGGCTCGGATTCCTGAGTCCGCGCCCCGGGTCCGACACCGAGGAGCCGAACCAGGGCGGCATCGCCAAGGCGAGTGCAAGCCTAGGAACGCGACACCCGAAGTAGGGCGCGAAGCCCGGACAGCACCGCCCCGGCGAGAATGCTTCCGGAAGGTCGTCTCACATCCCATATTCAAGCCCGGGCCCCCGGAACCCGGCTTATATCAAAACCGTATTTCAGTCCGGGGCCCCCGGGTCCCGGACACGTATCCTCAGCGCTAGCCGGGGCCCCCGGGTCCCGAGCACATGCCGGACTCGGGCTTGCGAGGGAAGCGAGTCCGAGCTCCATCCCCAGGCACAACAAATATCTCCACGAATCCGTCTGTATAAACACCCTGTAAGTTGGGTAAACCCGGGCCAGCGCTGGACTTCTCCGAAAACTCAGCGCTAGCCTGGGCCCCATGTATATACACTTTACGTAAGCAATGTTTTTAATATCCTCCCCGGTCTCGTTCCTTTCGTCGTTTTCCATGTGTGGCGTTCATAGCATGGGATGGACAAGGGAACGGACCGGACGCTCTCACAGTTCACTATGCATAGAGTAGACCTTTCCCCGGTGGTCCCGGGGACGACTCATACCGCACCAAGCTTAGTGCCCGGGGAGGCCCAGTTCTTCCTGGTGTACCGGGCCAAAGCCGTTCTGTCGCCAGAACTCTTCTTTGGCTCTCGAGTACGGCCCCAACATCGACAAACATCAACCACGACAATAGGCAGCTCGACAACCTCGACTTCCTCGAGGAACGAAGGTGGCGCGCTCCGCTCCGCGTCGCTCGTTACCAACAAGGCCTCAAGCGCTATCTTTAGCGTAAGGTTCGGGTCCGGTTGCTTCAGGTTTGGGGTTCGAACCTCCGCCGTATCTTCTTACGGGTCGGAATGAAATCTTCCCCCCGTGGGAAGGCCCCTCCCTGGCGATCGGAACTTCCCAACCGGGCTCGGTAAGCCTGGAAGCATCATCACAAATACTACCTGAAAACACATCCTGTAAGTGCCTCTAAACCTCAGCTCTGATCGAGGCCGATGTGCATTCGCTTTCCATAGTAATGCTTTTATTATCGTTTCCGGGCTCGTGCCCTTATCCTTTCTTTGTGTCGCGATCGTGGCGATCTCCCCCCGGGGGCATAATCGGGTCGCGCCCATGCGGTGGCTGGGTATTGCGCCTAAGCATCTGTTCCTTACCAGCGAGCTACCGTATCCCATCTGCTAAACCCCGGACATCGTCTAAGCCCCGGCTTGCGGTGCCCCGCTCTGGTTGGCTTCGGGCTCGGTTTTTTCCGCTGCTAGGGGGTAGATTCCTTATGCGCAATCCTTTCCTCCGCTCGGTCGCGACCGCGAAGAGGCCCCTCAGAGGTGGTAGACGCAACGGCTCGCAACATGGAATGGATAAGGGAACGAGCCAAGTGCTCTCACGGTTCATCATGTAGAGCCTGTCGTCGCGGCATCGCTGTGCTCCCTAGGCCAACGGGGCCTGGGGGCACGAAGGACCCCCGAATCCGGAAGACGGAAGGGACCGAGCCTCAACCAATTCCGCAAGTCTCGCGCTCGGGCGCCCGCGGCACTTTGGTGCCAGGCCCCGGGCCCCCGGGGACCTGGGCGCGACGGCGATTCACAGCGGATCGGCCCGATGCTCGGCGCTCCCGAGGGAGAACAACACCCCCGGTCCCGGGATGGTGCTCGCGAAGCCATGCCGCCCTTCGCAATACCCAGATACGTAACCTTATCCAACTTTACATACCACTCAACTTGTATTCTTCCTCTATTTGCATGGTCAGCCTAGGTTCCCGGGGGCGCGGAGGGCCCCCGGGACCCGGAAGATGGGCAGGAGCCCGAATTCCCGGGGCAAGCGGCTGCGCCGGGGCCCGGACAGGGGTCTCACACCCTACGGCTGTTCGCAGTTGCTGGCCCTCGATGTCGGACGGCGCCCGATACTCGACGTCCCCAGACACGGGACCCCGAGTACAAGCGACCTCCGAACAACACAATAAACCAAGGTACGAAAAGTATAAACATGACCATATACATATGCAAACATCTATCTTCGTACAAGACAGGCGAAACCAGAGCGCAAGCACGAGCGAGGCCCGGAAACGCCGTCGCACGGGGAGAGGTCGCTGGCCTCCTTCGGACCGGACCTCGGACGACGACAGAAGAAGGGCGCCCGGGGGCATGGAGGGCCCCCGGACCCCGAAGGCGCCCGCGCATGGCGTCAGAAGGAAACCGGCGTCTTCCTCAACCTCCTCGTCAGGCATCAGCTCTACGAGATGGTCGCCGCGGTCGAAGAACCCTGCCTCCGCGGCAGCGGACTCGACCACGGCCTCCCGAGACTTCCTCGCGAAACGCCGCGACGTCCTCGCGAACCGCCGCGACGTCCTCGCGATCTGCCGCGAACACCTCGCGAACCACCGCGACTTTCTCGCGAACAACCGCGACTTCCTCACGCATGGCGGACTCACACCGCCGGGGCGCGAGCCCGGGCCCCGGGTACGTATCGCATTTAAATCAACAAGTCGTCAAGCTCCACCAGCCCAAGCTGAACCAGGCGGACCCAGCGTCCCCTCGTTTCTTCAAGGACATGGCCCCGTTCCTGCCCGGAGCGGCTCCGGCCGAGCAACAGGGCCAGGGGCCACTGTCGGCGAAACGGGACTAGGGGCCCCCAGAGTCGCAGGGACGCGTGGGTCTTCGGCCACGTCAGTTCCCCGGGGTCACAATCTGCACAAGTGGCGACCGGCTCTCCTGACTAAGTGCCCGAGGCACCAAAGCTGCTCGGGCCCCGGGGCCGGGAACGCCTTCCCCGGGACCGGGGGCGCGCCCCCAGTGCGCCTTCCTCTGGCCCGCGGTCCGGCGACATCGCCCGGGACCCGGGCACGGCAGCCTCGGCCCCGGGCCCGGGCGCCGAGTTCCCCGGTCCCGGGTCCCCGCTCTCGGCCCCGGGTGCAGACCGCCTTGGCTCCCGGGTGCCGACCGCCTCGGATCCGGCCCCGGGCGCCAAGCCCCCCGGTCCCGGGTCCCCGGTGTCGGTCCCGGGTGCCGGCGACTTCGGCCTCGATCCCGGGAGCCGACTGTCTCGGTCCCAAGTGCCGGCGCGGAGCACTCCACGCCGGGCACGAGGTTGACTTGAGCGCACCACTCCCCAACTACCTACATTAATGACGAGGCGACAGGCCTGTCGACTCTGTCGCCTGCTCTGCCACGCGTGGGCGCCTCGTCATGGCTCCCCGTGGACACCCTACTATGCAGTCAGAAGCCTTTTGACTTGGAGGCGTACGCCGTCACGTCTCCACGCTCCAGCCGTCCTCCGCAGCCGACCTACCCGGCGTGGACGCAGCAGACGGCAACAGGCAGAGACGTGCGACAAGACTTTGACAAGACAAATCATACCTAGCCCTCCCATGCACTGGCACTGTGGACTCCCCTGATTTTATAAAGGAGGACCCAAGCCACCGCGAGGGGGGGAGACCGAACTGGACAGAGCTTTCCCCGTCTTCTGCTCCCAAGCTCATTCTCTAGCCACTGTTCCTCTTCTCCGGCTCCGGCCGTGAGCTAGCTTTACCTTGTAACTACCATATTACATTCATCCACCACAGATAGCATACACACAGGAGTAGGGTATTACGCTTCCGAGCGGCCCGAACCTGTATAAATCCTCGTGTCTCCTCTGAGTGTGCTGTTCATCGTCTTCTTCGCCTATCTTTCTTCTGCACCCAGACGCCGGCTTCGCCTGAGAACTACTCCCCTGGCCGAATCTCAAAAGGGGGGTCTCCCGACTCCCCGCCGTCGAGGTTTCATCCTCCGACAGGAAGCATCGCAGGAAATTGACGCGAACCAACCTCTATGAAACCGTGTTGCCAGTACCAGTCCCAGAAAACCTTATTGATACCCACGGTGAACCGAGAAGTACCATAGCAACTGTCACACCCTGAAAATCTCCCTAATTAAAAATTATATTGGGTAAATGGAAATACAAGAATTCACTGGAAAATTTATTTGTAGAAGTGTTTGAATAAAATTTTGAAATCTCAAATATTAAAAATCCCAAGTTGAAATTTTAAATAAATGCTTGGATGCTTTTATATTCCCGAGGGTTTTGTTGAAATATTTTAAGCATTTAAGTATTTATGATAATAAATTACCTTTTGTTTCATGGTGGTTTTTTTGCTTCTGGTAAATTTCCCATGATTTAATAAACTCTTTGAAATTTTCTTGGATTTTTTGGAGCTCCAGAATTAATTTAAATAAAATAAAGATTATTTTCATAAATAAATAAATAGAAAATAAAATCCTTTTCTTTTTCCCTGTTCGGGTCGTTCCTGCCTCAGTCCCTTGATGTCTCTCCGCTCACCTCAACCTCTGGTTCCCTTCTTCTATTATGGTTTGGTGTCGCTCACGAAACCCTAGAGTCTCCCCAAAATCTTGAATTCAGAGTTCTTGGCTTTATTCAATCCCGAAACCCTAAAATCCCTTTTGACTCCCGATCTGAGATTCTCAGAAACATTAATATTCTTGGAATCAAATAAACCTAGACCCTCCAATATTCCCAGAGTTGCCTAATCTCAGTCTCCACAACATATTCTTGTCACCCAGGAATATTTATAATATTCTGAATATTCCTATGTTTCCGGTCCCCGGGATATTCCCAATGTATAGAATATCCCAAAACCCCTGATCTCACCAATTTTCCACAAATTCGTCTCAGATATTCAATCCCTTTTTAAAATACCTATTTCTTCCTGATAAATTCCCTCCGTTCCCGTAGAGTCCAATTTCCGAGGAAATAAATTGGAATTCCCCAAATATTCTAATTTTTCCTAATTTTCGGATTCCGTGAAATATCTTCGAGTTCCGTTTCCCAAATATTCCAATTTTCCATTTTCTAATTTCCCCCATTTTTCTGATTCCTAAAAAATATATATCCCAATATTCGACCCATTCCAAAGTCTCGAATATTCCCACAATCTCTAATCCCGAAAATATTCCTCACATTCCGTAAATGTCCCCAAATTCCAGTTTCTCGGAAAACCCCTATTTATTTCCAAAATAGTCTGTTTCCCAAAATGTCCCGATAATCCATATGATGAATATTCGAAATAATCCTTCGAGTATCCAAATCCTCTACATTTTCCAAGTTTAGGAAAATTCCCTAAAAGCCTCCTCCCTTTCTCTCCTTTTCTTTTCTTTTTCCATCTTTTCTCTTTTTCCTTTTCTCTTTTGCTTTTCTCTCCTTTCTTCTTCCTCCCGGTCTCCTCTTTCCTCTCATCTTCTTCCTCTCTCTCTCTTTGTTGGAGGCCGAGCCCGGGCCGGTTTGCCCTTGCACCACCCTGGGCCCGGACTCCCCTCGGCCTCGCTCAGCCGGCCCATGCCGCCACCACCGCCGCACAGCCTGCGCGTCGCTCCAACCCAGCCCACACCGTCACCTCGCGCTGCCTCTGCCATCGCCATAAATAGCCGCTGCCTCCTCGCCCCGGTGCCCTAGCAATGCCGCTTCGCCCTCTGCCTGGTACCCTAATCCACGCCACCACCTAGCACTGCACCACCCCTCGCTCCAAGCCACGCGCCGCCATCTCCCATGCGTCGCCGCCACCGCTCGGATCCCCTCCCCCACCGCAGTGTTGCGCAAGCTGCCGTCGCAGTCGTCATCGTCTTCGAGCATCATGTGTCGTGGGTGAGCCCACCCGTCACTCGATCTCCTATCTCTCCGGTGCCCCTCGCATCCGGTCGCCGCTCCTCTCGGCCATCGTCGCGCCAACGTTCTTCTGCTGTCCCTCCGCTGTCTTGACGTTGTCGTATGTCGCCGCTATTGAACGCCGTCGATAGTCTCCCATCGGCCCCCTGCCTTGCTGCCCCGCTACGCGTGCGCTGCGCCGGCGCCATGGCCGGGATGCTGCTGGGCCCTGGTCGTCAGCTCCCTGGTGACCCCGACGTGTGGGCCCCTCCGTCAGCTCCCCTCCAGAGAATGACATATGGACCTGGTGGAAAACCCCCGATCCGTCCCAGCTGTTGGATCGTCTAGATCAAATCTGAGCTACAAGATTCACTTAATCTACCCAGGACAATCTCGATCGTTGGATTTTTCATGATTGATTTCCATCCGTTGGATCCCTTTAATCAAATCCCTCTGCCATGTCAGCCCTAGATCTCTCTCATCGCCACGTGGCATCCTCCTCAACAGCCACCTCAACCTTCATGTTCACGTGGCATGCCATGTCATCCAAGGACCACCACTCCTCTTTCTCTTCTGTTCCCTAGACTTGTTCCACCATGAGCCATCACACGGACAATGGGCCCTACCTCCTTTTCCTACTAAAAAATAATTCATTTAATTTATTTTCCTGAGGTAATATTCCAAAGAATATTCCTTTTCCTTTTCTTTTCAGATTTTCTCTGAAATCGATCTTCCGGAAGCCATATCTTTTCCGTCCGAACTCCGATTCGACCCGTTCTTCTTCCTAAATTCATATAAAATTATGATCTACCTTTTTATGTAGTTTTTATGTACTATTTATTTGGAGTTTCTTAGTATTTTTCCTTATTTTGCATGTAGTCGCGTATTATTCGCCGTTTCGGAGGATCGCGAAGTTGCAGAAGAGTTCGGGAGAGTGATCGAAAACTTTTCTATTGCAAGGCAAGTCAAACGATAATCTCCTTAAGAATGTTGATCCCATTGGTGAAAATTATTTTGTTTCAACGTTATTGCATGAAATGTTTTTGAATATTATTACGAGTATTTATTTATTATCCGATATTCCTTGATTATTATGGCCATTTTGGTTATTGATACATGTACCTTGATACCCTGGGTAAATAATACTGACTAGCTAGACGGCTATCTAATGGTCTAGCTAGATTATTTAGGATTTGCTTAGCTATGCATAGAAACTTTAGTGTCATTTTATATGGGAAACTATTCATTCATCCTGATTAATTAATGGTTAATGGTTATAGTTTCACGGCAGTTGGTCGTGGCTGGTTATTTAATATGCCAACTAAAACTTGACTGAATGGTGGGTTGTGAGCACAAGGAAAAATGATGTTACTAGTGGTGCTCATGACAAATAAGAACCGGTTCGCCGACTACTTATTGCGAAGCAATACCGTACTAACCACAAGCCAGAATGGGCAACGGCTGGACTTGTAGTGTAGCATGTCCCAGCAAGAGGCACCACAGTGTGTTTAGTTGATAGGTGGTAGTGTCAACAAATCCATAAGTGGTAGTGCCAATAAGACCATATTTTAGGAGCCAAGAGTTTCTCTAACCTGAAGGTTGGGCCACCTCTACTGGGGACTTAGCCGATGGCCATTCTGTTGGGCATGTTATACGAAATGTCTTGTCACGGTTTCCCCCTTTGCAGTACTATGGTGGTATTTCGGGGTATGGTGACATGTGTGGAACCATGTCTTGTGGGTAAATTAGTACACCTTTGGCCAGAGTAAAACTATTTAAATAGTCGTGCCCGCAATTATGAGAGGGCCTAGCAATGTTTTCTGTGATTGGTCCCACACTACTCATTAATGGGGATAAATGATGGAACTTGATAGCTCCAATTTGGAGGGTTATGGTTTTGGGCCTGATTGCGTTGGAGCGCTGCTCAGAAATTGGTTCAATGTTGATAATAATTAAACTATACTGTTTATAATGTTTTTAAATACAAATATTTTAAATGTTGTTTTATGCAAATAAGCCATACTATACCTTTCTTTTGGAATCCTGTTGCATTATTTTGCATTCCATAGTGTGGCTTGTTGAGTACGATGGGTAGTACTTAGTCTTGCAATATTACAATCATCAGAGTGAAGCTTAGCGAGGAGGAGAAGTTTGGTGTTTGGCTTATACCCCAGTTGAGCTGCCTGTGGCTTGGTGCTACTGCTACGCTAGTTGTCGTTGCGCTGCTGATTTCTTCAGTGTGAGGACTAAGTGCTTTTCTGTAAGTATTTAACGTTATTATGTTTAGGTTATATTTATCAAATTGTCGATTTGTGTACCTCGGCTAATTCCTGGACGAGGATTTACTGCACAAATTAGCTTTGGAAATTCTAGTGAATTTCTGAGCGTGATAGCAACTAATATATATATATATGTGTGTGTGTGTGTATTTATATTATACCTTTATGAGTTGCAACTTTGGGCAAGCCCTAAGCAGCAACCTTCAAACAAAATAGCAGCAGCGGATCAATAACATAGCAAGAACCCAATCCACAAGCAATGGCTTGGGATTAGGAAAGAAACCCTAATCTTCACTTCATCTTCACTCTTATTGATGGAGGGGAAAAGAAAATGGATTGAGTACATACGTACTCAGCAAGTCACAGAAAAAGTGAGTTATGCAGGCTTCCGAAGAAGGTTGGGGTTTATTTCGCAATACTTTTATTTGAAAACATTTTCGAAACACTAAGTATGGGTTGTCTTAGGTGTAACTGGAAAGAGGCTCTCGCCTCAATCCTGTCCGTGAATTGCTTTGCAACAACACAAGCAGACGGAACAAATTTTAATTGATTAAAGTTTTCTAGTTAAATCTACTCCTAGGCCGACTGTTGGATCACGACAACGGCTCCGTGGGTTTGCCCTTAGGTAGCTTTCCACACCCTTCTCATCTATTAGTTTATTTTTACTTTCGTCCTTTCTAGGATATCATCTCATCTTATTTTTCCTCTATTATTTTCCATTCATTTTCGTTCTCTTCAGGACATCATCTCATTGTCTCAACTCTTTGGCTCCTTGAGCCATCCATTATCTTAATCCTCAAGCACACACTGCTTCCACTTAGGAAGCCTAATCTATAATGCCATTAGACATCCTGGCCCATACAGGTCCATTTCAGACCACGTAATGGTCATCCATCAGCCATCCTAGCAGATTCTGGTAACGGTTCCTAATCCCACAAACCACTTTCGTAACTACTTGCAAATAAATCTACGGTAGAAAAATCACTTCACATCGCCCATGACCGTGGGCACGGCTGTTCGAACAGTTCGTATCTCTGTAGAGGTGCACGCTTTACCTACACGACACGAGCTTACTCCCTCACTAGCCAAGTGGGGGAGGTTTGTGACAAAGCCTTTCAGGAGCCATCCTAGGGTACCTCATACCCGATAGATGGGTCAAACCAAATCTCAATTAAGCATCACGCTTTAATCAAATACCCAAACACCTTGACCGAGTACTTGGCAAGCTTCCCTTCCTTGCTCTACTTAGGAACCCAAGATATCTCTAAACACCTTTTTCTCAATGTTCTACATCTATTGGCATGAGAGGTGACCCTGTTCCGGCTAAATACTAAGCCAGGGGCATCCCATACCACCCGTGTGGTCTCACTGTGCTATGATCAATGCAATTCCCCAAGGAATCGGTCCTTATATGCAAATACAAAGCATCCCCACCCAGACGATCACTTTGCATCGTGAGTTTTCGCAAACCACCTTTTGTTTTGCAAAACTTGCCTACACCGAGTGTCGGCTTTTCCAAATCTTTATAAACCCAATTTTTTCCATGTCGACAAGCAATTGTGGTGGAAGCGGTATCGTCGATACCCACGCTCAAAGAGCACGAATACCGAGGTACCGAGGTGTGAGTTACCAAGGAATAGGGTTATCAAGGCCTACAGGTCTCACGCAACTACTGGGTGGTCCGTCGGTTCGTCACGCAAATCGAGGCCAGTCAAATTTCGTGCATACACTAAGATGCAATTTTGCAATCAAAACATTTTTTCAATTTAGGGGCAATATGGTCAAGGAGTGACTTGCCTCAGCCTTCGTCTTCAAAATCCGACGTCCGAAAGAAATTCCATCGTCGTCGACTACGTGTAATAAGAGAAAAACACACAAAAACTCTAGAAATATACTGTTATTAATAACTAATAGTGCCATGAGGTAGATCTCAATTTTAGAAAAAATTGGAGACTTAAACGGGGGTCGATTGGAGTTACGGATAAAAAAGATATGAATTTTTAAAGTTTAAATAATTTTTCTGGAATTAAAAGGAATTCGTTAATCTGGAAAAGGAATATGCCAGGGGAATATTCCCTTGGCTGATAGGTGGGGCTCATGGTCAGAGAGAGAGAGACAGAGGAGCTGAGGTGTAGGGCCCTCATGTCAGTGACATAGAGAGAGAATAAAGGGTAGGGTCCACATGTCAATGGAAGAAGAGAGAGGGAATGACAAGGTGTAACGCCTCGCTTTCAGCGAGACGTTAAACGATATTTTGCTAAAATCTACCCGTGAAAATTTCATTTTTTTGTGTGCTATGTTGTATGTCGTGCCTAGATCTCGATTTGTATCCCTACCCTTGATCTCGTAATCCCTCCTCTCAAAAAAAATCCCTTGTTCTTAAAATAAATCTTCGCATTCAAATCATTGGATTCGAGTTCACTCCAAAACCCTGACGACAACTCCCTCGGTTTCTCCCTTGAGAAATTTTCCCTTCGACATCTGTACCGATGTTCCAAAATCTTGCTTCGATATCCGTTCCAAAGATCCGAATCGGAACTCTAAAATAAGCCCTTCGAACCCTGTAACATCCCTTGCTTTCTCTCTCCCTTGAGTCCTTGAGAAAATCTCAAGTTTAAACAATATAGCTTGGGCATCGAGCCCCTATCCAGATCCTCTCCACCAATATAAATATAAATATATATATATATATATATATATGTGTGTGTGTGTGTGTGTGTGTGTGTGTGTGTGTATATACTATGTATATATATATTTATCCCTGGGTATACACCTACCTATATAAACATGTATATACATGTATCAACCCTCCTAGTCAACTCCACCAACATATGTATGTATGTATATATATATATATAACCACCCATATAAGTCTTGCCTTCATCCTCAACCCCTTGAAGAACCCCCTAAATTCCCTTGAGCACCCCAAATTCAAATTGAAGATTTTTAATTTGAATTTGAATGTTTAACTCTTTTGAATCTCTCTAAAAATATTTATTGGAAGTCCAAAAGCAGTGTATACCAGAAATACCCACAATTTTCACTTGGGTTCCACCCCCTGTATTCCTTGAATTTTTCCTGAGACCAAACATATAATTTGAATTCAAATTCCTCTGAGAAATCTTCCAAAATCCTTCCCAATATTCTAGAGAAAAATAGGAGGGAGTACTATGTCCTTTGGGCCTTATCCCTCCCCTTTCCTCCCTGCCACCGTGCGGGTCATGGGCCAGCCGCGCGCCCCTGCTGTGCACCGTTCGATGGACGCCACGCGTCCCGTCAACACCGCGCCATCCGCCAATCCTCGCTACCTCTCCCGCACGTGAGCTCGCCCGCAGCCGCGCCAATCTCTTGCCACGTGCCTCCCCGAGCCGCTCGCCCGCCGTTCGATCCTTATAACAGACGCACGCATCCCGTACCCCACAGATCGGCACCACGCATCCTCACCCTCGCGCGCAACCGCACGATCTCCTCGCTTGCTCGCCGCCCGCGCGAGATTGCGCTGAACCGCACGGATGCGCCCCACGTGTCCAAACCTCGTGCACCACCGTCCGATCCCAAACCAATGTGAATCTTCTTCCCTCATTCGTCCCCATCCTCACCCCGTCCATGCACCGCAGCCGTTCGGCTAAATGCCGAAGCCGTCGCCCGTGCCACACCAGTCCCTGCTCAGCCCTGCTTTGGTCGCTACTAGCCACCAAGGGCTGGACAGCCACGGCCGCCACCACCGCGCCCCTTTTTTCCCTCCACTCCCTTGTCTCTGCCTCCGACCAAGTCGGTCAAAAGGGGGCTCTGCCGTCCACCTCACCACGGCCCCGCCTCCGTCTTGACCGCGACAAGCTGCCCGCGCCCGAGCCCGCCCGCAGCCTTCAAAATCTGCCCTTCGATGCACCATGTTCACGCGCAAGACCAATCGCAGCCGTCGGCCTAAATCTTGCCGCGCGAGAACTCCCGCTGTGGCACCCCTTTTTCCTCCTCTCTCCTCCTCACCTCCATGATTGAGCCTCAATCATTGACGCCGAGCTCCTCTACCCCTATAAAACCCCTCTCGAGAGCCCCATTGCCCCTCTCAGTCTTGTTTTTTCTGGAAGACAATAATTCTGCCCCGTCGACGCTCTCGGCACCGGCCACACTACCTCGACGACGCTTGGCCACTCGATTGACGTCGGCCGAAGTCGCCCCGACTACTCCCCGCCTCACCACCGTGCGTCTCGCGTCCACTCGCCACACCTGGAGCTGAACGCCTCCTCACGACGCTTCCCCTCGGCTCCGATCTTTCTCCCCCTGGCCCCCACCAAGCCGCTCTCCGTCGGTGAGCTCTCCTTCCCCCGCGGTGGTAAACGGCTTCCCTGTGATGCACTCGGACAATGCTTAGGCATAAATGTCATGCGTTAGTCGAAGCTTGCTACATCCCCTGTTCTCCCCCTCGCCGCCGTCGTGTGTCACCGTAGATCTCCCTCGGTGAGGCCCAAGGCCGCAAGCCTCCTTCTCCTCCATCCGCAGCCATCGGCCTTCCCTCTTGCCCCGTTGGTGTCTCCATGGGAGACCACATCCAGTCGCACCGCCATGGATGCCGAAACGCTGCTCCCCTCTCTCTCCGCCGCTCCCCGTCCCTCGTCGCTGGCCATCGTCGAACTCCCCCTCCATAATCCGAGCCGACCAAAAAGATTCACCTTGATCCCCTCCTCCTGTCAGTGCTTATGGCGTGCCGCCGTTCGCCGCCGGTCGCCGGATCCTCTCCGCCGCCGTCGGCCATCAGATCGATGTTACACCCTGGCTCTTCCCTCCGTCACTGCCTTGTGGCCCCGGGCAAGCCAAGGCATATTCCCCTGATCTCACCTTCACGTGGGCCCTACCCTGTTAACCCGACGTGAGCCGCTGACCACTGGGCCCACCGCTAGTGGCCACAGGCTCTGTGTCCCCTCTGGCTCGTGGGCTCCGACCACTAGTGACTCACTTCCCTCCCTGATTGCGGGCCTCAACCGTCAGTGGACCACCCCCACCCTCCTTGGATCAGTGACAAGTAGGCCACCACATACTACCCGGCCCATAGCCCACTCATTCCTACCCCACTCCCCCACTGTCAAGCAGGCCCATAGCTGACAGTGGGCCCCTACTATCATTGACTCCAGGGAATATTCCCTTGGATATTCCTTCCTGGAAAATCAATAAGTCCTTTCTCCTTTATCCAAAATTCGAATAAACTTTGGAAATTCATAACTTTCGAGCCGTAACTCCGATTGACTACGTTCCAACTTTAGTATTTTTCTAAAATTGAGATCTATCTGATGGCACTATTATTAGCACTAAATAGGGTATGTTTCTTGGACCTTGTGTAGATTTTGTGTGTTTACGCATAGTAACCGGTCGTTGGAAATTCCTTTCGGAGTGGATTTCGCTGCGATTTCTCGAAGACTCGTGAAGACCTAGAGCAAGGCAAGTCACCTTTGATCATCTTGAGCCCATATTTATGGAACTAAGTACTTTGATTGCCAAATCACATTTACTAGGCTACACAGAGATGATTTCTCGGTCACGGTCGCAAGACGACTGACGAGCCGCCAACCCATTTGCTCAATGACTTTCTTGATTGATTGTGATTCCCTTACATATCCTTGTCACCGCCTTTGATAGATCCCGGTACCTGTGTCGACGGACATGGTACTGGTAATCGCCTATCAAATTTAAAAATGACTACGATGGGTAAAACTTGAGTTTACGAAACTTTAGAAAACCCGACACCTGGGTCGGTGCCTTGAAAATAAAATGGTTTGCGAAAACCGTGATGTGGGGATCGTGCTAGCAGGATGAGTCTCCCACACTGCAGCTAAGGACCAATTCCTTCGGAATTTTATTCGAACATACAATAGTACAACCACATGAGTGATATGGGATAACTCCTGGCTGAGTAACTAGCCTTCTAGGGACGCCTTGCATGCCATTGGACTATGGATTGTGCGGGAGGGCGTTTCGGGTGCCTCCTGGGTTTCTGACACAGCATGGTCTCGGACCTACCCTATTGTTGGTCTCGAGGACCCCTCCAGTTGGCATGGGGTAACCTAGGAGGGTTTGGGAAATGCCTTGTTACAAAAATCTCTACATCACCAAATCGTACCCAATGCATGTGAGCTGGTGACTAGAGTGAATCACATCGTGTGGGTAAAGTGTACCCCCTCTGCAGAGGTTTAAACTGTTTGAACAGCCATGCCCGCGGTCATGGGCGGATGTGACGTGATTTCTTAGCGTAGTTTTGTTTGACAACTGCTTGTGAAAGGATGTTTGCGGATAGGGAATCCGATTTCGGAAAATGTTGTGAAGTTTTTAAGGACAGCAGGGCTGTGGGCTTGATGAGGTTGGATCAGCTGGTGGAGCTGGATCTCGAAGGCCAACTCTTGAGAGTTGCGCTGATTCAAAAATTGATACAACTCACTCCGATCGGGCGAGACTCACCTCACTTTGATTGTTGAGAAGCACACACTAGTAGATTTAAAAAGATTTAAATAAAGCAGATTGCAAAATAACCAGTCTCTCTTTGAAACTTGCAACAACCACCTAAGTTTTCCTGGCTTGCTGAGTACGTAAGTACTCACCCTTGCTCTATATATATATATAGTTCTCCGCCGGGAGCTGGATGCTGGAGTTGCAGTGAAGTGAAGATTAGGGTTTCGTCCTGGTTCCTAGCCGTTGCCTGTGTGTTGGGACTTAGTCTGTTGTTCTGCTGCTGCCACTTCCTCTGTATTGTTCGTTGCTGTCTCCGGCTTGCTCCAAAGCTGCAACGTAAGTTAAGATATTTGTCTATTTAACTATTTATTTATCTAAGGTTCTACAATGATGTATGTCTGATTTCCGTGGATACCTGCGCTATGTCCTAGGACTGGTATCGGTATCGCGGTTCCGTGGGAATGTAGTTCGCGCTGTTTTCCTACGGCACGCCTTATTTTATGCCGTTGTATGGCGGTGCCAGATCGGGGTGTGACACAAGGGGGGCCCACAGGACAGAGGGAGTAAGGGGAGGAGCACTGTGCACTTATCGGTACTGGGTCCACATATCATTCAGTCATAATTTGTTTTTGAAGGTTAATTAGTTTTCTTAATTATGTAGGGCCCACATGTCATACAGATAGAGAGATGGTGAGGGGCCACACATCACTGGGGCCCATATGTCATACAGTGGGAGGGACGGGGCCATCGGGCAGAGTGGAAAAAGGAGGGCAAGAGAGAGAGAGTGGCCCGGGGGGAGGGGGGTAGATCGACGGCCGACGGCGGCGACGAACGGCAGTGAGCCAGCGGCAGCGGAGGACGGCGGAAGAGGTGGCGAACGCGATGAGCGGCTCGAATTGGGGCCTGGGTCACGGAGGTGGCCGGCAGTGAGCATCACAGAGCAGTGGCAGTGAGAGGAGATGGCGCATGGCGGCGGTAGAATTGCGGGCACTGGCGGCGGGGCTCAGGCAAGAGGTCTTCGGGCTCTAGGTTTTAGAGGGAGAGGAGAAGAGGGGAGATGGGAGGGGGTGCTCACCGAAATTAGGCAAAAGGCGGTGGCGGTTTTGCAATCTTGAGCTCGGTCCGACAAGCGTCGCGAGGCGGCGTGGCCACGACAAGGGACAAGGGAGGAGCAAGCTATGGCGAGGGAAAGGGGGGGGGGTTCACGGATTTTATAGGAGGAAAGCGGCGCTAGTGGACAAGGGAGAGAGGCGGTGCACGGAGCTCAAGGTGGTGGCAATGGCAGTACACGAAGCACGATGTGGCGGGTAGAGTGCAGCGGCGGGGTCTTGGGCGATGGGTTGACAATGGGGAGGCCGAGGCAGTCGGGTGGCAGAGCCAGCGTGGTCGGGCACGGCACTGGGGCTCGGCGGGGGATATTTTAGGCTCAGGATTTTTGTCGAGTACGTGCTGTTCGTGTGGCAGAGAATGGGGAAGAAAGACAACTGCCCTGATGAGTGGCCCCCGATTGGCACTGGCGTGGGCGCTGTGGGGTGCTCCGGGTAGGCTGGGCCACATAGTGGCAAAGGAGAGAGGGAAAGAGGGGAGACCGGGCGGCTCTAGGCCGAGAAAGTGAAAAGGGTGGCCTAATGGAATAGTGGACTCTGAGATTTTCTCAGGAATTTGAATAAGAGATATTTAAAAAGTGGTCTTGAATTTTTGGAAGAGAAGATGGGGATTATTTTAAAGAGATTTTGGGATTTTTGAACCATGGTTTAAGAGGAATATTCCAAGGGATATTTGATGAAGGGGTTTTGATGGAATTTTTGAAATTTGGAGGAAAGAGAGAGGATTTCCAAGGAGGATTTGAATTTAAACTCTGAAATTTTTGGGTCTGGGGATTTCAGAAGGGATTTTTGTCGGATATTGGAATTTTCTTTTGGAGGATAAAATAAAGAAAATTTTATTAGAGGGGATTTCGAATTGCAAAATTTGAACTCGAGATTTTGGAATTTGGATTAGAACATTGATTTAGGAAATTTTTTATTGGGATCCTGTTGGGGATTTTAGGGTCTCAAGGTAAGGATAGATTGAGATCTCGGCACTTAATCCTTAATTTACACACAAAGATCCAAAGTTTTTGAAAATAGGGTTTTTATTAAAATACTTTTTAACGCCCCGGTTATACATCATAAATATGTATGGTTGAAAATTAACATCACATGTATCAATAACATGCAGGTCACAGACCTACTTGTCATTACCTCGTGCGATGGTATTTTGTAATTTTAAAGTCTTTACGATGGTATTCTTCAATATTGCCTATTAATTAACTACTGAGCATCAGTTTTGATTCTCCAAATGGTTAGAATTTAAGTGATTTAAGTCACTGACCCCTAAAAACATTCAGCGAGCTGTACATGTGACATTTACGCCATCCTCAACGCGAAGCTTAAACAGGCGCTTAAGAAAAAAAATCGGTTTTTCTTCCACGTCTTATCTGCGGGACACTTATCTCGGGAGACTGCTGCTTGCTTTGGCAACGATGCTTAGGGCTGCTTAATTCACATAATTGATTTTTTTTTGTTGGCATCAAGCGCATGCACATAGCCGCAAAGAGAGTCCACCAAACTGGTGTTTACCAAACTGTCGGGTACCGTGTAATTACCACGGTAACTGCCCAAAATGCTAGGGTACGGTTGGGGTAATCGGCGGTTTGGTTTAAGCAAATTTTAACTGAATTTAATTTTTAAAAAAAATAAAAAAATCTAAAAAACTTCTAGTAGGTAATACTCGAATTATGGATCACTATGGTGGAGAAAGTTTATGAAAACAATGAAGTTTACTTTATATTTTGGAACTTCATCGAAATTGAAAAAAAATAAGAGATGGATTGAGATATAATTTCTACTTTATTTAAGTGGAAAAACGATAGTAAGGGTTATGAAAAAAGTTATGCAATATTGTTTTTCTAGAGATATGTATAATTTTTTTCTGAATTTTCTATAATTTTTTAGAATTTTTACTACATTTTATAATATTTTTTATATTTTTCTTTTTAGTTTCAATGTACCGCAGTTTACTATATGGTTATCATGCAACCGCAAGCTAACCACGGTAACCGCAATCTCACAATAAAATTTGAAAATTTTAAATTTAAATTTTTGAAGATAAAATTCGTACGATTTTAGACGGTTATCGTGGTAACCACTGTACCGAGGGACGATAACCTCCCTAAAACCATATAGCAATCCCTGCACCAAACACGAATGCATACAACGCCAAAGAATCCAGCGCCCATCTGTGCTCCTTGCAGTGAAACATGAGACTCTTGTTCAAGATGCTTAATCTTTTCTATTTTTTAAGTATATGTTTTAGCGCTTAGCATTGAAGATGCTCTTATACTCTTTTTAGCAGGGAGGAATTCTTCCAGGCGTATTACTGTTTTTCACCGAGAGGATGGATTGAAGCGATTGCAGCAAAAAAATTGACCTTGAAGGAAGCACTTCGTCTATGGGCGGCTGGTTATTCAGAGCCATCAACTGGCTGCCGGATTTTGTCCCGTCCGTAGCGCTTCGGAAGTTACTTTGATACTTAATAGAAAGAGGGGAAACGCATTGACAATTTAATTAGCACAGTTCTCGACGCGTGATTAACCCCTAATCTCTATCCGCTTCACCTAATTAACAACCGTACTCGCCAGATCCACCCAGAGACCGTTGACGACACGTGCGAAACGTGCGCCAAATTAACCGGATAACAGTGTGAAATGGTGAAACTATAGTTATTTGTGTCATCATCACCTTAATTATTATAATAATCAAGCTACTTAATTATTTCCAAAGAGAAAATCAAGCTTAGCTAGTAGGTTTCTTTTGGAAGCTAATCTCAAGCCAGCAACCGTACGATAGTGAGATAATGAAGTGACTGGCTCATTTTCAGGTATATATCATCTCATTAGTCAGCCCTAGTTGATTAATTAAGCTCGATGGTTGTTAAGCTTTTGACACACGCAAGGTTTAGAGATGAAGATCCGTGTAGGGTTGTAGTGGCAGGCTGGCAGGCAGCATGCTACGACCTACCAGGTCATCTCTAACCTTAATTTGTAGTTATTCTAGCTTTGCATATTATAAATATAAACGATATATATAGAGCGACCTTAATTTGTAGTTATTCTAGCTTTGCATATTCTAAATACGAGCTATATATAGAGAACGACTTTAATTTGTAATTTGTAGTTATTCTAGCTTTACATATTCTAAATACGAGCTATAGTGAGTTTTAACTGACGTGCATGCTTCTTCTAGGTAACAAATAAGCCATTACAATTCGGTCCCATGTAGATCGATTGCCATTATGCCATATTTGTATTTTATATACTTTACTGGTATAGAGAAATTTTAAATTCAAAATTAATAAATGGAATGTTTTAATAATCAGCACATGTCTCAATTTTGGTTTTTTTAAAATTTAATAATTCTAAAATTCAGAAGTAATTATTAGAGATGTACCCATCCTAGACGCTTATCATATATAACAAAATTAATTCCAAAATTTATAATTAATAATTAGCAAACTGTAAATGGTGTAGACTCTTCTTTTAGTCCAAGCCATTATAATTCGGTCCCACTTAGATGGAATGTCAGCCTTATTCTCTATTTCTCTGGTTGACATGTGATTTATTTAAAATGCCCAATTTACGTAGGTATAGCTAAGCATATTTAGATGTAACAACTGTATTATATATTTTGAGCCAATATATCATTAATTTTAAGCTGCCACAGTCAACAAGGAAGATATTTTTCTTCTCCAAGTACCACATACAAAATTTGGAACCCTCCTCTTGTAATACTAATAACTAGCCCAACCTCTTGTATTCAATATTATAAAAAGTCAAAGCATTAAAAGAGTATTGGTGACTAGAGGATCGGAGTACTAACTAATAGGTAGGTAATTAAGGATAGATCATCATGATATTTAATTTGTTTAATTATATCATAATGATGTGATCGAAGAACGATTGAGCAAGAAGGCTCGTTGTCGTGCCGAAATTCACGGTTCAATTCCCATAGTTGAGTTGGAATATTTTCCAGCAGGATTAGTATGAACATGTTAATCGGTTTATAAACGTAACTTTGATTCCTTGATACATATATAAACGGGAAACGACCGCACTTATTAACTTGTGGACTGAAAGTCAACTCATGAATGAATTAATCGTATTATAGTTCCATTAGCAGCAACTATAATTCCATCAATTAAAAATAAATAGCCTGTTGGAGGTCAACATATTCGGTTTCCGTTGAGTAGCAAGTTTAATTAAAAACCAAGTTAGAGTCCAATATATACTTTAATTAATCAAGGTAATTAAGCTAACCCTGATTAAATTTTTTGAGATTTAAGCCTGATTAATTAACATGAGGGCATACGATCGTCCGGTTTTTGAAGACTGGGCACAACCTTCCAAGTCTACATATTTTTTGACCAACTTACTCTATGACATGGTTATATAAGTGGACAAATATTCCTCGCAATTCCGATGTTGACGCTTATATATGTGGTTATATGTGCCACCCCTTTATGCTTACACGCAAGGGAGAGGCTTGAGGAAGCACGTACGAAATTTGTTGTTAATTTAATATCCAAAATATCAATTATAATGGAGGTATTTTACTATCCTCTTTATTGGTAGTGGAACCAATTTAGACCGTTTATTTTTTTTTAATCTGATGGATCATATCTATTTATACTATCATATCAATTACTGATAGTAGAATAATTTTTTCTAGTGGTAGTGGAACTTATGAATCAACGGTTAAGATCACTTATAGTAGAATAATAGTTGTAGTAGAATACTACCAATAGAGAGCATCGTATTATATATTATTGTGCGTCTTATTTTAATTTAGCGATTTAGTATAAGTTATGTGTTTTTGGATCAGGCAACTATGTTTTGCGGATCCGACCTCCACACGGTGGAACTAGGGCCACGCTAGCCATGCCGCCGCTGGCCAACCTCATAGCGGCATGGCTCTGGTGGTCCACCGTCTAGGGGCGATAACAGAGTGGTTGAAGAGTTAGGCCATGTTTGATTTAGATTATTAGATGGATTATTGTCACGGTTTATCTATTTAATTATAGGAATAAATTAAATATTATGAGAAATAAACTTAATTAACAAATAGATTAAAATAAGTGGTCTAAATAATACAGTAGAAAAAAGTTCTTTGAGAAAATATATTTTTCAGAGCGTAAAGTAAATAATCCGTTGTAATAATCTAATAAAAAATCTGAAAAGAACAGTGGCTGTCGAGGTCGTCACCCTCGAGCCATAGATGCAATTGCCACCACGCGTGCCTCCATTGTGACCGTCAAGATTGTCGTCAATGCTCCGAGACCCGTCCATAGAGGCATAAGCAAGGGCCGCCTGGATGACATTGGCGAGCTTTGGTGCACGCAGTGTGGACAGTGAATACGGTGAGAGTAAGGAGGAGGAGAGGGAGAGGGAGAGGAAGAAAGGAAAGAGAGGGAGGGGCCGGAGAGGATGGAGATATGGAGAGGATGGGTGAGGGAGAGAGGAAGAACAGAGAGGTCGAGGGGGATAGAGGCGAAAAGAAGACTTAGCATCTGTTACGTGGCCAACTCTTCCACTTTATAAACTATCGTGATTTTAGTAAATGGTCATCTTAGAGGTCCGTCTGTAAAAAAAATAGTGCTATTTTTGAC
Source organism: Oryza meyeriana var. granulata (assembly GCA_003991445.1). Taxonomy (NCBI): domain Eukaryota; kingdom Viridiplantae; phylum Streptophyta; class Magnoliopsida; order Poales; family Poaceae; genus Oryza; species Oryza meyeriana. Next base: position 349,647 of record RYFJ01000466.1, on the reverse strand, counting down.
AAGCAAGCCTCTTAGAGAACCATAAATGAAAATCATAATTTTCACAATTTTCTAAGAGGGCCGCATGTGACGGACATCTTAGATGGTTACATGTGAAAATAAATTTTCACTCGCAGTACGTTGAAGACCACATAATCCTTTCACTATTATTACAAACGAATTTTCTTATGCTCCCTCTGTAGAAATAAATTCTAGGTGTAGGAAACAAATTTGTTTCTTAAGCAGTGGTTAGTACATAACATGTGAACACACACATCACAGCACGATATATACATATGCTACAGTAGTACAGTATTCAACGATCGAGATAGCCTAGCTAAATTCAGAGATTAACTCTCCATGCCAGATAAACATCTATCGTTAATCCACTGTTTCTAACGTGGACATGTACGACAGCTACATGCAAATATACTCCCTCCATTATATAGTATAAAGGATTTTATCCTTTTAAGTTTTTTTAAAATATAAGAAGTTTTATGATACCGAAATCATACTTTCTTTCCTACTTATTAACTTTTGTATAAATTTATTCTATATCTATCAACTTTTATACTAATTTATTCCCTATCGTCATCTTTTATGCTAATTTATTATCTTAACTATGACCTTCTATACAATAATTTTTTTTACCACTTCCTTAATTTCTATAAAAAATAGTATAATTTCTTATATTATGCGACGTGTGGGGTATATTTTTGGCAACTGCCTCTAGCTAGGACGGATAGAGCTTTTGTTTTTTCTCATCAGTTTACTATTCAAAACAGGCACGCAATTTAATTTGTCAACTTGAACTTTTACTTGATAGGGATCAAGTGATTGATACATCGATCGGAAAAGCCAATTGCTTATCAATTAATTCTAGTTTATGTATATCACATACGCTGCATTATACGTGTGGTTATCCAAATGCCCACAGAGATGTCCATTGCCGCCGGCTTCGCTTTGACATATAGGATCAATTGATTCTTTCCTTTTTCTTGTGAAATTCTTGCGAAAAGAGCGAAACAAGCAATGTTAATTTTATGAGGAATTCTCATTTGAAAACAGGCTCCAAATTAAAAGAGAGAAATGCCGAATTCTTTGGTTTTCCAAATGGGCCCATAATTAAGGAGTAGTATGCTTATTGTACGACGTGTGTACTAGTATTATCTAAAAAATTTAGTTCCTGTTGTTCAGTCTCGATGACCTAGTGCTACTGAGTTTTAAAAACATTTCCTTTTTCCTTTTCTTGCTTTTATTTGCTAATCCAACCAAAGGGAGACAGATAGGCACCACTAAAAATGCTGAATCCTTTTATTTTTGGGTGGAATGATTCTTCCATTTCAAATGGAACTTTATTATGTTAAATGTATGACGTGTGTACTACTACTATATCCAAAGAATCTAGGTCTCTGTAGTTCAAGTCCTATGACCAAGTGTTTGCTGATGTCTTTTAACATTTTCTTTTCTTTCACTTCTACAGCTGCCTTTATTTGTTAAAGTTAGTCCATCTAAAATGTAACCAACTTGAAAGAAGTCCTTTTTGAACTTTTCCATCTGCCAGGAAAGAATCAAATGGAGGTAATGTCTTGGTCCTTGAATAGCATAGACCTAGTCAAACAATAAACAATAGAACTTAAGCAGCCCGTTAGGCACAAACACGGACACGGAGATGGAGTTCTGTCCGTCAACTATTTTGAACATAGGTCGGACGGGCGTTATTAGGCGTGGGTTTGCTCAGCCCGTGTCCGACCTGGCCAATTGCCAACCCTAAGTGTCATGATTAATATTTTGCTAATTTTTATTTATTTTTAAAAAATAGGGTTAATATTATATCAGTATGTACTATATCAGTACATCATCAAAGTATAACTTTAAACCCTTGTCCAAAAAAAAAGCATCAAACTATATATGACCAGAAGCCCAGATGGATGGTTGGTGAGTCACTTGACTTCCATAGAATTCCCAATGGTCAGAAACCAGGGGAGGCATTTCAGTGGGCTCCTTGAAAAGAAAACGCAGCTTATATATTTCTCCTAATGGATTTACCTTTCACTAAAATTTGACTACCTATAGCTCTACTAGTACTTCCCTGTGGAGATTAAGGAGAAAACAAGGATTAGTTGTCAAGGGAAAAGTTTTTAAGCACTAATAATACAACGCTTAACTAACATTTCTTAACAACGTACACTACTGACTTTTATAAGTATTTTCTCAAGAAGCTTCTCTTTCTTCTTCATGCCACTTGCATGGACCTTCTTCAATAACTGAATTCAAGCTCGTGCATGTTAAGAAGCTTCAAATCCATTCCAAATTCTGCATTGAAAATTAAACACGTGTGGAAACTAACATCCATCCATGTTGGATGGCACGAATTAAGTTTTAAACAAATGGACCTGAAAAGGACTTAAATTAATGGGAATAAGCCTGAAACTGCATGAATTGATGCTCATAGTGGAGGAGTGGAGGACTGAGAAGAGTAGCAGCAGGCAGGCACCACTGGCTGCAGGGACAAGCTTCCATGAACGTTCTTGCTGTTGCTGATCAGATGTTGCGATGCAGATTAGGTCAAACAATTTGACAAGATCCAATATGCGTGCAGCATGCCTGTTAGGCATAGTATATGTCTGAGACGACTGTCCTAGATGACAGGCAAGGACCTTGTCAGATGTTTGACCTCAGGGAGTTGCTGATCAAGCAGGCCTGTTCAGTTAGTGCAGAGACTGTGACAGCATGAGCATAGTATAGTCGATACTCCCTTCGTTCCGTATCGCAAGATATTTTAGTTTTTTCAGTTAAAATTTTTTTAACGTTGATTAAGTTTATAGAAAATACATTAACATCCACAACAAATTAGTTTCATTAAATTTATCATAAAATAACTTGATAATGTATTTATTTGGTATTATACTCCCTCTATCCTAGAATGTAAGTATTTTTAGAGTTAAGCACGAGTATTAAGAAAGTAGGTGGAAATAATTGGAAGAAGGTTGTGATTGATTGAGGGGGTGTTTGAATCAGCTTTTATGTGTGGCTTATAAGCCACACGTAAAATAAAAAACATCATTACCGTATGATTAATTAAGTATTAACTATTAAAAACTTGAAAAATGAATCTATTTGATTTTTTAGAGATATTTTCATATAGAAAGTTTTTGCAAAAGACATATCACACCATTTTACACTTTGAAAAGTGTGCTAACGAAAACTGAGGGAGTAGCCAGAAGCCGAAACGAATAGCACCTAAGAGAGAAAATATGTGAAGAAATTAAATAGAAGATGATTATAATTAATTGAAATAAGATGGTAGGTAGAGAAATAGCTTTTATTTTAAGACAAGAGTTGAGTGATAGCAATAGTTTCATTTTAAGATAAAGAAAGTAGAAGTTAATATATTTTTTTATAAACTAAATTAAAGTTTAAAAAATTTAACTTATAACAAAACTAAAACATCTCGCAATACTTACGAAACGGAGAAAGTAGTAGTTAATTAAGCTACCTGTGCTTACGATAGTACTAATTAGGTTATCCATGATTATGATAATACGATCTGGAGGGTAAGAAAACTTTGCAGGTTTTGTCCTGATTTGGGAGTGATTTAGCTGCCGTTCAAATCTGTAGGTTTGAAAAAACTCCCCTTTTTTGATGAGCATGTTTTTCAAACTGCTAGATGATATTTTTTTAGAAAAATTTCTATACAAAAGTTGCTTTAAAAAATCATATTAATCCATTTTTTAAGTTTAAAATAGGTAATACTTAATTAATTATTGTTTTACGTGATTATTATCTTCTTTCTCTTCTCTCCCTGTCAAACTAAGCCTAGTCCAAAATATTCTCATGGGAAGTATGAACAGTCACTCCAGTGATTCTTACTAGTAATTTATGTAGTACATGTGTAGTGAGTGAAATTTTCTAAGCAAAGAGGTCTGAAGAGGAGTCTGATCTAAGATGCATGCAAAAAAAAATGCTAATTACTCTTTTCATCATAAAATAGAAATGCATGCAAAAAAAAATGCTAATTACTCTTTTCATCATAAAATATAAGTATTTCTAGAGTTAAATATAGGTATTAAGAAAGTAGGTGAAAATAATTAGGAGAAGTTATGATTGGTTGAGAAAAGAAGCTATGTAAAAAAATTAAATAAAGAAAGATTGTGATTGGTTGAGATGAAAAAATAGGTAGAGAAATAGTTTTATTTTAGGATAAAGCTTAAAATAGATTTATTTTGGATCGGAGGGAGTAGTTAAAGATTTGAGAATGGTTCCAACTCCCAAGTCTCTTGTTCGTTCATCATTCGATTCCGACTTCCTCCCTTGTATTTTCAAGAAATGGGGTTCTTCTCTTCTTCTTTTAAGAGTGAGGCTCCTGCATAAAATTTAATTATCCAGAAGAGTATGGGTAGAAATCCAATTTCATAGCCAAAATTATGTTAAGAGCCCTATGACCATAAGCTCAGCCACCTACGCATGCAGATCAAGCCTATGTAAATTCTAAAAGCAAAATCCAATTCTGATATCCTATCAACAACTGATTGAAGAGATAAGTTTAAATATTTTTTTATTCCTGCAGAAAATCAGTTCAGTTTTTTTTCTCCCAACCAACATTTCCTTACGTCGTTAAGAAAAAAAAAATCTTTGATTTTTTTTTCAAACTCTCCATCTGAAGGCAGCAAATTTCATGCATGTCCAGAAAAAGGAAATTTCTTTTGTGCTATAGGAGTAATTGCGAACGAAGTGGTCTAACAAGAGGAAAAGAAGTCGCTTTACCAGAGCCATTACGGCCCGTTGTTGGCTACGTCATGACAGTGGCAATATTCAGTTTAGTTCAGAGTTAATTTAATTAACCGGGTGCTCTGTTTTTGTTGACCTGCAGGATTGGAAAATTAGTCAGCCAAATTCTAATTCTAGGTCCTATATTTTCAACACTCAGAAAACAATGCATTCAGTTGATATCAACCGTGTTACATCACCATGAAAAAAACTGAATTTTGACCACACCATCAGGGCTAAAGAACCTTCACATATCAATGCAGCATTTTTAAAGCACAGAAGATTTTACAGGAAACAACAACTTCCAGTCAACCGTATTAAATACAAATTGAATTGTCTCCCGACGGAAAATAAACAAGAGAAAGAAAACTCAATAGAAGAAGATTTAATAATAGGACATATTTTAAATATTTATAATTATTTTTGCAAAAATATTTGAGCGGTCAAAGTTTAAACATGAATAGTATCGTGTCACAATTATTTAGGAGCAGATGGAGTATAAATTTATAATAATATAAAACTGATGGACAAAGTTTTAAAAGTTTAACCGAATATTATTCTAAACATCATAATTATGACCGAAGTAATAAAAAATCATCATTTAGCACGCGCACAAATTCACCTTAACCATGGGTGGTGTAGGATCCATCCATCTAGCAAACAAACAAAAAGGGAAGCACTACGCATCAAAGAATTCAAGCCTAACACGCGTGCGCCACATAACTCACATTCTCACCTTTCAAACAGAATAATATCCTCCCAAAAAAGGCGCCAATCTGCAGCCATCATCGTCGTCGGTACGCCAATCATGGCGCACACACCGAGGCCAGTGAACACTCTGATCGCCATCGCCGCCGTCGACGCCGCCGCCGCTGCTAGCTCCGGCGCATGATCTGGTCCAAGAGAAAGTGCATCTCAGGGTGCTCGCCTTTCTGCTTGGGGGCGCAGGGCACCACACATGCGCGCCATTTACGCGCTCGATCAGCACGCGTTCGACCAGTCATCATCGCTCAAGCCGATTGAGGAAGAAGAAGCTGTCAAGCTGGCATGTTCATCAGGGCGATGTGCACTTGCACTTTGCAGTTGCATTGCATGATCTGTTAGTTTTTGGCAACTTTTTGACTGAGATAGGAGAGGAGAGAACAGAGCAAGCTGGGAACTGATCTGAAGACGCAGACGGGCCGGGCTCGGACCGTCTTTGTGCGCTAGCAAAACGTCATCGATCGTTGCAGGCGTCGTGATTCGGTTTGCACTTTCTTTCATTTTTTTTTTCTCTTTTGCTCAATTCGGTTTGGGCTATGCATTACATGGTTGGGATTAGATGGATCTGTTTACAAATTACTCCTTCCGTTTTTTAATATTTAACACCATTGATTTTTGGAATTACCTTTGACCACTTATCTTATTAAAAAAATTACGTAATTATTAATTATTTTATTGTGATTTGTTTTATCATGAAATATACTTTAAACAAGGTTTATATTTTTGCATGTTTTTATAAAATTTTAAAATAAGATGAAATATACTTTAAACAAGGTTTATATTTTTGCATGTTTTTATAAAATTTTAAAATAAGATGAAATATACTTTAAACAAGGTTTATATTTTTGCATGTTTTTACAAAATTTTAAAATAAGATGAATGGTCAAACTTAATTCCAAAAGTCAATGGCGTCAAATAAAAAACAGATTGAGTGCAATAATGTGGACACTCTCTTTTTTTTTTCACCTTTCAACATGTGTCCAAATGGTTTCTATATAGGAAAAGGTCTATTTTACATTTATGAACTATGACTAGGATCTAAAATTCATCTTTAAACTTTAAAGGGGACGATATTTGTCCCTAAATATCCATACCATTCATTTTCTATGCTTGGACCAGGTTCAAAGTGGTTTTGGATAACATAACATTATAATTTAAGACTGAAAAACATAAAGTCAGAAAATCCTTAAAACATTACGAGTATTCACTTATCCTATACGGTATGTACAGCCTAGATTATTTTATTGAGCTATATAAAGAATAATTGGCCTACAGAAAATAGTTTTATAATATGTAATAAATATCTTTTATGATTGGAATAACCTTTATTTAAGAATGCTCTAATTTATTTAGGTTTAATATACACCAATGTGAAACTGAAATTTTTCCAGATTTTTTGAAGTAAATTATTTTACAAATTCAAATGTAATCTAAGCCATGGGCTATGATTGAAATAATGTTTCAATTTTAGAATTTAGCATATGGCTTACAAAATTTCTTGAGTGATTCTTGCTAGCATACGAATTATTTATACCCTAAATAAATTTCAAATCTAACCCACAAAAGGTAGTTTAAAAACTAACTTAAATGATTTTTATGGCCCCAATCAAGCATTATTTCAATAAGGAAATGCATTACTTCCTATCAAATTCCTGTAAAAGAAACCTTTCTGTAAAGTAGAAGAAGGGATCATTATACTTTACCTATACTCTGTATTATACTATTTATCTCTAACATATACACTCTATTTCTCAAAATATAGCTATATTTAGCATTTTAAATTTTATTCTAAAATATAGCTATATTCGTACCTACTTTTTTATCTTAACCAATTACAAATATCTCTTATTTAGTTTATCTACTTACTTTTTATTTCAATTAATTATAATCATCCTTGATTTTATTTTTTATTATGTATATATAGTTATAAAAATCATTATATTTTAGAACAGTGAGGAAGTGTATTTTACTAGCATTCCTAGGTTAGTCCAAACTCACCCATCATATCGCACTGACGCCAACTCCCCAGTTGGTTTGGAACCCGTGACCCTGCCGCCACCGCAAGCCTGCTGACATAAGAAATTGCTGTTCACCACGTTACCACAATCTCGAACTGTCTCATCTCATCCAAAATTGGAGTATTCCATATCATCTGGTCGGTCGGGGGCAACCGCACCAGCCGGCCGGCCGGCGGCCAGCGCGCACGCACGTACGTGGGGTACGTCAACGTCACCGGCGGCATGCATGCAGCGCGGTGGCCGGATTCCATTTGGAGAATTGGAGCCCAATTCCAACCCGGCATCTGCCTGCATGCATACCGACTTCAATTCAATTCCTGGCTAGCTACTGAAAGTATAACTAGTATTAGGTTATTACGTAGTCTTCCATACTTATTATATTTTGATTATTAGTAAATTTCGTAATATGTTATTAATAGCCACTACTTCTTTTGTTTTAAAATATAATTATTTAAAAATATTTTAGGGAGATTAAAATAAAAGATCTAAAATATTTTCGTTAATAGATAGTGAGGTAATTAGAATTAAAGATAGCACATGTGGTTACGATTTTCGAGAGTTGGTGAGATTATAGGGTAACTAGAGATAATATAAAAAATAATATGGTAAAAGTTATCTTTTATACTCCTTCTGTTTTAGATTATAAGTCGTTTTGACTTACTCTAAGTTTGATCAAATTTATAAAAAAATATACCAACATTTACATCAACAAATTAGTTTTATTACATCTAAAACTGAATATATTTTTATAGCATATTTTCCTTGTGTTGAAAATATTACCGTATTTTCTATAAACTTGATCAGACTTAAAAGAGTTTGACTTTGACCAAGGTTAAAACGACATATAAGATAGTTTTATTTAGGATAAAATTTAAATCTAAATGTAACTATATTTTAAAATAGAGAAAATATAAAATTAATATCATATAAAAATATTTTTAAATACAAATATAGTGATACTATGATACATAGTGTAATTATTAATCAAAATTTTTAAATATTAACTTTATAGAATATAAAAAATAAAAACAACTTATATTTTCAAATTGGGAGTAAAGCCTAGAGCAGCGACGAAGCTACGAAAAGTAGCAGCTGCAGCATCTTGTGCCGTGTACGAGCAGAGCATGTGATCGGCGTACGTATGTCGGTACAACGGCGACACGTGCTCGTATACGCGTGGACTATGGTATATACAGGAGTAGTACTCTGTATCCACGCACTGTTGCGAAGCTTCGACCGACGATATTTTTAGAGATTGAAGCGATATATAGCTGAATATGAAAATTGTTGTTTGAAACTATCTAAATTTCGGATTGAAAAATAAAGATATCAATTCAAGAGCATGTGCATCCAGAGCATAATATGGTATCAGTAGAAATTTAAGATAAAAAATCAGTAATTTGATTTGGAGACGATTTCCAAATAATGAGAAGAAATTAGGGTTGAAAAATAAAAAAAAACTAAATTATGAGTCAGTCTAGAACATAATACGGGATTAATTGAATTTAGAAAAATAATAAAGTAGTCCATCTGGTTTCAAATATCTCACTATTGACCAGTATAATTTTATCTTTGACCATAAATAAAATTTCAATGGTTAGATCATGATGTATGAAAGTTTTAGGATTATAATTAGGATACAACACACTTTGTTAATATAAAATACTTTTAAGTATTTATATATTTTCTTAAAATAAGCCGAACAGCCAAAGTTTAAAAAATGATAATACCCAGGGACAAGTATTTGAAAACTGAGAGACAATTTGATTATTATATGATTTACAAATTAAAATAAAAATTTATAAAAGTCAGCACAAAAATAAAATGAAGAAACTGAAAATAATTGTCCTTGTCAATATGTGCCAAGAAGAATTGATATCAAAATACAATTTATGTATAGCAGAAATTAGGACTAAAAATACAGTGAAATTTATGTATAGAAGAAAGGAGTAGTACTCTATTAGAAAACAACATATTTTATTTTTACATATAATTTCTGAAAATAAGAATGGCTGAAATCTTGCATAGGCCTTGTTCTTTTCTACTTAGCAGATAAATGGTTTGACGAGCACGCTTTATGAACTTCTAGATAATATGATTTTTGTAAAAACTTCTATATATAATTTTTTTAGTATACTATGTTAAATCTATATTTTAACTTTATAATAGTCAACCCATTACTCTTAAATAATTGCTATAAATTATTTATCTATTTAGTCATTCGGCCATTCAATCGTTCCGTGCGTGACATAGTTATTAAGAATGGATGGGAATGGGAGTACTGTTTTCCTTGAGAATTTTAGTTAATGCGTAAAGAGAATAAAAAACGCGGCTTTGCTGATTCTTGTGCTACTAGTACTCCGGACAGTACTGAATGCTCCACACACAGAAAGTCGTACAATATCGGTAAGAATGCAGTTACTCCTCCATCGGCTTGACCCGGTGGTGGTGAGAACTGAGAACCACCACTGCCGTTTCTAATTAATTTTGCTTGTGGAACATCGTATAATTAAGGACACTAGTGAAAATCTTTCTCAGGATTAATTCTGCGTTTTGCTTATGCACGTGGTTCAATTTATTTCACAGCCTTGCAAATGGCAAGTTAAACTCCTCCCTTGCCATGCAAAATGTCCTAATACAATGTGTGTTCGGGCAAAAAAAATTTTCAAAAAAATAGAATATATATATTTTTTTATTTAGATTAAAAAAATATTGGTAAATTCAAATTTTCGGAATTATGATCACCTGAATTATTTTTTCTTTCCGAAAAATAAAATCCTGAATGACACGGTACATTGACAACACGAGCATGAGCATATATGCCGTGCTTTGATGCTCATCAAGCCACACTGTATATTTGCAGCGGAGAAAATACGAGTGTACGACGCACATGCAAGACGCTGCAAAATACCAAAACCTGAGCTGCCTGTACTGAGCAGCCAAGCAAAAAATAAAAATAAAAACGAGCCCAAAATTCAGCACAAGAAAATACTCGTCGTTCGTATCCGCGTCAGCCGCCGCTTGACCGCGGAATTTTATTCCTACAAAAAAAAACGAAACGCAGTAAGCGAAGCGCAGCCGCAGTGTGTGTAACGCAGCACACGCACACAAACGCACCAACCCCACCTCCCCGCGCAGCGGCCGAGCCGACGACGACGACGACCACGGCGACTGGTAAACGGCAAAAACCTCACCCACCTCACCGCGGTATAAATATCCCCGCCAAACGCCTCCCACCTTACCATCCTACTCTTCCTCTTCCTCTTCTCCTTCTTCCGCCTGACGAAACCGCCATTCGTGTACCTGCACCACAACGAGAGCAGAGGATCGTGTTCTGCTGCGGTTTCTTGGTTCACCGGAGGAGTAGAAGAGAGAAGAGATGCATCATACCAGGGCGGGAGTGGATGGCGGCAGCGGTGGCGGGGGAGAGGATATTGTGGAGACCGGCGTGGCGGGGCAGCAGCCGCCGCAGCGGGAGAGGCTGGTGCCGCACAGCGGGCCGCTGAGCAAGAGGTCGGGGATGAGGAAGAGCGCGCGGTTCGCCGAGTCGGTGTCGGCGCCGCTCGCCGCGCCGTCGGGGGCCTCCGCGGCGGCGCGCCGCGGGAACAGCAACGACGACGACGACGAGGACTACGTGGAGATCACCCTCGACGTGCGCGACGACTCGGTGGCGGTGCACAGCGTGAAGCCGGCGGGGGGCGGCGGCGCGGGGGAGGACTCCGACGTGACTCTGCTGGCGCGCACGCTGGAGAAGCGGTCGTCGTCGTTCGGCCACTCCGTCATCCGGAACGCCTCGTCGCGGATCAAACAGGTGTCGCAGGAGCTCCGCCGCATCGCCTCCGTCAACCGCCGCGCCGGCGGCGGCGGCGGGCCCCGCATCGACCGCTCCAAGTCCGCCGCCGCCCACGCCCTCAAGGGCCTCAAGTTCATCAGCCGCGCCGACGGCGGCGCCGGCTGGCCCGCCGTCGAGAAGCGCTTCGACGAGCTCGCCAAGGACGGCCTCCTCCACCGCTCAAAGTTCGGCCAGTGCATCGGTAATTAACCTCTCGTCTTCTTCGTCTCATCGATCAATCTTTCGCTAATTAATTGCTTCATTACGAAATTAAACTCTGTGGCTTGCAGGGATGAAGGAGCTGGAGTTCGCCGGCGAGCTGTTCGACGCGCTGGCGAGGCGGCGGAACATCTCCGGCGACAGCATCAGCAAGGCGGAGCTGCTCGAGTTCTGGGACCAAATCTCCGACACCAGCTTCGACAGCCGTCTCCAAACATTCTTCGACATGTAAGCACCCCATTGATTAATCAGCCATTAATCAACTCTTAGCGATTAATTAACCCGTTAATACCATCAACGGCTGAATTAATCAACAGCCCGTTTGCTAATTAATGATCAGGGTGGACAAGAACGCGGACGGCAGGATCACAGAAGAGGAGGTTAAAGAGGTAATCACACTATACTCCCTCGTGTGTCCCTCCAAGAACAGAAATTAAAGCCTGAATTTTTTCCGAATTCCTGTAAAATTCATGCGTTCCAAATAAACGGTTTTCGATCGGTTTCGGTCTCTGTTTCTTCTAATATAGTAGCTAGCTTCACACTCAATTCTTGGTTGCCATTTGCACATCAGCGTCATCGACCAGTTCTTCTACTATACATCCTGCTCTCCTGAGGACAGCATGTTCTGCTGCTGACTTTTATGTGTCTTCTACTTCAAGTTCTTTGCTCATGTCTCGATCGCAATGGCTAACCAGACTTGCATTCTTAATTAATTAGTGGATCATATTTTGATAGAGAAAGGTTGTGTTTTTTCTTTTGGCCTTGATACTAAACCATGGTAAACAAAACAGAAAAAATCGACTTTTTTGGAAGAAAGATTCAATCTTTTTGGGTTGATGGGTGTTGCAGATCATCACGCTGAGCGCGTCGGCGAACAAGCTGTCCAAGGTGCAGGAGCAGGCCGAGGAGTATGCTCGCCTCATCATGGAGGAGCTCGACCCCAGCAACCTCGGCTACATCGAGGTACGTCACTGTCAATGTCGCCGGCAACAATGGCGCAGCTGTATTGTGTATTGGTGTAGTGACCAATCGAGCTAACGGCGATGGCGATCGTGGATGTGGTTGCAGCTGTACAACCTGGAGATGCTGCTGCTGCAGGCGCCGAGCCAGTCGGTGAGGATAGGAACGACCAACAGCCGGAACCTGAGCCAGATGCTGAGCCAGAACCTCCGGCCCACGGCGGAGCCCAACCCGCTCCGGCGGTGGTGGCGGCGCGCCGCCTACTTCCTCGAGGACAACTGGCGGCGGGTGTGGGTGCTCCTCCTCTGGTTCTCCATCTGCGCCGGCCTCTTCGCCTACAAGTTCATCCAGTACCGGCGGCGCGCCGTGTTCGATGTCATGGGCTACTGCGTCTGCGTCGCCAAGGGCGGCGCCGAGACGCTCAAGTTCAACATGGCGCTCATCCTCCTCCCGGTGTGCCGCAACACCGTCACCTGGATCCGCAACCGCGCCGCCGTCGCCCGCGTCGTCCCCTTCGACGACAACCTCAACTTCCACAAGGTGATCGCCGTCGGCATCACCGTCGGCGCCGGGCTGCACGTCATCTCCCATCTGACCTGCGACTTCCCGCGGCTGCTCCACGCCACCGACGCCGAGTACGAGCCGATGAAGCGGTTCTTCGGCGACCGGCGGCCGCCCAACTACTGGTGGTTCGTCAAGGGCACCGAGGGGTGGACGGGGCTCGTCATGCTCGTCCTCATGGCCGTCGCCTTCACCCTCGCCACGCCGTGGTTCCGCCGCGGCCGCCTCCGCCTCCCACGCCCCCTCAACCGCCTCACCGGCTTCAACGCCTTCTGGTACTCCCACCACTTCTTCGTCGTCGTCTACGCCCTTCTCATCGTCCACGGCCACTACCTCTACCTCACCAAGGATTGGTACAAGAAAACGGTATGTTACGTACGCAAAACTCTTATTCCATCGTATTTACTATATTATATTATTATCTCCGTTCTAAAATACAACTATTTCTATTTATATTTATAATCAGAAATAGCTATATTTTGAGATAAAGATAGCAGTGCATTATATAATTGCTTTTATCCTATGTGACATCATATCCACTACTCCTTCTGTTCCAAAAATATATCAACTTTGTAGTATATTTAATATAATCTAGAACTACGAATCTGTAGGCCGTACAGATTTGTAGTGTCAAATCTAGTATTATATTGCTATATTTTGAGACGGAGAAAATATATTATATTAGTGCATGATAAATCCGTACAATTGTCATTATCCTACTTGACGGGTGATGTGGCGGTGTTAACGGGTGACGTGGATGCAGACGTGGATGTACCTGGCGGTGCCAATGTTCCTGTACGCGTGCGAGAGGCTGACGAGGGCGCTCCGCTCAAGTGTACGGCCGGTGAAGATACTCAAGGTGGCGGTGTACCCTGGCAATGTGCTGTCACTGCACTTCTCCAAGCCTCAGGGGTTCAGGTACAAGAGTGGCCAGTACATCTTCGTCAACTGCGCCGCCGTCTCGCCGTTCCAATGGTAAGCGCATCGATCCATCTTGGCCGTCCGATTAGATCGCCAGAGCACATGGCTAAATATAAATAGGCTAGTGTAGAAGGGTGTTTTTTTTTAAATAGTAGTTAAATCACCTGTGGGTCTAGTTGATTTGATTAAGCAATTAAAGTTCCTTAAGTGGGAATACTTTGAGCATCATCTTTTAATTATTAGGACGGCTAAGCCAAAGGAGAGTAGGGCCTAGGGAGAGATATGCTGGATATAATTATATAATAATTGATCAGTATAATAACGATGGATGCTGACCATGTGTCCCCACCTGCAGGCACCCATTCTCCATCACGTCGGCCCCACAGGACGACTACGTCAGCGTCCACATCAGGACGCTCGGTGACTGGACACGGGAGCTTAAGAACGTCTTCTCAAGGGTACTAAGCTAGTCCCATCTCACCATCCATTCATCACAAAGCTCATAATCTTATCCAAAGCTTAAGTCCCTACAAATGTCGTCGTCGCCATTAAGCTAACATATTACTCACGTATTTTTTGTGCTAAAAACACTAACAACATTGTGCTTTCAGGTCTGCCGCCCACCGACGGAGGGGAAGAGCGGGTTGCTCCGAGCGGAGTACGACCGCGACGGCGCCATGACCAACCCAAGGTGAGAACACAACCGTAAACAACACACCCTCTTCGTCTCCGTGACGAAAAATTCCCTGTATTCCTATCAATTTGTCATCGTATTTTTCCCTTTTTCGAAAATCATTAAAAAGAGAAGGAAATAGTTGGCATGGTCCAGCATGATCGGATCCAGCCTTGCAATGAGCATGTGGAAAGTGACCCGGTGAGGTGGGTCGGACCGGACCGGGTCACCGGTCAGGATTGCGACCGAGTGATCGGGTCAGCTGTTGCACACATTTACACTTGCGTGGCTCAGGTCAGGTTGGTGGTTGGTAGCAGTAGTAGTAGTGGCCGTGTCTCCCTAACCGTGTAAACATACTACCACTACTATACTAACTTTGATTCACACATGATGAAGACTATAAAGTGCATACTAGTGTGATATGAGTCGGTAGCCACCATCTCTGACCTAGAATAATTGTGTTCAATGGAATATCTGTCTGGATAGTTTTTTTTTTTTTTTTGGTGCATGGCATGCATGCATGATCTCTGACCTAAGCTTGCACTGGTGTGAGATTGAGATCATCTCTTGCATCAGGCATGTGTATAGTATATGTGCAGGAGTCGACCTTTGCTGTTCTGGTGTATCAAAGGTCATGCTCCCACATGACCTTTGATAGTAGTAGATAGGGTAGTGATAATTTAGTCGGTGTAATGGTGATTAATTGGTAAGATAGCGCAGCTAACTGACCGGTGGCTGGTGATGATATGAGTGTGGGAGAGAAGATATATGTGAATTTCTGTGTTGTGGAAGACGGCCATTAGTTGAGGATAAGGTGAAGAGGGGATGTTTGTGCCAAGCCACATATTCCATTGATTTTTTTTTTGTTTGTAGAACAAGAATAGAATAATTTTTTTTTCTTGTAGAGACAAAGAATAAAATCTTTTGGTGACAGGACAACATAAATATTCTCAGCTCATGTTCTATCTCCATCCTAAGAAATGTAAAATGTAGGATTAAAGATTCCCAATTTTTTCTGCCTTGTAGCCCTCCATGTCTGACTCCTGACCTTGTGTAGCAAAGCATCTTTCTAGAATATACTATCTTTTCATTATATTAAGATTAACCATGATAATCCGGTAATATATTTATCTTAATTAATAAACTTCTTAAACGAGTGTGTTCGGCGCCAAAAAAAAAAAATTCAGTGACAATTTTTTTCGATTGCAGCTTCCCCAAGGTGCTGATCGACGGGCCGTACGGCGCGCCGGCGCAGGACTACAAGCAGTACGACATCGTCCTCCTCGTCGGCCTCGGCATCGGCGCCACGCCGATGATCTCCATCATCAAGGACATCATCAACAACATGAGGCAGCTCGACGGCGACCTCGAGGACGGCAATGGCGGCGACAGCTCGGTCTCGTCGGCGTCGTTCCGGACGCGGCGGGCCTACTTCTACTGGGTGACGAGGGAGCAGGGGTCGTTCGAGTGGTTCCGCGGCGTGATGGACGAGGTGGCGGAGACGGACAAAAAGGGGGTGATCGAGCTCCACAACTACTGCACCAGCGTGTACGAGGAAGGGGACGCCCGGTCGGCGCTCATCGCCATGCTCCAATCCCTCAACCACGCCAAGCACGGCGTCGACGTCGTCTCCGGCACACGCGTCAAGACCCACTTCGCCCGCCCCAACTGGCGCAACGTCTACAAGCGCATCGCCCTCAACCACCGCGACCAACGCGTCGGTAAGTTTCATCATTCTAACCCTCCTCCTCGCAAACTCCATTTAGTTTCGATCAAAGTTGCATCTTGAAAACCGTAAAATGTCGGGAGAGAGACTTTTCAAGTTTTAAGCCCCAAACATATAGTTTCAACCAAAGTTGCATCTCAAAGACCGTAAAATGTCGGGTCAGAAACTTTCAGGTTTTGAGCCCCGATATATAATTTCGATCAAAGTTGCATCGTGAAGACCGTAAAAAGTCAGTTCGGGAACTTCTTAAGCCCCCGCTGACAATTCCGATCAAAGTTGCATCTCGAAGACCGTGAATAGTTGTCGGAAAATTATTTTTTAAGCCCTTGCGTGCTTCCTGAAATTAGAATGGATCATGATACAGTAGGCTGAGCTGGTTTTGAGTTGCAATGGGGTTGGCATAAGTTTCTTCTGGGGATCTAGCTGATGGGGACAAGCATGATCAGAGTTTTGAGGTTGAGTGTTCAATTTGATGATGGACTGAGTGAAGCAGTTATGAAGACTGAACAGGAACCTGCTGGAGAGAATAGGGAAATGGGGACAGATCAGTCACTGTTAGTTGCAGCTGATAATTAGATTGCAATGGAATGCTTGGTAATCCTTCTTGTAAAAAAATCGTCGTTAGTGTTTCCTGATAGTATCAGCCAACAAGTAAAGGAAATGGTACTTCTTAGCCAAAGCTTTTGACAGGTGCCTTGCGTTCTTTTGACAAGCAATACATGCATGGCATTAGCAACATCAGATATATTTATGTATTTCGTTTGTGGGGATTGGGGGGAAGTTTGTTAGGTTGAATAGGAATTATATTAGTATATAAGTTATGGATTGACCAATCATTGTTACTTGCTGATAGTTACAACCACTTGATATACAGTCCATTTAGGTTCTATATGTACATTAACAATACATGAGTAAGGTATCTTAAAATTATTCACTCATGAAGTTCAGTTCATATGCACAAAAAGATTCCGAAGATATGCTTGTGCATGTTTTCAAGAAGTGCTCCCTTACCTAACTGCATCATTATCAGGCATGATGTTATCACCTCAATCCATTCTTATTGGGGATAAGACCTACATGCATGATCAAATCAGCAATCCTATCCTGAGTGCATATTGTACTGTTGCTGTTCTGAATTTTGGTACTAACTCTGCTTCCTCTTGGACATCACAGGGGTGTTCTACTGTGGCGCGCCGGTGCTGACGAAGGAACTGCGTGAGCTTGCGCAAGATTTCTCAAGAAAGACGAGCACGAAATTCGACTTCCACAAGGAGAATTTCTAGTTTCTGGAAGAATCAAACCAAGTTTTCGCACGGCCATGTTTAGTACATACAAAGTTCTATACATATGACAAATATGACATACATATGAAATGTAGAGGGACTAGATCAAAGTAGGTATTGCTTGATTGTGGCCAGTTTGGTCAGAATTTCATCAGTTTTTTGCTCTGGAAGAATAATCCAATGCCCCCTTGTACAGATCTTCTCCCAGATATACTTTGTATTACTTAGAGTAGCCAATTTGATCAATCAGTGTATGTATCTAGTAGCATGTAGAGTTGGCAATGGCCTAATCAGGTCAAAACTATCACCAATGTTTGGCAAGGACAAGAAAATCATGCCCATTGCAAGAAAAAAAGTACACTTTTGTGGCTGCTACTGACTGTGGACCTGAAGACCACACCTGACATTGGAGCACTGCACATGGTGGCCAACAAACATGAACCACCACCTTAAGTGTCCTCAACCAATGAGCACTGCTAACATATTAGGATTCTAGAAGATAATGAGCATGATGGTAGCACTGGCCCACAGAGCAACTAGAGTAGTTTCTTGGTTTTCCTTTTTGGAATATCTGTTCGTTCTTCTCCTTCAATGTTTTATTCCATTGTATTTTGTCAAGTGCATAATGAAGAGGGGAGTACAGCATATTGCAAAATAATGTTTTTGCTAGGCTGTAAATGTATTGTTGAGTAATACAAATCAGAATTTGTATTTTTATAAAAAAAAACTTCAGTTTCATTTTCACTCTTTCTACAACTCATCTATCTGATACCGTTCCAGTTTTTTTTCTTCTTGGAACGTCCTTTTTCTTTATTTTCAAAAAGATAAAGAAATAGTTTTCTGTTCCTGTTATGAAATATCATAGGCATGCTTGGTTCAAATTGTACCAACTGTAACAGACATCCAGACTTGATGTCACTCTTTTTGTTGTTTATTACTGAAATCAGGTAATAAAAACTATTTGTTACATACAGTTATTTTGGTCAAGATTATGTACTATCATACTATCCTGTTGCCATCTAAAGCTCATGATAAAGATGTCTCACTTGACTTTGTGGCAAACCCAAATATTTTTCTGGTCCAATTCTTGCTTATGATCAATAAATGAATTATGGCTACGAAAAGAAGCGTACTCTACTGTAACTATATCAATAACGATGTGGATGATTCTATATCAATTATGACAGAACCACATATAAAATAGCATATCCCGTTTGCAGGATCAACTTGGAGACTGCTAGATCCTGGACATCAGACATATTTTATTTGTAAAATAGTTTTATTAAAGATAAATCCGAGGGTCAATCATTTTATGTTTTAATATGCTTGCTATTCTTACAACTCAGAAAAAATGCACACCTTTGGTTGGTATTGAAGAGTTTCGTCAAGCCTAGAAATGCTTCTCATCCATCATACGGTAAGCTCTTGAATAATTTGGTCTTCTGTTGTTCAATTCTTGATCAATATATATTGTTTAATACTTAGTTTCAAAAAATAGATATTGTTTAATACTGCCGGTCCCATCAATCTTCCTCAATTTTTTGCTTGTGAAAACAAGAAAAGCCATTATCAGGGAAAATCACTATCAGCGAGGAAATATGTCCCGGAAGCAAAACCGACGTTTCAAAATCCTCCAAAATTTGCACCCCAAGATGTCAATGATGAAGAATTCATCCTGAAAAAGATGTAGGAACCAAGTCATCTAAAACGAAAAGCAGAGACATAAACTCCACAAATTTCTTTAGGTGACCACCTTTCACAAAGACCCACTTTTACTGTAACTGATCAAACAGAATTGAAAAAAAAAATCTCTTGACAAGAACACGAGGGACTCAAATTGATGTTATCTTTCTATCTCCCAAGACAATTGATCACCTAACAAGTTATCCACACATTCATGTGTGGAAGCAATATCGCACAGTGACCCTCAATGATTAACAACATCAGTTACAACACCATCTCACAAAGCACTGTGTGGCATAACTGGCCAGGTGCCCAAGTTGCCTGGCTTAATCAGAGAGAGGAGGAGCTTTCAGGGTGAAAAAGAAGGCAGAGAAAAAGAAAGAGAAGCTCTTCACTTTCAAGAAGCAAAAGGCAGTACTAATTACTAAACAAATGGTGTAGAGTTCCACTGAGTAAAGCAAAAGGCAAAGGAAGACTACTGTCCAGAGAATGCCAAACTATAGCTAGGTGATGATGAAGCAAAGAGGATGGCTGTTGCTTGACGCACTTTTCACGTCACAATTGACATAAGACAGAGCAGTGCAATTTGGGCTTGTGAAGCACAAATGAGATGGCAGAGACAGCAAAAGAATCAGATAGAGATAAGGCATAAGATCTGTGTTTAGCCACCTGTAAGGGAATATACGGAAATTTCTGGTTTTAATCTTTGTGTGGTGAGATGCTGATCTTTCAGATTCAGGACCACAACAGATGGAGAAATAAATCAACTGCATCACATAGTATAGACACTGTTACAACACCACTTGACTGAAATCGTCAGATAGAAACTAGGAAACATCATCCATCTAGCAATTTCATCCAGGTTGTATCTACCATGGTCAGTACAACCATGGTGAATCAACAGTACTGTTATCATCCATTCCCATACCTCTGAAACTCAACATTCTGGCCATCAGCCCTTCAGCTACCTCTGAATCTGGCGCAAACATCGCATGGGTGATGCCAACCACTCCAGGGTTCTGACTGTTGAGTACCGAAAAAGTTGTCGCGAGGCTGAAACCGTAGTTCATGATGAAATGAACCAGACCTCTAGGGAAGATGAACACATCCCCCTCAGCAAGAGTCTTCTGAAACAGCTTTCCCTTTGTGTCAAAGAAGCCTGCCACCACACTTCCACTGTTAACAAACATCATCTCTGAACCTCTTGGGTGAGAGTGGGGAAGCACTGCCCCGCTGGGAGCGATGTCGGTCCGCGCCATTGAGAGGCCAAGGGTGTTGAGGCCAGGGAACTCAGTGGCAGTGACGATGTTCACCGATGACCTGACCATGTTGTCCAGGCCTCCAGCATGGTTGAGCAGCAATGTCTTGAAATCAGAGGCCATTATGGTACTTGGGCTCTTGCAGAGGAAACCATTCATGAATAGTTTCCTTTCACTCTGGGGTGCCATAGGGCATACATCCTGAAGAGGAGGGCTATCTGATAGGATTTTTGGAGTAAAGAGACCAAGGAGAAGAATGTAAGAACACAGGACAGTGGAGAGCTTCATGCCTTGGAATTGTTAGACACAAAGACAGTGAAGCAGAAGTGCAGAACCTGGGTTAAATAATGTGTTGAAACATGAGTGGAACCAAAGTCAGAAGTCTGAGTATCCTGTGTAAGATTCTTGGAGTTCACTACAGAATTTGCTTTGGATTGTGGCTAAAGAAGAGTATATATGTACAACTGCTTATAAAAAAAATGTGATACAGCTGTTCTGCATTGTAATAGCAGAAACAGTTCTGCATTCTGGTCCAATAGAACACTTGATTCTACCAAGTCCATATATGAGTTCAGTACAAGTAGTGAAGAAAACTAATACCGGTTTCTTTGGGTATAATTTAACAAGACAATCCTCAACCGCTATATTACTCCCAACTTAGATACAATATCTGAACTTCTAACAAGTTTCACCTTGCAATAGCATCTGTCAGAAAGAGGAGCTTCAGGGCAGAAACAAGAGAGTAGCAAACTGAGCATCTGTTAAATGCCCCAAAAACAATGGCATGAAACAGACAGCACAGTTTACTGTAGTCATTGACCAATGTGGAATCTTGATCTGCATTCGTAGTAGCTCCTCACAGTGTAAATATGCAAGAAATTGTGATGGTCACCTTCTTTTCCTAGTTTCTCCAGAGTTGGTATTTTCAGACAGCCCTGAAGTCGGCTTATCATCCACATTAGCCTTACCATTAGAAGATGAATTTTTAAGCTCTTCAGGAATAACGAGTGCAGAAGAATATTGCTTAATCCTCCAAGAAATGAGAATGCTAGATATTATCCCAAGTACTGGGAACAAGTAAGAGTATAGCCGAGACTTCTTAGATCCTGTGGTCGAGGCCACTGCAGCGCCAGCAAGGCTAACAATTGAAACATTCTGTAGGATCATCGGTAAGCAGCCAACAACTGTGGGAAGTAGAAAATCTTTGAAAAATCCAACGTCGGTGGCAGATAGAGCATAGTTAATAATGTAGGAAGGCAGAGGAGAGAATCTAGCAAGTAGCACAAATTTCCAGCCATCCCGTTCAACCCCTTTAACCACAACATGGAAGTACTTATTACTCTTTAGCCAATCCATTGCTGAAGTAAAGAATCTGAAAATTGCCCTGAAAATTTTGAGAAAGAAACATTAGCAAAGAGAGCCAGGACTAAAGCTACTAATCAAGAAACAATATAAGTATTTTAAAAGCAATATAGAAAGGGAAAATATATCATCTATGAATGATAACAGCACAAATCCATGGATACAGACCTACAGAAGCTGATGGACAATTGAGAAATGAATTGACCTAAAACAATTTACCCAACCACAAAAACATGGGGTCATAACTTTCTTAGGTAAAAGCAATTGTGATGCAAGACATATAATGAGACCGTACATCTAGATCCCAGTACAGTTTCATACACTAAGAAGGGTTGGCATAACGATGCTGTTGTGGCTGAAGAGAGCATCAGTATAGTTGAAGATGCTGCCTGCACAACCACTTTTCAGTATGGAACCAGCATAACTGCAAGAGCCCGCTAGCATATGGCATCACCAAGTAAACTATAACATTCTAATTTTTTGTAAAATTCGTTTATCCAACCACGTAAGATGGGATTTTACTTTCTTTATTTAACCAGAAAAAAAGTTATCCAGGGCATCAATCAGCAAAATAAAGAAGATCAGTATCTATAACATTCTAATTTGTTGTTAAATTCATTTACCCAACCACGTAAGATGGGATTTTACTTTCTTTATTTAACCGAAAAAAGTTATCCAGGGCATCAATCAACAAAATAAAGCAGATCAGTATCAAGTTATCAACATAAAGTGGGCGGCCTTATATCTAGATTCCAGCATAGTGTACACATTAAGATGGGTTAGAGTAAAGAAATTATTATTTCTTATTAGCTGAAATTTGACCTCGTTTCTTGTTCAAAATAAAAAAGGAAAGGTGTCAAAATGTCCATGATGTCCAGCTTTCATGGAGAGAAGAACATGTTGATCTGAAGGTGGCTATGTACTTCATGAAACATAAGAATGTCTGGATTTGCTGCAAAAATCATGTTAGTGCTAAATCAACATAACCTTTAACCATGATGCTAGTTATGTGTTGTCACAGTTATACTGTTGCAGTGTTTATTTGTTTATAAGACAGTAGAAGTATGTGTGCCATATTACACTTGCTCGGTTTATACAATTTGGAATGTTTCATATATGTAATCAAATTCTGAGTTCATTATGCTAAAATATTGCTTAATCAACATTCCTTTAAAGAATCCAAAAAACTTATTCTTTTAAAAATGGCTTCAATTGAACATGCTGTTAATTCTGAGGAAGATAATAAGCACCATAGCTGAACGTTACCTTAACTATATAGTAGAGGGCAGCAGCTTGAAAAGCTACAAACTCCATGTGAAGAACCTTGAGCAGTATGACTACAGCCTGCTTGAGCTTTTCAGATATGTGTTGTGTTGGCAAAGTTACCACCTTCTCGGGGAGATTTTGTGGCTACTCATAGACAGACAGAAGCAGCTATCTCTCACTGAGCTAATGGATGCGATTAGTAATTTAGTATCAAAGAGCTCACTGAGAAGAAGCTCCTTCTCACTCCATTCGCTCAATGAGAGATTGTTGTTTTTGTCTGTCTATGAGTAGCCACAAAGTCACCCCAAGAAGGTGGTAACTTTGCCACCCAAGATACATTTGAAACCTCTTAGGCAGGCTGCAGTCATACTGTTCAAGGTCCTTCACATGGAATTGTAGCTCTTCAAGCTTCTTCACTACTGACCTGCCCTCTACTATCTTATAGGCCCTCTACTATCTTATAGTTAAGATAACTTTCCGCTATGGTTAGCTTATTATCTCCCTCAGAATTAACGACATGTTCAATTGAAGCGATTTTACAAAGAATGGGCTTTTTGGATTGTTTAAAGGAATGTTGATTAAGCAATATTTGAGTATAATTAGCTCAAAATTTGATCACATATATGAAACAATCCGAATTGTATAGACCAAGCATGTCAATATGACATAAGTACTTCTATTGTCTTACAAAGAAATAAACACTACTATATCATTTATACAACTAGCATGCCAACAGTATAATGTGGCAACTCATAGCATCATGATTAAAGGTTATGTTGATTGGGAGAGCTCTCAGATGTCCTGCCAATCTAACGGCCTCCTCGCCACAAAGGTCTATCTTAATCAAAGTTATGTGTGACATCACATGTTTAGAGTAGGTACCATAGTATCAAATTTTTTATTTAATCTTACCACAAAAATATGCTAGCAAAGATTAAAGGATCAATTAAGTATAGTTCTGCAATTAATAAAAGGAACAAGGTCTAACCAGTAAATGACAATGTATCCCAGGAACAAAAGCAGTAAAATGGTCCAATGATCAGCATCACACTAAGCGACCATATATATGTAAGATCATGACTTAGATTCTAATCTAGTGATCAATTGTCAGATACAACCTCATTCAAGACCTAATTCATCATCACTGAGCAATTACCAAGACAATCACATATATCATGCAAAGCTTCCCAATACTGAACGAACTATAACACTTTGCAAGAATAAAAAGGAGTAAACAGGCAACTCATAGTATACCAATAGGCCCGGTATCAAGGCAAAGCACATTGATGATGGAGTTGTCCTAGAAAACCTGTTTGCTGCCTCTATGCCGAGGATTCACCAATGATGGTTCACAGAGATACTATTGTCACTAACCACACGGAGGCACACCACTGCGCGATCCCGAGAGGCGGTTGAACGCCACTCAGAGAAGGGACCCAATCACCTAGCCAAGGTAGATGAAGTCACAGCACCAAGCACGCGTGCATGCACTTGGTCTAGACTACCATGACTGCATACAAACTCACACAACCAGCTCCTCCAATCCGCACGCGACAACCAGATCATGCACGGCCAACACATCAACACACTGCCACATGCACAGAGAAGCCGTGCCATGTGACCACAAGCCTTCATGCCACCGGACTGACCAGCCCCAGGTTTATATACAACTACAACCATAACACATGTGGTTTTTTTTTAAAAAAATTACTCTTAAAGTCTTAATAAAATTTTAACCTCTTGAGCAATTTTTCTTCAATCTAAAATCAGATACATCTATATCTATAATACTTTAAAAGAAGCAAGTGGTGGGGGTGTATGGTGAATCTACCACCACCACCACCCCCCCCCCCCCCCCCCACCCCCAAACCAACTCTCTATCTCTTGTGAAGGAAAAAAAAGGTGTGGGGCCAAAGGGCCCACCAGTCAGCCGAAAGGTATATGCAGAAATTAAGAGAGGAGATATGTTCAAAGTAATGGCGAAAACAAGTTGATGACAATGTTCTTTTTTTTAAATTCTGTACAACGCACGAGCAATTTGCCAGTAGTTCTTTATTCTGCGTAATTGTGTTCCCATATTAATCTTGTATGGAGATTTAGGCGCCAATTGAAACACAGAAACTTCGTAGGAATCCTACAGGAATTACACTGATTACTGAAATGTTCATGTGAAAGATTCTGTGAAATCATAAGTTCCACAAGGTCCCGAAGTAATTTCTAGTGAATAATCTGCCTCCACTTAGATGCTCAGCACAATCAAATAAACCAGATTAATCTAGTGTCTTTAGAACACCAGAGTTTCAGAACTATTACGAGAACAGAAAGAATCCTCCATAATTTCAATGGAAGTCCTTTGTTCCAAACAGGCAATGTTCAACTAGAATCAATCAATGGAATAATGGTGCCTTATGCTAAGTTCCAGCGTACCCTTGCGTTCTGTTCCCAAAACCCAAAACCATTCAACCATCCTCTTTCTGGATTTCAAGTTCAAGTTCCCTTATCATTACTACTCCACTATCTATTGCTGTTGTACAAAAGCACACTTTGTA
This sequence comes from Oryza meyeriana var. granulata, assembly GCA_003991445.1. NCBI lineage: Eukaryota > Viridiplantae > Streptophyta > Magnoliopsida > Poales > Poaceae > Oryza > Oryza meyeriana. The sequence continues at coordinate 323,824 of RYFJ01000466.1, read as the reverse complement.
CACAAAACTTACATAGCAGACTTGCTTTTCATGTCAGTAGCTTCTGAATTTCTATATTCTGGAAATTCCTAAAACGAAGAACGACAGTTTATTTGCAATTTTCAATTCTACAACCAACTTCACCAGGAAAACAGAAGTGCAGCAAATCTCAAATCTCCCTTCAGACGCAGTACTTCTTGAAATCACATAAGCACAGCCGATATAAGGAAAAATTTCAACAATTCTACACGGACAAGTAAAGAATCTTGCAACACTTATTCCAACTCCAAGGATACAAGAAAGACAAAAGTGTCTGCTTTTTTTCTACAACCCATCTTCAATCATACTTTTCTGCTCGCAATTCTTGTCAGATCTTCTTGATCGTGCCAAACAGAAAATTTTCTTTTCACAGAAAATTTTCTTTCAGAATTGTTAAATCAGAACACGGACACAGTATTTCTAGATCTCGACGTCTACAAATTACTACGCATATCCACGAGCGCTGCGGAAAACAAAAACCATGAGAAGAAGAAATCCGTCCGTACCTTCCGATCCAGAACGAGAGCGAGGCGCCGAGCACCTTGGCGGAGAAGACGCAGGCGACGCCGGGGAGGAACCCGAAGACGAGCGCGGCGGCGCCCTCAAAGAAGATGGCGTAGGGCGGGCACAGCGCGAGCGTGAGCGCGTGCGCCGACACGTACGCCGGCGCCGCCCACGGCCCCAGCGCGTCCCTCCGGCGCCGGAACGCCGCCACCGCCGCCTCCCCGTCCCAACCGTACCGCCTCCCCGCCCCCACCGCGGTCGCCACCACCGCGAACGCCGCCGCCCCGCGCGCCCACCCCCTCGCCATGTCGCCGCAGCTCAGCTCTCTCCACTCCTCGTCGCGTCGCGCCGCGGCTTCGCGTTTTTGTATCCGCGGCCGCGACGGCGACGGCGTGCGGCGAGATCGGAGGTGGTGGGAGGTGGGGGACACGTGGCCGTGGTGGGAGGTGACGTGGCGGGGGCGATGTGGACGGTCAGATCTGGATCGGACGGCTGGGGATCGTGCCAGGCTGTCACTGGGGGAGAGGACGAGTGCGAACACGTGGTGTTTATCCACTGCGAGGAACCGGGAGTAGGTGGGCCCGGACTGGAGTGGGGAGTTGGGCCTAACGAAATTTATGATGTGTTGGATAAGTAGTTGGGCTTCAATTCTCATATGCAGCATTGCAGTAACGTTTCTCTTGTTTTCGAGGATCATTGTAGTATACTCTTTTTTTTTCTTGAATTTCTATGAATTAGAATAAAGGGCTGAACCCTCAAAATCTCTTTGAAAAACCTGTAGAATGACCCGTTTCATGTGTACTTCTGTTACTTTGTATTCATTATTATTTGATTAAATATGCATTAATCATTTTTTTAACCATTTTTCTGATATTTATCGTCTAAGGATTCATTCTCTCCCCCCTAAATGACTAAAAATAATTCTTTTTGAGTCAAGCAATTTAGGTTGTATGCATACCTTTGTTCAAAGTTTTCAACTTTCGAAAGGAGCTCATACTATGATGGTGGGATATGCACATATATCAAGTGAGCGCGAGTTGTATTTCTTGAGTTGATAGCATATTTCAAATGATCAGCGTATTGAGAATCTGCTGCTTTTAGAACTACATGCCCATTCATATGATGAATGGGTGGAAGTTAAATAATATTGTAGCGAAATCCTTTTAATCCATAGATAATTTTTAGTCCGTTCTTATGGATGTCTAGTACTTAGTGCTTTTCTTAATATGTTATGTCAGTGTGCTTGATCTTGCTAGATCAATCCAGAGATGACACGTTTGTTGCTATTTTGTAAACACATTATAATACCGAGATAATCATTTCAAGGACTAAATAATCTAGCAAGTGCTTGTGATGGATTAATTTCAGCATTCGGCGCGTGACCAAAGTGCAGATGGTGTGCGTGGCCAATGTGCAGAAGGTGCACAACCAACATGGTCACAAGATACTTGGCACGTGCGGTGCATGTGTGGTGCAGCGCAATGGCTGGCGTGCAGCTCGGCCAAGGGCCGGCGCACGGCAAGGGCAGCGCCTAGCGCAGCGTGACCAAAAAATATTTCCTACGTGCAGATGCGATAATTAATTTCTTATTGGTGCGTTCAGGCATACGGTGGGAGATTATTTGTGCTTTATTCATTGCAATTTTCATGATTCTAGGACCCAATAAAATAACTATCAAAATAGCCTAATTTAGCCTAGATTTTTTAGTGAGGAAATCAATTTCGCATGCCTCTTTGATGAGTATATTTCTCATCTTTAGTTCCTTCATGGGAACTTATGTGTGAATATTTTGCCATTCTTGAGGGATTTTGATATGTAATCATTTTTCTATAGGAAACGATATTCTCAGTAATCGCTACGTGCGATTGTAAAGATAGTTCTAGTCTTTCCATAGACCAAACTTGTCTTGTATTTCTCAAGATTGTACTTTGCTATCCACAATATTTATTTCCTCTTCATCTTAGGCTATGCACATTCTCTATGTGAATAAAGTAAAACATCTCAATTTCAAAATAAGGAGTAAAACTTTACCATAGAGCAAAATACAATAATATATATAAAAAAAGGTCCAGCCATGCGGGGCGAATCACGAAATAAATGTTATGCTCTCATAGAGCTTACAAGACCCATTATTCAAAAATTATTCATAATGCAACCACTGCAAAAATGTTTTAAGTGCATCATGCACTAGACAGAATCAAGAAAGGTGTCCACCTCTGCGAAGATCTGCTCCTATGTGGCATTCTCCTCGTGTGCAATGACAGCGGCAGCTACGAGGATGTCAAGTGGAGTAGAAGTGGAGGAAGGTGCCATGGCATTTGCTCTTGTAGCGCTATCAATAGCAACCAGGTGTGCCTCTGCGGGTGCCTTGGCCTTCCTCTTGGCCTGATATGCATCGATAACATGCTGGGGCTCCTCGCAGATGCGGCTCCAATGGTCCCATATGCCACGCTTGTAGCATGTCTGGTCCTATTGGCCATATGGCTTGTCGTTGCGGGGTGGCTTGGCTTCCTGCTTGCCCTTGCCTCCCTGTGCTCCCTGGGCATCTAGAGCTTCTGCTTGTGCCTTCTTGGGTGCCTTCTTTCCACCTCGCTTGCCCTTCTTTCTCTAGATGGCCTTGCGGATCTTGTAACTGCTAGCATTGACTTCAAGGCCAAACACTTGTTCCAGGTGGCTGGGAGACGAAGTTATTGTGGAGAACCTCGTCATGAGACTCGGCAACCTGCATGATGTCAATCATCTCATCATACTCCTTATATCCTAGCTGCATGTAGTTACGAGTGCTTTGCATGGCACTGGCCTGGTACAGATCTAATGCAGCACGGAGTTGTAGTCGGCGACGCTCTTGAAGTTGGCAAACCTCAAGCAAACCCACTCCTGCTCTGCTTGGGGCAGGATGGTATACTTCAGCTTCTCGAACCGCCTCTTGAGCATGGTCCAGAGAGCGAGTGGGCTCTTCAATACTATATACTCATTCTTGAGCATGGCACAGAGGTGGCGTCGTAGGAAGTGTAGTGCATGATCATTCTCATCAGTGGTTGACACAGTGTCCTGCGTCGTGTCCATCCCAATCATCTTGTGGAACTTCTTAGCTTCAAGGATGATCTGGGTGTCGATGCCCAGGTTAGGTAGTTTTGGCCATACTAGGCTAGTTCGACAAACTCCTTATTTGTGATTCCTGACATCTGTTGCATAATGATAGAATATACATAAGTGTTACTGCTGGTAACATGGTTGGTTGCAAGGTTGAATAAATATTTCATGATTTTTTCCAATATCTATTTGCATAGAAAATGCAAATACATAATTAAAGAACTAGAATACATAAAAAAGGTACAAAATAGGCCTAAAAATACATAAATGTTCATAAACACTGAAAAGAAATTCATAATCTCAAATAACAGTAGTAAAATGCCTCGAATGCAAAACTTTGAATTCAAATTCAAAATTTCAAAGTCATTTCATGCTAGAATACAAAATATCAACTAAATCTGCAAAATACAAGGGCCATTTCATTAATTTCCATATGGTGGAGGGGTAAATCAGGGGTTTTTCTAAATTTTGGGTTTAATACGCAAAAATCACCATGCAAGAAGACATGTGCAAAATTTTTGAGAAACCCGACAGCCCTTTTGCAAAATCGCCAAATCTTTTCCTTTTCTTTATTTTCTTTCCTTTTTTTCCTTTCTCTTTCCTTTGCTTTTCCCCATGGCCATCAGGAGGTCTCTAGCCGGCGCGTTCGTCGCCCAACGCCGTAGACGCCCCGTGTGACCGACACTAGGCGCGGCCTAGCGTAGCCGACGCGCGGCGCGGCCTGGCACAGCCAATGCGTAGCCAGCACACGACGTGTCATGGCCGGTGTGTTCGTCGCTCGGCGCGGTGTGGCACGGTTGGTGCCTACGCAGCCATGGCGCCCGCCACCCAATGTTGCTGGTGCACCACGAGGCTGGCGGCCCGTGCATGGCGCGGCCGTGGCGGCCGCCGCCTGGCGCTGCCGTGGTGGCCAGCTCCGCTATGGTGTATGGCATGGTGGCCGACGTGGCTGCCCGGAAACCTGCCAATCAGCTTTCGCCGGCGACTCCAAGTTGGCGGTGGCGGATTTCGGCGGCAATGACAAAAACGGAACGGAGAGGATGCAAGTATTTCATTTTTTGCAATTAGATTCATGAAATACAAATGGGATCAATGCGTTCTTTACCTCCTTCCTCGGTCTCCGGTAGAACGTTGTGCTGATAACTTATTGCACAACCTCTGCTACAGAGTAGTCTAAGAGGGGTTGTATGAGACACAAGATATAGGAGAGAGAGTAGTTTCTTATTCAATCCTCTAGCACTAGTGTACAAGTGAGCAGCCCCCTCCTCTTTATATAGCTATAATCCATATATGGAACGTTAGGTGATGAGTCCAACATATATATTTGGGCTAGACCTTCATGGACCATGCCCAAAGGTTTCATAACAAAATCCCTAGTTGTATTATATATAGTTCTACAAAAGTATTTGTCATGCTGAGAAATTTACTCAACCATAAAAGTACCAACAGTCAATAGTATAATAAGGGTAGAACACACCATCACCCTCTAGACTAAAGAATTGTCTAGTTTCTGCATCATATTTAACTCACAGCATACTTCCTGCAACTTGTAAAATATGCTTTTTTTTAGCGTAGCTTAGCTGGCTTAGTTTCTTGTGATGAAACATGTCAACCGAGGTTAAAGAGAGAAGCCTTCTTCTTCCACGGGAATAATGCCTTTCAACAAACAATAAGTATCACACTCACATTGCTATGAGATATGAACAAAATCAAAACCCAAATCTCCAACTACCATTAAAAACAAGTAGAGAGTGATACCATCAGATTCGTCGACAGCCAGCCGAGTGTTAGGAACTCTAAGATATTTTTGGTATAGAAAGGAAACAGAGATAGGAACAGAGGATGGGAGGGTTCAACCGAGAGAGATAGTTCGCTGGGAATCTATTCCATAGTTCAAATTGTAACCCAGATAATACAGGTGCCCTTGTATATATAGGCCTATAGGACGAGATATTTACACGGCCCATTCTGGCCCATGGAGCCTAATGTTTAACTTCTTCACGCGCTCGCCCCGCCTTGGATTAGACTTGGAACAGCGACTCTGTGCTTCACCTTGTGAGTCTCTGATAGAGTTCTCCTTGGTCAGGTCCCGGACAAATTCCCCTCCATCAGAACTGGCTTGACCCCAAGCCAGGGACTCCAGAAATCGAGCTTGCAATTCTTCCCGATCTTCCCAAGTATCCACAGAAGTTGGATCAGACCATTGTACCAAAACCTGAGGAATTGCTTGATTGCCTTTGATCCTGACACGATGATCTAAAATCTTAGCAATGCCAAGAGAAGAAGAAGCTGTATTTGGCAATTCAGTAGAGGCTTCCTTAGTAAATCCTTTAGCTGCTCTCAACTAAGAGACATGGAACACTGGATGAACAGAGCTACCAACTGGAAGAAGCAAACAATAAGCTACAGATCCCACTATGTGCTATACTTGAAAAGGCCCATAATACTTGAAAGACAATTTGTGATTCGCTCTCTTGACCACAGAAGATTGAACATAAGGTTACAATTTCAGAAATACCCAATCACCAGAATCAAATTATCTGAAAGTGCGTTTCTTGTCAGCCTGATGCTTCATAACTTGTTGAGCCCTCTGTAACTGTTGCTGTAGCAATTGAGTCATAAGCTTCCATTGTTTCAGCCATTCATCCAAATCAGGAATAGCACAAGCTGCAACCCTATAAATTCTCAACTATCTAGGAGAATGGCCATAAAGAACTTCAAAGGGAGACTTGCCCAGTGCAGTATGATAACAAGTATTATACCAATACTCAGCCAAATAAAGCCATTGCACCCATTTACCAAGACAAGAATGCACAAAACAACACAAATAAGTTTCCAAACATTGATTAACACGCTCAATTTGTCCATCTGTTTAGGGATGGTAAGCAGTGCTCATGTAGAGCTATGTGTCAGACAAGGCAAAAAGATGCTGCCAAAAAAGACTAGTAAAAACTTTGTCCCTGTCAAACACCAGAGCTTGAGGCATACCATGTAATTTATAAACCCCATTCATGAAGATCAAAGCCACATCCTTAGCAAAAAATGGATGAGATAATGGCAAGAAATGGGCATACTTGGAAAATTTGTCAACCACTACCATAATGCAATTGAACTTAAAAGAAATAGGAAGGCCTTCAATGAAATCCAAAGTTATTACCTGCCAAGCACCTTTTGGGACTGGTAATGGCTGTAATAATCCAGGATAGGCAACCCTTTCTGGTTTTGCTTGCTGACAGACAATGCAATGACTCACTACTTCCTTAATCTACTGTTTTATTTTGGGCCACGCAAACATAGCCTTGATCCTCCTATAAGTGACAGGAAAACTAGAATGCCCTCCAAGGGCACTAGCATAGAGTATTGCAATAACTTTGTGCTGCAAAGACTCATTATGGCCTAACCAAATTCGACCCTTAAATCTAATGAGCCCATCTTGCAAAGTATAATGAGGACTCTGATGAATAGCCAACTCAGCCAAAAGTTGCGGAGTAGCAAGATCATGTTGAGATCCAGCAACAACTTCTTCCAACCAGGCTGGCTTGCAAACAGAAACAGCATTCAAAACATCCAAACCTTCAGAATCTCTTCTAGATAAGGCATCAGCAGCAGAATTTAAAGAGCCCTTCCTATAACAAATCTTATATTGTAAACCAACCAATTTAATGAAAGCCTTATGTTGCCAAGGTGTGTGCAAATGTTGTTCCTGCAAGTGCATCAAACTCCTTTGATCTGTCAAAATAGAAAACTCTGCGTGCTGTAAATAAGATCGCCAATGATCCACAACCAACAAAATTGCTAAACACTCCTTTTCATAAGTAGAAAGCCCCCTGGTTCTGGGTCCCAAAGCCTTACTGACATAAGCAATAGGATGCCCTTCTTGAGACAACACAACACCAATTCCATAATCACAAGCATCAGTCTCAACCATAAATTTCTTGTGGAAATCAGGCAAGGCAAGAACAGGAGTACTGATCAATGCTCATTTCAATGATTGAAAAGTTTCTTCCTTATCTTTAGTCCAATCAAAAGGTACTCCCTTCTTCAGTAAATTAGTCAAGGGTCTACTAATTACACCAAAATTCTTGATAAACTTCATGTAATAACCAGCCAAGCCCAAAAATCCTCTCAGCTTCTTGACATTGATAGAGTTAATGCATCTTGAATTTTGTATGGATCAGTAGAAACTCCTTGAGAACTGATGATGTGTCCTAAATAAGAAAGTTGCTCTTGAGCGAAGGAACACTTAGACAGTTTAACCTTCCATTGATTATCTAATAACAGTTGTAAGACCTGCTGTAAATAAACCATATGTGATTCCAAGTCAGGACTATATATCAGGATATCATCAAAGAAAACCAAAGCGCATTTCCTGAGAAGAGGAGCCAAAGTATCATTCATAGCTCCGTGAAAAGTGGTAGGAGCTCCAGTTAATCCAAAAGACATAACCTTGTATTCAAAATGACCACTATGAGTTTGAAAAGCTGTCTTGGCTTCTTCCCGAGCAACCAATCTTATCTGATGATAACTAGCCCTGAGATCCAACTTGGAAAAATATCTTGCACCAGCCAACTCATCCAACAATTCATCAATAACAGGTAAAGGATACTTTCCCTTGACAGTAATTGCAATCAAATGCCTATAATCAATGCAAAGCCTCCATGTGCCATCTTTCTTTTTAACCAACAAGGCAAGAGAAGAAAAAACACTTTGACTGGGTTGAATAACTCCAGATTACAACATTTCTATCACTTGCCTTTCAATTTCATCCTTCTGAGCAGGAGTATGCCTATAGGGTCTCAAATTAACTGGCTTAGCCTTAGAAATTAGAGGTATAGAGTGATCATATGCTCTTCTAGGGGGTAATTCTTTTGGCTCAGAAAAGACTTCAGAGTATTGTTGAAGCAATGCCTTGATAGCAGGGGAATCTATATTCAACATGTCAGGTTGAACAACACTGAGTTGAACAACATACATAGAAGAATGCCTTTTAGAGATTCCCTTTAGTTGATCCCCACCAATGATAGCACAAGAAGTGACATTTGAGGTAACTCCATGCAATGTAATTTGCTTGCCCTGATAATGGAATGTAAGGGACTTGCCAACCCAATCCACTTGCATTGGGCTAAACTGAGTCAACCAATCCATTCCTAAAATAGCATCATAACCCCCTATAGGCAAAATCTTGAAAGAAGTCACAAATTTCTTCCCTTGTACCCACCATTCACATTGGGAAACTTCCTTGGAACAAAGAAGGATACCCCCATCAGCCACTTTAACTCTAACAGGCCTAGACAATTCAAAAGTGCCCACTAAAGTAGCAGCTGCAGATTCATCTATGAAAGAATGTGAACTACCAGAATCAATAAGCATGGCCAACTCCTTGTGTTGAATCCTTCCTTGAACTCTAATAGAATTAATAGTTTCAGGCCTAGAGAGAGCTTACTTCGAAATTGCCGTTAAGATTTCCTTACTGTCATCACCAGATTCACTGCTTGACTAATAATTCTGTTGAGCCTGCATAACTTCCAACAATTCTTCCATTACATGTAATTGCACAGTTGAAGCACACTGATGATCCCTTCCCCATTTTTCTTCGCAGGTGAAATAGAGTCCCTTAGATCTCCTATAAGCCTTTAATGCAAAGAGCTTATCATCCTTTGTAGAAACTGAATTGGTATTTCCCAGTCCTTTCCTATCTTCAACAACAACAGCACTGCCAGAACCCAATTGAGGAGGGGTAGGTAAAGGCAATGGTCGACCAACTACAGAATTGGACTTGAAAACAGAGGAATTATCCAATTTCCTGACATCCTTGCGTCCCATTCCCTCCAAGGCTTCTTCCTGTAACAAAGCTAAAGAACATGCTGCATCCAAATCACACGGCTGTTGGACCATCACCACAGAACGGATGTTAGGGCGTAGCCCATCAGTGAATCAAGTGACAAAATACAAAGGGTTAGCAGCACCATCATAGGCTAGCATTTGATGCATTAATGTTTCAAACTTCACCACATATTCAGAAACAGAGCTCGACTGGCGTATACCGAACCACTAGCGAATCAAAGTTTGTTGTTGATATCGGCTGAATCTACCACAGACATGAGCAAAAAACTCCTCCCAACCAACCCCTTGCAAATTCCTTTGCACAGCCTGCAACCAGAACGCAGCGTTGCCCGAAAAATGTAGCGAAGCCATTTTCACCCATTTGGAAGGATGGATTCCATACATATCAAAATAAGACTCGCAGTTGTTTTTCCATAACTGAGAATTTTCTCCATCAAAAGAGGGAAACACCATGTGTGGCAAACTAGATCCAAACCCAGCCGAAAATCCCAAACTAGGTGACATTGAAGTTGGAAATTCCATGGAAATAGAAGGAAACTGAGGAGGATCACGCGTACTCTTATAAAGATGTGGAGCGATCGTAGAGTTCCTTCTCGTTGAACACGAGTAAACCCTGTGGCAGAGGCATTAGGTCAAACATTTGAGGTATGTTGATGCAGTGATCCTAGATACGGGCCTAAAACTGAATCATCCTGCAATTGCTTCACCCGAGCTCTTGCATCCACTTGGTTTGCTCCGATTGGAATGGCTTGCAACAGATCCACCTTAATCTGCAATGCACCTACTGAGTCCCTCAGCTCTGCGACCTTCGCCTCCACATCGGGCTTCCATGCTTCCACTGCTGACTTGAGCTTAAGGAAATCAGCGCGGTTTCTGCGCTCCATCTCATCCATTCGTCGCAGAATGGAATCCAATTTGTCCTGGTTCTCCATGATTAGCTTCGCTTGCTTGGTCAGGTACCGTGGCTTCTCCAGGTTTGGTTCAAACCTGTACAACCTCACACTCCGAATCAAGCCAACAGGATTGGGGAAACCGCAAGGTTATGTGGAATTCAACTGCACGAACAATCAAATTCCAACCCTGATCCTGAATTTTACGGCTCCATCAAGAGAATCGAGTGGAATCGTACGAAGCTTTGATACCAATTTGTTAGGAACTCTATGATATTTTCGGTATAGAAAGGAAACAGAGATAGGAACAGAGGATGGGAGGGTTCAGGTAGGAACAGAGGATGGGAGGGTTCAGGCGAGAGAGATAGTTCGCCGAGAATTTATTCCATAGTTCAAATCATAACCCAGACAATACAGGTACCTTTGTATATATAAGCCTACAGGATGAGATATTTACACGATCCATTCCAGCCCATGGAGTCTAACATTTAACTTCTTTACGTGCTCGCCCCATCTTGGATCAGACTTGGAACAGCGACCCTGTGCTTCATATTGCAAGTCTCTGATAGAGTTCTCCTTGGTCAGGTCTCTGACACCGGGCTTCGGCCAAACAAAGAGAAAAGAAAGCAAGGAAGAAAAGGACCAAGTACTAAGCAGAGACAACAACAGTACAATCAGCAATCGGCACCAAATTCTTCTTCAGCAGCAGCAGCAATAGCAGCCAGCAGGCAGGCGGCAGCTGCTCCTCCTGCAACCATTCTCCACTGACTCCATCCATCCGCCCCTCCCTGTCTCCCTCCCCGCCTTCCCGCCAGGTGTCGGCCATGAGGGAGCCACGTCGCCCCCTCCCGCCGCGGCGCCCTCTCCTCCTCCTCCTCCTCTCCCTCCTCTTCTTTTCTGTCCCGGAAACGGCCGCCGCACCGCCAAGAACCAGCGGCAGGGACGGCGGCGGCGTCGCGAGCATCACCTGGATGGTACGCGCTGTTCTCCCCTTCTGATTCTTGGAATCCCAAACTTTCCTAACTCGCAATTTTGCGTCCCCCACCTTAGCTAAGGGGAAGAAGGTAGTGTGTACTGTTTCATCTCTGAAACTTTGGCTGTTTTAGTGTTGGGTTCCTGCAGGGTCGTGCTGCCATTAGGTGATATCGATGATGTCCATGTAAAGATGGGTGAGATTGCACAAGAAGCATGCATGCTAGTGTTGTTGGCATTTTGCGCCTGCGTTGTCATTCAGATTCTGTGCAGTTTAGGATTTCTATGATCAGGTCGGTCAAAGAAAAGGGTGGCTGTGGAGAGTGATAATGCTGACAATATAGGTGGTTTTACCTACTCTTGGGCTTGCCAATTAGATTAGTTTCACTGCTGTGCTGAAACTTCTGACTTCAGGTGTTGATTTTTTAAGACTATGTTGACTAATGACTAGAGGTGTTCAAGAGTAAGTGCACACATGGACTTTGTCAGAACTAAGGACTCATATTGATATAAACTCACTGCATTTTAAGTGTTTAGCAATTTAGAGTTTAGACTGATATGAGAAACGATGGTATTTGTTTCAAAGTTTGTAACTTAGCATGGTTTCCTGTTCAGCCACAATCCTTAAGAGATTCACTTTGCCAAATGTCAGTTGTCAAACCTTTCATCTTAAAGCACTATTCTGGTTGGTTATTTATTTGTTTTAATAATTTGAAACACAGGCATGGCCAATGAAATGCACATGGTTACCCTTGCCAACCTGTGGGAAGAGCCACTCATATGATCTTGTTTCCAAATACCACAAGATTTGGAAGGCATGATTGTTCTTTTTTGAATATTCAGTTTATTTTCATTGTGCCTATTTTGTATATGTTAAACTATCAATTTGTTTATTTATTTCCAGGATACAAAGGATGCTGTTCCGGCAAAAGATGTTTTCAGAAAAGAACCAATTAGCGGTGCGATTGCATTGAAGGGTTCCATGAAGTACTTTGATGCTGATTTTTTCAACGATTCAAAAGTATTTTCTAAATGTTATTTGAAGTTTCCAGAGTGAAGTAGTACATGAATAATTTTTTTTTTGTCTACACTGCCCTCTGTTCTGCTAGCTACGGGAAATGGAAGATGGTGCAAAAGAATTTAATGTACCTGCATTTAGAGACAACCGGAAATTGGTGGCTTTGGAGAATGGTGGATTGAATAACCCATCTGCCTTGGTCTTTAAATCATCATGGAGCGATGAAAGCAAAATCAGTGAGAAAAAAAGCTTTGAATATCCCCATACATCTTCAGTACATCGCCCTAGTAAAGATGAAGATATTGCTTTTATGTCGGTCAGTTTTTTTAACTATATTATCGTACATTGGTTACAGACTTCAGATATATTCATTTCAAACCGCTTATCTTCATATCAGATAATTGAGCTCGTGGAGCTTATAAGGACAAAGCAAGTCACATCCCGTGAACTTACTGATGTGTTCTTAAAGAGATTAAAGAGGTTAGGCTCCTTTTGTCTCTTTCTCATTTGTTTTAGTCTTTCAGATGGACTTATTAGAGGCTCAGAATTGTTTTTAATCATGTAACTCCTTTATGTTTATAGGTATGGTCCTGTTATCGAATCTGTTATTACTGTTACTGATGATTTAGCATACAAACAAGCAAAAGAAGCAGATGACTTGCTGGAGCAAGGAAAATATCTTGGTACACAGCAAATCTGCTTGAGATGCTCGTTGATAATATCTGTTATCGCAATACCATTTAATCTTGATCTTTTTGCTCACTTTTTTCTTGGTAATATATTATGGCATATGCAACTTCCCGTTACAATTGATGCTCATGTGGAAATTATCCTAATTTTTCTTTTAATAATGCACAATCAAAGCTTCATATTTTACAATGCAACCATTGTTGTTAGCCTGAGAACCTGTGGAACAAAATGTTAAACTACTGGTATTTTCTTTAGCTGAATCCATATGTGTGTTACAAAGGGGGAGTTCTCTCCTTTGTTTGCCTTTAAAAAATCTCTCGGTTATACAATTATTAGGGTACTCTTTAGGTTAATGTCATACGAGAAGCAAATGTATTACATATCAATATTATGCTCAAAAGTAAAGAGTGCATTGGCAAATCTTGATATTAGGTCCCTTGCATGGCATTCCATATGGCCTTAAGGATATAATTGCAGTACCAGAATACAAAACTACTTGGGGCTCAAGAACTTTTGAGAACCAAGTTCTTGATATCGAAGCCTCTGTCTACAAAAGGTTTGTTTCTTCTCAGCTATATACTTTATGTGTGAGTCATGTGATCAATTCTAATTACTTCTGTTTTGAGTTTGTCATCCTTCCTCAGATTGAAGTCAACTGGGGCAGTCCTTGTAGCAAAACTTGTAACAGGTTCGCTCGCCTATGATGATATATGGTTTGGGGGAAGAACAAGAAACCCCTGGAACATTGAGGAATTTTCAACTGGTTCATCAGCAGGGCCAGCAGCTAGCACCTCTGCAGGTTATTTTATACAACATGTTTACATGTGTAAGCAGATGAAATATATATGCTCAAGTACTCAACAAAGTTTTTTGCATTGCACTAGGAATGGTTCCTTTTGCAATAGGTTCAGAAACTGCAGGGTCCATAACATATCCTGCCGCTAGATGTGGAGTAACTGCTTTGCGCCCAACATTTGGAACAGTTGCACGGACTGGCGTCATGAGCATTTCAGAGAGCTTGGTATTTCCATGCAAAGTCTATGTTGCCATATACTAATCCAAGTCAATATTGTAAACAATGAGTATCATGGTCTAAATGGCAGGATAAACTTGGTCCTTTCTGCAGAAGTGCAATAGATTGTGCTGTTGTACTTGATGCAATTCGTGGCAAGGATGCTGGTGATCCTTCATCTCGTGAAGTTCCTATAGAGGATCCTTTTCATATTGACATCACACAAGTCACTGTTGGATATCTTGACAGTGCTGAGATGGAGGTAATTGAAGCTTCTTTGTGTGCATCAGCCTGGTTATCTATATTACTCATTTCTCATTTTGTCCTCACATATACTTAATATTCCTATTGATTTGATCATGCCAGGTTGTTAACGTTCTTTCTGCTAAGGGCGTTAAGCTTGTGCCTTTCAAGCTGAACTACACCGTTGAATCGGTCCAGTCCATTCTGAACATCACGATGGATGTTGACATGCTTGCACATTTTGACAACTGGCAACGTGAGCGACACGATGATGACTTTGAAGCTCAAGACCAATGGCCGGTGGAGCTTCGCCGTGCACGGTTAATCCCAGCAGTAGACTATCTACAGGTGCCTTACTAAGCATATCCGAACAAGTATACTTGTCTGTAGGAGTCACCATTATTATATATTCTTTCTTTGATGAACAGGCACAGCGAGCACGGGGCAAACTGATCAAAGAAGTCAAAGAGAGTTTCACGGTTGATGCATTCATCGGCAATGTGACTGACTGGGAACTCGTTTGTTTGGGAAACCTTGTGGGAATGCCAGTGGCCGTGGTGCCAACAGGCTTCAAGAACGTCGAAAACCCACCCAAAGGCAGCACGAGGAGAAGAACCACCGTGACGACGGGCATATACGCTCCTCCTGACCATGACCACATTGTAAGTACTTTCTCATCTCAGGACATCTTGTTTTTTTGACATAAAGGAAGCTTTTATTGATCTTAGACGATTCAGTTTATCTTGGTAGGGGGCACTATTACCTTCAGACCAATAGAACTTTTTTGTGTTGACATGAACAACAATGATGATGCCTTGTTATTTTGATCCGTGTATCGCACGCAGGCCCTAGCTCTGGCAATGGCGTACCAGTCCGTCACTGACCACCACAAACAACGGCCACCGATCGACGATCTAGGCCCGGGAGACAACATTCAGCATTAAGCAGTGCCTGATTGAATGATGATGGTGCATATCCATCAAACCTGAAATTCGAGATGATCAACCACCGTGTTAGTTTCCTTGATAAAAATGAGATGTAATATGACCTTACAGAATTTGTCTCAGTTGTGTGTCATTTGGAGAAAGTAACAGGAAAGGTTCATGTGTATACACAGCTTGATAACACTAGTAGTAGTATGGGCCAAAAAAGCCCAATTCATTTGACTCGAATGGTGGTAGGCCAAGGCCCAAAGGGGCCACATTGGCTGGGATTTTTTTATTTATATATTTAATTTTTAAAATTTACAAAATTATATTTTTTTTTCGAAAGTCACAAAAATATACTTCCCTCACCCTCTAAGAGGGTGATTTTTATGATGTGGTAGGTCTACGTTCCTAGGATATAGGAAATTTGCATTTAGACCCTTGTCGTATTTTATAATTTATAAACAGGTTATATGAAGTTCGATGAAGTCAAACTTGTCAAATTTTATATCAAAATCGTAGAACCCTACGAGATCTACAACTTTTTCATTTGCAATGGTTTAGAGCTCCAAATATTTGTTACAAAATATAACATTTATTTTTATAAAATCTTGTATCTACATTTCAAACGGCCTCCAATGAAGACAAACATTATATCAAAGTTATAGCTCTCGACGAGATCTACAACTTTATAGTTGATCGTCTTTTCAATTAAAATCAATTAGAGTGTCAAATAAGCAATACTATTTTTCCGTAGTAGTGAAAACCGACGCGAAGGGCCTAAATGCAAATATAAATATTGTTGAAATGACGGTTTCGAATACTACAAAAAACAGTATTGCTTATTTGACACTTTAAATAATTTTAAATGAAAAGGTGATCAAGTAAAAAGTTAATAGATCTTGTCGAGAGATACAACTTTGATATAATGTTTCTCCATCAGAGGTCATTTGAAACGTAGATATAAGATTTTGTAAAATAAATATTATATTTTGTAATGAATATTTGGAGCTCCAAACGATTGCAAATAAAAAAGTTGTAGATATCGTAGAGCTCTACAATTTTGATATAAAATTTGACTTTATCAGACTTCGTATGACCTGTTTATAAATTATAAAAATATAAGAAGGGTCTAAATGCAAATTTTCCTCTATCCAAGGAACGTAGGGCTGCCACGTCACAAAAATCGCCCAAATTGCTCTCCCAGAGGGCGAGGGGAGTATATTTCTATGAATTTTAAAAATAAAAATATAATTTTATAAATTTTTAAAAATTAAATATATAAATAAAAAATTCCATTGGCTGGTCTCTTGACAGATGAGTCCCTTCATTAATTGGAGGGGCTGTTTGTTAACGCTTTAATTTGTGCTTCCAATATTGCATTTTCTGGTAGACAAATGAATATGAAATGTTTTTTCACTAGGCAAATGAATAAGAATAGTAACTATAAGAATATCAGTAACTACTTTGCAGTAGTTAGGATAGAGATAGAGATTAAAAAAATACTGTAGATTTAAGGCATATTATCTCAAAACTAGAGAAAAAATGCTACATATATAAAATAGATATTTAGGTTTGACAAATTTATTGATAATTAAATCTGTAGTTTTGTAATATTGAGGCTTACAGCTTTGTTGAAGTGTATAGTTTCGTGAAATCTACTCCTAATTTCAGCTAGTTTTGTTGGAGATAGCTCCTAATTCAATCATAGTATTTGTGTAGGTTTCATGAAAAAGAGAACATATGTCCATATATCTTTGCTCCTCGCCAACAAGGCATTGTTATGGGCATTATTGTTCTAGAGATATCCGCAGGCATCCAGGAAAGACTGCATGCATAGCTGCTGCTGATTGCAAGAGACCGACACAACGATAACTCCATAACAGTGGTCAATTTGAGGTAAAAAAAATAATGATCTTTCGTAAGGAATAATCCCGGCATTATTATCCCATCGATAGTACTGAACCCATTACCATTGCAACTAACATGGAGACTTTTAATTAGAAAGAGATAGAAAGATCTAGAGAGAGTTGCAAGCTTTGAAACGGAGTCCAAGCACATGCTATGGACCGAGGAAGACGACGACGAAGAGGTTGGAATAACGGAACGAGAAGAATCTACGTCCTAACACTTCTAGCAGCCGATATTAGATCCATCCATCCATCCAGTGGTAAGGATGTATGATCGATTCATATACTACTATCACTGGTCAGACATAAACATGTTTCTTTCAGCTACTTCGTTAAATTATTGCTAAAAATTATTTACCTCATGTATCTTTAAAAATATGTTTTTTAAAAAAAATATTTTATTGTATTGCTTAAACTACTTATTCTAATCTATTTGTTATATTTGTTATGTTTATATTTACTTTATTATTATTGTATTATAGTAGATAAACTATGGCAATAATCCGATAAATAATTTATTTTGGGTCGTAGGACTGAACTGTCCACGTCGATGGGGCGGCAGGAATAGTCTGCAACTGTGTGATGCAATATTTGCATGATCATGGATCGATGCATGCATGGATGAATTGACTGCTGCGTGCGTTAAACTGCCGTCCTTTGACCACACTATACCCTCAGCTGCTTGTTATTGACTCTCCATGCATAGATTGATTGGTTGATCACTAGCTAGCTAGCTTCACTGTCATTTTCTGTGGGCGTGTTTCGATCGATCGCTGTGTGTTTGTGTGTGTTTCCCGTTGTATTCATGTTGCTGCGAATTAATTTGATTGTGATTGGACTAGTGATCAGGTCAGGATGTGTGCTTTGCTTTGTGTGGCTAAGCAAAGTGCCCGGATCAGAAAGGGAGAATGAAAAGGAGAGGACGGCTGAGTTTCCATTTATGCATGCGTGGCCATGTTTTGTACAGAAATTATATATATATACACACACTTATATTTGCATTTGCCCCCCACTCGTAATATAGTAAATGTTAATTCAGCTTTCTCTCGTGAAATCATGTCACCTTAATTTTTTTTTATTTTTGACGAACAATCTAAAATGCAAAATTGTCTATCCTCGAACGAATATCTCTCATAAAGCCATATCACCCAGCTATTTTTAGACTTTATTAATTGATTGAATACAATATATATAGGTATTGAGTAAAAAGACTACAAATTCAAAAAAATGCGCAAATTAAATTAACCTCGTATTATTGAACACTGGTCTTGCGGCAGCTACATTACACTTGCCATATACTTCCATCATTAGAAAATATAAGGCATTCTAGTTTTATACAAAGTCAATATTTAGAAATTTTAATTAATAATTAAACTAAAAATATATGAGTTTAATGTTATGCATATAGTATCACCATATTCGTATTTAATAATATTTTTATATGATGTTAATTTTATAATTATTGATAATATTATAAAGCAAACTTTTGTGCCGATTTTACTATGCTTGGCAGGACATCTCCCAGCCAAGGACTATAAAGAAAGAAGGCAGAAAACTCAACTACTTTAGAGTTTGGCTATATGCGGCCAGGTTCTAGATTCCACAATGACAATTAATTAGTCTGCTATTTGATGTGCATTTGTACCTTGTTAGGTGATTAGTTGAATGTAGACTACGCGAAATGACGGGCATCTCATACTAGTATGTCATTCTATCAAGCTACAGCTAGAATGCACATGTGTATATATTTCATCCAAATGCAATACCTTGCTATGTAGACCAAGAACTGGATACTATTTGAAGAGGGGAAAATAAAAGGGTCTCTCCATATAAAATGATCATTCCTTTTCATTCTAGTGTTTTTCATTCTTTTTACCACCTCAAACATGCATGATGGATAATATTAACGCATTAAAATTCTAATTAAAGACACGGAAAATGATTCTTCTATGTCTATATATAACCTGGAGAAACCTAGCTAAGCGAGTGGCACTTGTTATATGTGTAGAGAATTCTCTCTATGGACTATATGTCCCCTATCTCTATCCCTATCCATCCGCACCGTCTCAATAGTTTAACTCCAAATCATCTCTCTCTCTCTCTCTTTAAGTTGTTTTTTGGGGCCACATAAATATGTGCATTGTGATGTGTGTTCCCTAGAGAGTTGGCAAGCTTTCTGCCACGGGGAGGAACAAGCTCCTAGAGTAGCTCAGCTGGGTTGGAATTGGATTATTGGAATCCTCAAAGAGGATTTGAAAAATGGGAGTAATTAATTTAATCAGATTCCGTCTGTACGCAGGGACGCATGCAGGAGTTGTCGAACTCAAGGTCATGCACGGTCTCATTTGCATGTCAATGACGGCCTCATTGGCATGTCAATGTAAGAATATTTGTGAGCACGCAGTAGTATATACGTCCTTCATTTCAAAATAAATTTATCTTTTAGTCATCTTATAAAAACTTTATTTGTTGAGTAACTAATGTATTTTTTAGTTTTTATTAGTATAAATAAGATGTGCTAAAAATAAAGTTTTTTTTTGAAAGAGATAGCACGTACGTGCGATGCTGGTGTGGGGCCGTGACTGTGAGGAAGGGAGTACTACAGTGCAGTACTACGTACGCGTGCTATTCGTTTGTTACTCGTAGTAAAAAGAGATTAATTAATAACCCCTATGCCTGCCGTCTTGGCATATCTTGGGGTTAATGCGCTTAGGGTTAAGAGGATAAAATTGGGAAAACGTGTGCCAAGAAACGGGTGCGTTCTTTTACACATTAGCTGAGCTATTTTCTTGATTTTCGTTAGTGGTGTATTTTGTACAAAAATTTTCTATATAGAAGTTGTTTTAAAAAATTAAATAAATTTATTTTTTAAATTTATAATAATTAAAACTTAATTAATTATATGTTAATGACTAATCTTAATTATGTGGTAATGACTAGTCTCTTTTTCGTGCCACCGAAAAGCTTCAACCATCCTAGGATCCCCACAGGCATCCTAGTCGTTTGGAGGGAGGCTCGGCAGTTTTGGGGAAAATCTTACTAAGATTAATTGTTATTGAATCTGTTTTAAAATAAATTAATTTCTTGTATCTTGGAAATAAACTAATAGTAAAGAAAAAAGTGCAAAGTGTCTCTTATAATAGGAAAGTATAGTATTGGTGGGTTGTTAGGCGAGGGATATTAAAATAATAAATTTATTGTTTTGTGGTGATGCTAGAAATCAATTTATTTTGAACAAGTTCTAACTCTAAAAGTTATTTTAGGAGGAAGAGAGTACAAAGTTTCCGAGCGTTAAGGTTCAAATAGTAAGATCGTACCTCAGCCAAAATTCTGAAACATGGTGTGAATACAAATGAGTTCATAAACCTCTCCAAAACCCTGAACCAATCTTCCGTTATAACTGCAGCAAAACTCGAATCGGGGTACCCAAGATGCACACATGGACACATGAGAACAAAGTGTGTGCTTATTGATAGTTCGTCAACTTATAAGTCACAGCTAAATTTAAATTTTAAAACTTAATTTTAAATTAGTGTAAACATGTTTTTTTATCGTTTTCTATTTTTTTATCTTAACTTTTAAACTATTAAGAGTACACATATAAATTTTTATTCTCAAATTACAATTCGTTACTTCGGTCACGTATCACTGTGTATAAAAGGGCAGCCAAAAAATAAATCTCACCCAAGCCGATTAACTCACCATTCAAAAGAGAATCATACTAGTCTGCTTACACCTCAGTCGGCCAGGAATAGTACACATATGGAGATAATGATACTCAGCATAAACATGGTCGTAAAGTGAGTATACCTCAACTCGATAGGTTCCTTGTAGAGGTGGTGACAGGTTGAAACAGCTTGAGTTGCAGTTCCACTTCTGAGTCTAAAATTAAACTGCAAAATCTCAAAAAAACTAGAGAATAAAGGCAAAATTATGCAAAAATACAGTAGCTCAGTCTTAAGCTTAGGAAATTTCTAATTCTGCCCTTAGTTCTTCATATTGGAACCTGTTTACCTGGTTAAAGTCCTGGACTTGGTATAAGTACTCATATTTATGAATAGTTATTCTTTCAATAATAAGCAACAGATCTATCAACAGTGAAAGTCTTTGAAAGTTGTTCATAAAGTACGGGCGTGCGTATTTCTCAAATAAAAAAGTATATACCTGGTCCAATCAGAGCATCAAAACACAAGCAACTATAGCTAGCGCACACACGAACAAGTATAGTCCCTCATCAAAGGTGGACCACGTCGGACCGGTGCAGGTCTAGGCAGTCAAGCAGCAGCAGGAGTACACACTGCATCCCTGCGGCAGTGCAGTTGCATGCAAATCTATGGAAGAAAGAGAAGAAAAAGAAAAGGTGGTGAGTGATGAGGAAGAGAGGGGACAAAAAGGCGTTCAAAAAGGCGGTGGTGCATGCACGGCGTTTCGCGAAGCGCCACCGCTGCCTGCTCCGGACGACGACGACCGACGCACCACGAATGCTCACGTAGACGGCGATGACGACCGGACCACGCAGACGACAGGAGTACTGTACTACGTACTCCTACTGCTCTACCTACATTTCTTCACCCGTCTACCCGGGTAAAAACAAGTCGTCCTTTTGAACACCTATTTGATCGTCAGCCACATGTTACTGCTTTCTCGTTTTAAAATAGGAGTATTTGGATTTAGAGGTTATATTAGTAAATACTAACTAAGGTTAGGTTAAAATGTTCTTTTTTAATCACTTTTGTTGTTATTTTTTGAATTTTGAATTGTTTAGATTTTTATTTATTGTATTTGATTGGATTTAAAATTATTGATATGATAGAAATCATGAAAATCAGCGTGTGAATGCTTGTATTATGATATAAAATTTAAATTCTAAAAATACTTATATTTTAGAACAGAGGGAACAGCTTACAACTAATATATTATCAACAAAGTGTTAAAACTTAGATTTGTCTATGGTTGTGTTCAAAATCCTTAACGCACACTAGCAGGCCTAAGAGAATCATGTTATACTTTCATTAACACGTGAAACAGTTGTTGCTACTATTTTATTTTGACCGCAACTAAACAATTATCTTTTGAATTAAACTTGCATAACCTTAAAGATAACAACTGTGATAAGTCATGGCTAGCAACCAAACACAAACAGGTCTTGCTCTCTCCCTCTCCATATGTGTACAGACGAGCAGGGTTTTCTCTATCAGTGAGGACGGGGTTATCATACCTGATGGTAAACGCAGTTATTAAGTAGTATTTACGGTAAACTATGAGAAATTGTATAAAATTGATCAAAAATTTAAATTATTTTTAAAATTTATTTAAATTTAGTGGGATGTAGCCGTATCCGTTACACTGCAAATTCCGACGGTAAACGCGGTTAAACACGGTAACCGTCACGGTTATCATGATAGGGTGTGTTAAAATAGGTGTTGAATATACTAGTCATATTAGTTTACAATTGGACTTAAAGTTGTATTAGGTGATAGAGGATAGAATTAGAGTCAAACTCTGTAACCCGACAATCCTTTAAATAGAGAGGGGGACACCACGATATAACTATGGCAACAACAATGTAACGTAGACGCGTAGAGAGAGGATGGTGGTGAGGTCACGAACTCATAGCAGCTAAATATGCTATGTTGATTGGAGAGGAGCGTTTCTAATCAGAACCCTGGGGATAAGATTTCGGTTGAATCTCGTTAATAAATATCGCGTGTTTCTGTATCGTTATCTGATATATCTGTGTTGATCAATTACCGATAAAATTAAAGAAATTAGTTATTATTTCGCTATATTGATTAATTTTTATAATAATAATAAGCTAAACCGTATATATGAGTACACGACGCGTGCATGAGAGGAGAGAGAGAAATGGCACCGTCTTTTTTTTCTCATCTGGGTATTACTAGCCGCCTTGTGCTACGCGCCATCAAATAGAAAAGGAACTGATACCAGATGCTCACCACGTGTAGCCTACTCCTAGCTAGCTTGTGGGTTCCAGGTCTCGATGCAAGCTCTGCACTGCACTGAGCTGGAAAAGGAGAGCCATGGCCGGCCGGTCCCAGCAAGGTCCTAGGAGTAGCAGCTACGGCTCGCCGCCGGGCCGGGCAGGGGCGGTCAAACCGCGGGCGCGGGGCGGCCGGAGCGGAGAGAGAATGATGGAGATCTCGAGGCAGCCCAGCCGGCACGTAAGGTCTACTTGACAGGGCTATAGCTCCCGAATAGAGATCCAACAAATGGTTCAGGGCTATAAAGTTGGTTAGAGTGATATGAAAAAAATAAAATAGAGAGGTAGAACGAGGTTTGGGTCGTACTATAGCTCTATTTTAGACTTCACTCTAAGAATTAAGATTTAGAAGTTTCAATCATATTATATAGGGCCTGTTTGATAGGACTCCAGCTTCTAGATCCTAACTCCAATGAGAGCTAGATCCTGTAGGATCTGGAGCTGGTCTGAAAGTGTTTGGCTAGCCTGATCAGCTCCAGAAATCCTAAAAGAGATAGGTGGGGGAAGATGGATAAATTTACCCTTGGTTTTTTTTACTTGATGCATAATTGATAATTGTTGATTATGACATGAATGTACATTTTGAAATTTATCACTAATATATAAATGCTAATTTTTCTTGTATGTTTTCAACACCACAAGTACGAAAGGTAAAAACAAAATATATGACAACATTCATACTCGTAAAAAGTAAAGCTAAAATCTATGCATAACGTTTATATAATAAATATTTAATAATAATAATTAGTAGTATAGTCATCCAAAGACATTCTAAAAGACCACAAAAAACCATACATTACTTGTCCATTATCCTATAATACGATAGGCTAGGTCATCACGAAATGCATCCATTTGTTCGTTGCAAAATCACAACCAATCAACCCAATCAATCAATCATTTTCACAGAAATTAGCCACAAATGAAGGGAAGAGGTAGGGGAAATTTTAGGGTTTGGGCAAAAATTACCTTCAACAATCAAATGCTGTCAACCGCCTTGCGTCGCCCTACGCCGCCCTCCGCCTCCCGTGCACCGTGCAGAGAGGGGATGCAGAGGAGGATACAGCGAGGGCCCTGCCGGTGCGCCGCCCTCCGCCGCCTGCATCCCTTCCGGGCGCCGCCGCCTGCGTCCCCTCGGCTGCCGTCCGCCGCCTGCGTCCCCTCTGGCCACCGCCGCCTGCTCCCCCTCGGCCGTTGCGGCCGCCCCTGGATCCGCCGCCACTCGGGGTAGGGGCGGGAATGGAGATGCTAGAAGGGGGGCGAGTTGCGTCGCCGCCGCTTGCTTCCCCTCCAGCCGTCGCTGCCTGCTTCCCTTTCGGCAGCCGTCGCCTGCTCCCCCTTCGGCCGCTGGAACCTTGCGCGCAGGAGTTGAGAGGGGGATTTGGGAGAGGTCGGGAGAGAAGTGGGAGGGGGCCGAGGGGCTGGTTGGATAAGGGTATATCAGTGGCATTTGCGGGTAATTACAATACAACTTCTATGGGTACATATATAAAATGGACGGAGCTGGAGCCATGAAGCTGGCAGAAGGTCGCTCCAACCTGATAGTTCTTTTTCTAGGAGTGATTCAGCCTGATCTGATCCATTTTTTGCTGGAGCTGGACCGTTTGGCTGGGCTCCAGCTCCACCAAACCAGAATTTAGGAGCTGAAGCCCTACCAAATAGGCCCATAGATCTGTAGCGCAATGGTATGCTTTAATTTAGCTCTCTTTGAGGAGTTTGAGATTCTATCAAATACTATCTCATGAGAATATAAAAAAAGCTAGGTTTCTTATTTCTTATAGGACAACAAATTCTCATAATTTAGATAAGAGGCTAAACTGTTTTAGAAGCTAAAGATTTTAGAAAAAGGTGCAGCGGCTAACATGCTCAAGCATGGCCTTTGTTCTGCAGCTTGCGACTTTGCCCACTAGCTAGCTGCTGCACAGTGCACATACCATGGAAAGAGTACTCCAGTGTTGTCACGCATTCACTCATTTCATGGATGGATAGGACGACACTGCGTGCGTGCGTGTGCCTTTTTTGTTAAATTGCTTTTGACTCGAATTATGTTCGTTCGAAAAGGAATCACTCGAGTAGTGCACATGAAGCAAAGGGCCTTCTACCGTTCTACGTCTACAGGTCGGTTGAAGCAAAGGGGTTTGAAAGTGGAGTCATGATATCCAAGATCGGTTGGAGTGATCGAAAATTCAGATATTACCGCAACTTTTAGGAGCGCGAACGAAACCTCTCGGAGAAAAAGATAATCTAAATACTCTACTAGACTTTTGCTGCTCTTTTTTTATAACAGCTAGATTTTTATATCATCAATAATCGTGTATTATAACATTATATGTAGGCCTATTAGACAACTAAGTAGAAAAAACTCTGTTATTGGAGCTGTTAGCTGCTATAGCCAACTAATTAAGCCGAGTACCCCAATTTATACTTGTGGAAGAATTATGTGTGTATCTTGGGGAAACACCAAATATATGGTGTACCACTAGAATTCAAACCACTGCGCTGCGCTAGAAGCTGATATTGGAAATATGAATTCCATATTTGCTGATTATTGAAAAAATTAATAATCAAAATATAATATTAGAGACCGTATCAGAAGCTAATACATTATTTTTCATAGCAAAGATAATATACTATGCTACCCTAATGGACGAAAAACTTTATAACCATCTCTTTTAGATTTGGAACCTTTTGCATTCAACATTTTATATTTATCTATTATTTTTATTACTCAACTAAAAAATATTATATGTATGTATGTAAGACGTATGGATGTGTCGCTATATCGTATATCCGTAGCCATATCGAATTATCCGGGCAACGTAGCACACAAATAGTTTAGAGGAGCTATACAAATCTCTCAGAGCAATCCTGACTCCTCCTGAAAACCACTGTTTCAGCCATTTGACAAACAGGCGAAATAGCGGACAAAATCACTGTTCCAAAATGACGGAAACCCATCGCTAAACTGTATCCAGACGACGGTGTTTCCATGGTACTAGCTACATGACAACAGGAAGAGTAAAGCCTAGACGGTTGGTTTGGTTGGAACTTTCAATACTTGTTGTTGATCGATATCAGTGAGCATGCCTGCCTGCAATCTCTGGTCCATTGCATGCTTGGACTCGATCTTTTGACAGATAATACCAACCTAACGACACATGATTGTTGCTGTTGCTGGCTTTGTTGTTGGTCCAACACAACCAAACCCTAAAAGCAAATTAGTCCAACTTTTAGTCTTTCACTATTGATGATGAATGCATGTTTTGGAAGGAGGTGATGCATGCATGATGATCTCAGAAATTCAGGGCTGGCTAGCTGCAGAGGCTGCTGCAGAAGTGCAGACTGCAGAGGTGAGTGACGATCGGCCTACGGTTGAACGTCATGAGTCGACAGATTCAAAAACCAAAACCAAATTTTCCACAAACACAGCTTTCTTGGACCTTATTATAGGAGTACTTGCTTGAGTGGTTGCTACAGTTTGTTCTGGAAGGCTTGTGTTGTTCTAGAAGGCATCACTTGATACCCAACGGTGATGCCTTCTAGAAGGTTTGCTTTTGTTGTTCTGCGTGAGTGATTGTCCAGCACATTTATCGAACTGTTAAACGGCGTGTTTTTTTAGAAATTTTCTATATGAAAGTTTCTTAACAAATCAAATAAATCTATTTTTCAAATTTATAATAATTAATACTTAATTAATCATACGGTAATGATTTATCTCGTTTTGCACGAGTCTATTGAGCTTATGTAAAAAGCCCTTTCGACCGGGGCTAAAACCATTCATCACACTTGAATTAGTTTTAAGCGCTTTGCGACAACATTACTTTAAACTTGATATCAAAAATACTGTTTACTATCTAAAGACAATCAACAACTTGCACACAATACTACATAAAAACCAGACGTGCTACAACCTCGATTGCTAGGTGTAATTCGCCATCAATATTTTCTTGATCGATTTAGCGGCTTTGCTTTGTTGGCAAAGTTCAGGATGCTATAAGGAAGATTGGTTGACGATCAAGTGCTTTACAACAACATTACTTGGTCCAAACGCTAAAATTATTTGTCGTATTACAATTGTTTGGAAGAGCTCCATGACAATATTACTTTAGTCAGGCGCCAAAATTGCTCACCACACTTTAGGCAACTAGCTAGGCAACCAACAATTAGATTTTACTTAATCAATGACTTGATTCCATGGCAAGAAATACAACTGTGATATTTTCTTGAACACACGCCATCAAAAAGCTTTATTAATCCAATACTCCACGACAATATTATTTTAGCCAGCAGGCTCTAAAAATCACTCGTCATACTTAAATCAGTCTGGACGCTCCACGACAATATTACTTTAAACTAAACACCGAAAATACACATTTAACCGCATAACCCAAATTACACACAAAAGTACGCAAAGCCAGATGTGCTGCAACCTCCTACGTTGTACTGACCTTGATTACCCGGCCAATTTGCCGAACCGAAGGGAAAGAAAATCTTTTTGGCACGGTATTGGAACGTAGTAGTAGTTGTCACGTTGGCACGCACGACTCGCACGAGTGCGTGTCTGCACGAGGGTCTCCGAATGGATCGACCGATCCGTAGTCCACGGTCACACTAGCAAGTCCCCGAGGCACGCACGTGGACACCCCCCTCTCCCTTGGGTCCCACCTTCTAACACACCCGTATCTTTGAATATACAGTAGTATTTATTTATATAAATACATAGCATAAAGCTGGAAAAAGGAAAAGAAAAAAAAGGGAAAAAAAGAGAGGCAAGCTGGTAGAGTGACGATTAGCTAAGATCCAAACGCCCGAAAAGAAAAAAAACTGCCGGTCAAAGTGTCAAACCTGCCACCCCCACGTGGGCCCCACCTTCCCCCACCTCCCCTCTTATACCGACCTTCCCCCCCGCACCACACGCATATCCTACCTCCACCTCCACCTCCACCACCACCACCTCGCCGGCGTCGCCGCCGCAGAAGAAGAAGAAGAAGCGTACAGACATGAAGCAGTGGAGGTCTCTCGTGGCCCTCCACTCCTCGGCGCCCTCCTGCTTCCCGCAGCCGCCGGCCCCATCGCCGTGCCCGTCCCCGCCGCGGGAGGAGGAGAAGCAGGTGGTGCAGCGGGAGGAGGAGGCGGCGGTGAGGCTGGTGGGGAGCGACGGGAGGGTGAGGACGTACAGGAGGCCGGTGACGGCGAGGGAGCTGATGCAGCAGCACCCGAGGCACCTGGTGTGCCGCTCCGACGCGCTGCTGATCGGGGAGAAGATCCCGGCGGTGGCGCCCGGCGAGGAGCTGCAGCCGGGGCACGCATACTTCCTCCTCCCCGCTCACCTCTTCCACTCCGTCCTCTCCTTCGTCTCTCTCGCCTCCTCCCTCCTCCTCCTCCTCTCCACCGCTGGCGCCCGTGGCGGCAACAAGAAGCAGCGCCCCTTCGAGCTCCTCCGCACCGCCTCCGGTACGCTCCAGATCAAGTTCTCCGACGACTTTCTCCTCGTCGACGACGCCGCCGCCACCGACGACAAGGTCGCCGCCAGCAAGCCGCCGGTGCTGTGCGGGGACAAGAAGCTGGAGAAGGAGTACGAGGAGCTCGTCGGGTACAGCAAGGCGCGGCGGTGGTCGCCCAAGCTGGAGACCATCCAAGAAGTCGTCGTCGCCGCCGCCGCCGTCGCCGCCTCCGCCTCCGCCTCCGCCGACACCACCACCACCAGAAGAAAGGGTCGCGGCCTGCCCTTCCTCGGCAGGCTCGGCAGCCGCCGCAGGCGCGAGACAACCACCACCACCCTCGTCTGCGGCAATGGCAGCGCGGTGGCGTGCTCCGGCTAGGTCAAGTTAATTAGTCTCCGGGAGGGTAATTAAGGGGTGATTAAGATTAAGCTCAATCTGGATTTGGTTTAGGCGATGATGCAGCTGCTGCTGTGTCTGCATTTGTAATTACATAAAAGTTTTGGTGCTAATTTGTACATGGTTTTTCATTGCATTCTGATCAGAAAAAAGGGCAAGGGTGGTGGCAGGCAAAATTTCTCCTCACTTTTGCTTTCCCTTTTTCAGTTTCTGGTTTGTTTAAACTTTAAAACTGCTCTCCATCTCATATCCTGTGTGCGCCCATCGAGCCCAACAATACAGTGGTATCCAAAATTCCAAACTGACTTATAAAGTGTCAGTACAAAAAAATTCTGAACATTTTGTAGACATGAACATTTGATGCGATTTGAAAGCAAATTCAAATTCCACTTGGCGTAAACCATTTGAAAATATTTGATCGATCAATGCACACACACACACCGAGATCTCTGCAGCCATCCACTAATCAACCAAACCTCACGTAGCACAAGCCTTGGTCAAACTGCAAAGCTGCATTCAAGGCAAGCACGAATTTTCAGGTGCCGTTTTATCGAAGCAAAGTCAGCTGGAATAATCGAATTGGTATGCAAATCCAGTAAAAAATGCTCATCATGACGGTCGTTAGGCCAAAAAAAAAGTCCAAATCACTATGGCGTACGTTATGCCGTTATTAACCAGTGTTCAAAAGGATCAAAAGAGGGACAGATTCGAATATGCCCCTACGCATTACGTAATCTTATTCCTAATTAGTACTAAGTATCTTGTTTAGCTAGGTAGTTAATTACAACTTTTTAGCAAATTTTACAATTGTTAACTCGGTAATTATTTTGATCAGTTACTGTACACTGAAATGCATGTGTGGCATGTGATGCGTGTGGTTCGATGAGATGTCGAGATGGGAGCAGTTTGACCAGGGTCAAAATTAAAGGCAAGATTGAAAAAAGAGAGAGGAGAGCACGTTCTCCGAGGTTAACAAATCAGAAATTTGGGCTTGATACTTCCAGCTCACTGATCCTCGGCTCCGATTCAGATCCAACTCCGGTGCTAATCACACACTCTAAGTACTAATCCACTTTGATTAAGGCTTACTAATGGTAGTAACCGGTCAAAGCCGTGACACTATCATGATCTCCTTTGCCTTTTTGCTTGATTAGAATTTGGTGTGAGAGAGATGAGAGTGCCGGCAGGTGGGGTCCGGTCCCCAGCCTGTCAATGTTGAGACTAATGGAGTAAGTGTGACCTAGCAGCCTACTAATATTTTGTTAGGGAAAATTAAAAAACCCTCAAATGTCACTAGAATTCTTTCTTATAAAATGATTTGTTGTAAATATCTTCTTCTAATTTATCTTAGTTTGAGATTCCTTTTATCACTGCTCGTGTATTCTTATAGTCGTAAACCCCCACACGGCATCTCCAGTACGCATATTGGATGATCGTGGTCATGAATCTCTGCTCTTAGACATCAGGGTCGTTCGAAGATAAGTTGTTACGTCTATCTCATGGAGTTCAGCGGCGATTGCTTTTTTTACATATTTAAAATTGGGAAGACAAGCTTGGTGTGTTGAGAGCAACATATACAGTTGGACAGGTGTGACCTAACTATGTCTTGCACTTTTATTGAGCCAAACTCGATCAATATGGTAGACTTTGACACCACAACGACCAATAGATATACCAGGTTATGTAGCATGTGTGGAAAGAGGCTAGGAGAACACTATAAACAATGGTAATGGAAAAATCTCAAACCAAGGTAAATTGGAAGGGAGGTATTTAGAATAAATCATCTTATACAGGGTTCTCAAACTCAAGATGTCATTTGGATGGTTTTTGTAATTTTTCTATTTTGTTATGTAATGACACGTGGATCTAGGATTCACGGCATAGTATAAATACATGCTTATATACATATACACACACTTATTTTTATAAAAGTATACACGTATATCTTACCTTTCTATAAAAGTATACATGCATATCTTACCGCTATTAGCATCTTCAATAAATTGAATTAGTATATCTAAATATTGATAAAGTGACTGCATGCATCTAGCTCGCCGTCCACCTGTCTGCTGGTGAATTTATATGCATTTTTGCGACAAGAGAGTTGTTCTAGATTCATTTTGACGATCTTTACACGTGGCAACTTGAGTGTGGCGGTGTTGTTTGACGGGGGAAAACCGGGAATCATGTGCACTAATTGAGTGTGCTAATAAACGGGTCAAAGTTGGTACTCGAGATGCAAACAAGACTTGCTTCTCTTGAACTCCTTCATTATTTGGAAATTGGGCAAATAGCTACTATGGCTAACATTGGGACATTAGTTATTCATGAGCTATGCAAACGCGTTCTTAAGCATTGCAGCATGAATTTATAAATACCACAACAATAACAGCAAGACCTATCTTAAGTGTGAGATGGGCTGTATATATTACTGATGCCCTAAGATGTAACTATGGTCTTGTTTATCGGAATTGGAGATTCTAGCCTTTTATAGCAAGGAAGCAGACGGTGCACCTATAGTCGATATGAGTCTGAATTATAGACAAGTTAGTTTTTTTTTACTAGCTGAATGTCCATGCTTTACTACGAATAAAAGATAATATGTTATAATATTTTCTAAAATAAATAAAAAAATATTTTTTATAAAGCATGTTACTTATGTTTTTTCTATAAAGAAAATTTACCTTAATTTAATTTCATATGTGGCTATATATTTAGATTTAATTGTTTTTTAATACTAAAAAATTCAAGAGGTAATTTAAAAAGTTATAATAAGAATAGATGCGGTGGCAGATTTACTGTCAGCATCATTACCTTCTTTAAAGGCGTATAGATATATATGTATTTGTTTATTTCTGGACTTTACTTAAAGTGAGATGTAGACTGTTCAATGGAGCTACGATTTTTGGAGTGAATATAGCTGCTAAAAACAAGTGTTAAACAGAGCCCAGGTAAGGATCAGAGGCCCTGCCTCTATCTGTCTGTCGGTGTGTGTGTGTTAGACTGTTAATTTAACACGGCGTGAGAAATTTCGTTTGAACACAGTTTTTAACTGTACACGTGGCTCCCGGAGCAAGCATATGGAGGCATCAACTGTTCAAAATTAAGGTTTAAATTAAACAATTAATCATGTAGGCTCTAGACTATATAATGGCTTGTTTGTCTTTAGAAAGGTAGGAGTAGCAAGCAGTGATCACTAGTAGATGGGAGCAGACACATTTTTGACCTGACAGTCAAAGATGGGGCCTTGGATCCGGGCTTCCAGCCACCATTATCTGCTCCATCACCCACATTTGTTTAGTCCATTAATTAATCATGTACTCCTACTTACATCAGAGAGATCAACTTGTGCAATATACAACAATTAGCCCAGCGTCTAATCAGCTGTACTATCTGCATAGTCAATCAGTAGAGGGCCATGCAGGAGTATTCTATACAGTTGTGTGTATAAATTGGTAGTACCGAGTATATAGCCACTCATATGCACGATTTATTACAAGAGATGTGTGCAGTGCAAAAAACCAAAGACCAGGTGAAGATAGCCATCTTATAAGTCCCAACAATTCGAAATTTTGGAATAAATTTATGGGTTCTTTTTTTCACCGTTTTCATTACTCAGTCTTAGCTTTTGGACTGTTAGAAGAAGAAATGTACGATTGTTTTTATAATTCTTAGATAATAGGACAACGGCATAGCTTTTATAGAAAGCTTTACACAAAAAGGTATACAAAACTTATCCTAGAATTATTTGCATTACGTATCTTCTTCTGCATGTAAGCCGTATCAAGAGGGTCATTCTCTAGTTTCATGCTTTGCGCCCTTTTAGTCAGAACAGGATAAGATAAAATGCCAGCTGAGAAGATGTTGCTGATATTTGCCAGGTTAGGAATGGAGGTGTGTCGGTACAGATAATTTATGATGGCTTTAGTTTATTTAGTTAAACTAGAGTCGATTGTGGATTATCCACGTGTTGATTAGGCCCATCCCTAGTTAAGGTGGTTAATCCAGGTTAAGGGATAATTAACCAACACGAAGGAGATAATGCAGGTGTGGATTGATTGCCACGTGTACTACATGAGTGGTCAAAGCTAGGAACTAATTTCGGACCACTTAACAAGGTAATTTTTTTTAAATTTTAAAATAAACCCTCTGGAATTTTATTTTTAAATTTAAATCTTTTTAGCACGCCAGAAGAACACTGCCACACCTATTATTTATGGCATAACAGTATTAGTTATAGCTATGTTAAGCGAGGTGGCGTAGCCTAAAAATTTAGATTTAGAAATAAGCTTCGGAATGATTTAATTTTAAAATTAAAAAAATAAAAAGGTGGCCGTTACAATGCGACCATTTAGAGGCCGACACGTATGTTCACTTTAGTTTCGTCCTTTTTTTTACCATTGTTTTTTACCCTCTATGTACCCATCACGGCCAAGTCGGCATCCACTTGGATCCGGACTAATGAAGTCACATAGTCAAAGTCGATTACGTACTCTGTGTTTGCAACTGAGTGAGGAATGGCCATGCACAGGGGCAGATCCAGAGAAAAATATCGCCGGTATCACCAATCAAATAGACAGTGTCAATGTTTAATTATCAAACAAATTTACTAGCTGTAAAGAGCACTTATAAAGAGATTAGCAAAAAGTCGTTGGTGTCATTTGACCCCAGTAAATACACTTTGGATCCGCCCCTGGCCATACAGTTGGAACTTAGTGAAAAGCGAAGGAGAAAAGGAAAAAAATAGAAGTTTTTAGCCAAGAACAGTATGCGTATATGTCCAATATAATTTATACCCTCTGAACTACAGTAACAGCCTTACAGGTTGTCACTTAAGTCCGACCATTGACAGATCTACCTAGACTTAAGTAAACGTTCTTCTGCCTATACATTTTATCGATAAATTTTCTTTTAAAAATTTATATAAATACAGTATGATTATAGTGTAATTATATTGTAATATGTATGTAACTATAATAGAACTTGTATGTAACTTTTAAAAACCCTGTGTTAACGTCGTGAAAGCGGAGGTTGTGGGATCGAATCCTTTCACCCACCCATATGCGTGCTGTGATTTTTTCTTCCTCGCATATATGAATCTTAAAGCAAATCTATTGATCCAAAATTACATAAAAGTTACATAAAGTTATTTTGTAGTTATATGTAAGTTACAATTATACTATAGTTACATTTGAAAAATTTTTAGAAGAAAATTTGTCGGCAGATGTACAACAAAATGCATCACCCCTTTGATAGATTAGTATGTAGTATACCGTCTCCTAGAGTCCTATGCACCTCAAATCGATGTATAATTAATCCACGATATCCGATCGATAAGTCAAGTTGCGATGAGCGTAACCCTTATGTTGTTGTTGCCGCTGTGAGTAGAGGTGGGCAAAAGAGACCAAGTAAAAAGACCGGGTCGAGATCGAATAGAAATTTGATCACCAATTTAGTCTTAGGTGTTAAATGATCGAATTTTGTTTGGTCAATTCAATCATATGTGTTTGGTCAACCGAAATAACCGAGATTCGGTTGTGACCGAAAAAACCAAGACCAAATTACTCGGTCTTGACTATTTTACACTGTATTTTGGTATTTAGTATTAGATGACCGAAATTTCTTGAACTACCTCAGACCAAAACCAAATCACTCGGTCCGATCGAATGCCCCCTAACTGTGAGCTTGGAACCCTAGAGTTGAGACCACCCGGTGGTAATTAAAACTGGGGTACAAACTGCTCCTCGGGCGCGTGCTGCGAGTGCCGGATAGAGATGGACTAGACGGGAGATCGATCCATCGGTGGAGGGGTGTGCGCGTGCGTCGTACACAGATACTACTCGATAGACAGGACAGATGGACCACGTGTGGATGCATTCATGCATAGATAGATAGATAGAGAGAGAGAGAGACCTCTCACGCGTGCGTGCAATGATAAGCGTGCGTACGTGTGCTCCTCCTGCTACCACAGTTGCTCTACTCGCCACATTCACATGGGTGCTAGCTGCATTGCGGCTATGCCATCGTTGACCGACACCAACCAGATTAGTTAAGCACAATTACGTCTTCCGGTTAGATGAACTACTCTGGGAGTCTAGATTTCGCGGTGTGCATACGTGTTAAATGTAGATGCCAGGTTTCTGCACGATACATCCGTGTTAAATGCTCCAGACAGACAGCGGTAACTGTGTCGTTTCTGCGCGACATGGTCCGATAAAGTATCATATGGCCATTTTTCGGCGTGACGATTCTGACATGAAAGCTTTAAGTAGACGAGTGATGTGATGGATTGTTATTGTATACAAAATTAAGTAAGGTTGAAGCAAAGATATAGAAAAAAAATTTGAAGCTTAGTCTTTTATTACTCTCTGTCTTAAAATAAAAAAACTAGTTCTAGATATGACACATACTATTACTATAAATTTAAATAGTCTAGATTTATAATACTGAGATATGTCACATCTATTACTAGTTTTTTTTATTTTGAGATAAAGGGAGTAGCTTTCTTTGTTCGTCTTTTTTCTTGTTTTTTATGTTTCTCAGTTATTAGGCTTATAATCTAAGTACTTGTGGTTATAACCTTTAGCTATATATATCCACTTATGAATATATAGGCTGAATTTCTATCTATTAACTTAAAAAAAATATAGAGGTTAGATTTTAATCTATTATATTAAAAAAATATTCTAGGAGTCTAGATATACAGTACTCAATAGGTCGCGCGCAGACGCACTTTGTACCGATCGAATTATCGATCTATATATATAGTATACTAGTGTTCTCTCTTGATGACAAATTAAACAGCGTAATTAACGACTGCCTGAGAGGCTCCATGGCCTAGCCGATCTGCTCAACGGAGCAACAACAAGAAGAGGGTGGAATTAATGGTGGGTCTGTACGTATGGTGCGTGCCTTGAACGGTTGAATTCAATGCCAATGGTTCTTGGGCCAGCATGGGCCTAGCTAGCTTGTGCATTTCTGCAAATATGGCCGCTACTCCTATTTGGTTGCTCTCCTGAGAGCAACTTGCCTGGCCGGAGACATGTCTGGAACTAGTTTATGACTTGTTTGGTTGCCACCCTTTCCCTCTCGCCTGGCACGGGATTAGCCTGAGCTCCAGGCGCAGCATCGATTTGCAATTAGCATCGTAATCCCCTCGATCGTCACCAGGCTGCACAATGCTGCCGCAGTCACCGCCGTGTCGATTCCACACGAAGCCCCTGCCGCCGCCTGCCGGAGTGCCGTACCCATCGTCGCGCGAAGCCACCGTCGTTTCTGCTGCTTCGCTGGATCTGGCCGTCCGCACGAAGCAGCGCTGCCGTCTTGCCGGATCTTGCCGTCATTTTCTTGATTCGCATGCAGATGGGAGAAATAATGTTGGATGCTCCTGTCGTCTCTCCTGGATGCATGGATTTGGGGATCTCTTTCTTCCTGTTCTTTCTTTTTCTTTCCCCCTTTCTGGATGAATGCAATCATGCCAATGATTTGTATGTGGAAAGCTGGTTAGTAGATGGACGCTCAACACGGAAGGCGATGCAATTGTGCTCAGATTTGATTCTCGCCTTTAACACATGATTTAGCAGTAATTATCTGAAGTCTAATTGTTGTTTTATTGTAGTTTTTCAATTCAGGTTAGGGTGGCCAACCAAACGAGGATGCATTTGATTTAAGGACGAGGTTAGCACGTTTCCTAAAACACGAAACAGTGTATTTTTTTTTAAAATTTTTTTATATGAAATTATCTTAAAAAATCATATAGATCTATTTTTTAAGTTTCTTATTTTGTGTGTAGCTTATAAACCGAATAAAAAAGCACAACCAAACACCTTCTAAGTAAATAATGTATTTTAGTAAATAATGTATTTTAGTAGCTTGTTGTCGGTAGTAACCATACTACCTACCTACCTAGTTGTAGCTATTACCAGCTGCCACAATATATGTTACCAGTAGAAAGTCAATATTAATTGCTTATTTTCTATTTTTTTCTTACATTGTGGTTGCTCTTAGATGGATGAGATGAGCTAATTTTTTATTTAGTTGCATGGATGAGGGTGGATGAAATGAGAATAGTAAATTATTGATCAAAATATGGTGCTTATCATTAATTCATAACTAATATTAATTAACAACAAAATATACTAACTATCCTTAATTACACTAATCTTGAAAGGCTAACAACTAATTAACAAGAAAACATGTTAACTATAACTAACTAGTGTCTAATAGTTAATGTTAGCGAAGTTGGATGAGCTCATGTTCAATTTTGTCGAATCCACTCATCCAACATCTTTTATAAAATATTTTCAGGGTAGGTATCCCATCCATTCCTTGCACATGAACCAAACACCATAAAAATCTTAGTAGCCTTCTCCTATCTAACACTATCCACCCAACCAAACAAACCCTAAAGTATGATGCAATGTTCATCAACTATCTTGCTCACAAAGTCAAAATAATGACAAAGGTCTCTTGAACTCAAGTCCTCTTTATTTTTGGGACTGCAATATCCTGAGCCGACGTGTAAACATTTCGAGTGCAGTTTTCCTAGAGTTAATACCAAATCCACTAGGTGGATTTTCTGAAATCTAGGCCCTTGTTTCTTTTCTGCCGCTAGGATAAAACCATGTATCCATCTCAACGGCATCTTTTTCTTCATAGATACATTAGTAATGGGTTTAATCTTTTGGTCTATAAAATTTAAGCGCTGAACAAAAAAGGTTGGACTGATTTTTTATTGATTTTAAAATATAAAAGGAGTAAGATGGGTTATAAAAGAATCCACGTGAATTAGTCCATTACCACCTCTAGATACGTACGGGAGCAATCGCTACGTGCTGCTTGTTTCCTTCAGTTCTTCCCCCTTTGGCAAAATCTTGATTACCACTTTTACTAGAAAAAAATCAATACCAAGCCGCACCCAAATCAATGAGCCACTCTGCCCACATTTTGCTATTCTATGTGGGATGGATTTTTTTTTTAATTTGGTTTGCGCCATGGGGATTAGGATATAGCTTGCAAAGGACTAGAGCATGATTCTGATAAAGAAGCTGATCACATTTCTATCCAGCCCACTGCTCTACTCCAGCCTGCTGGTTGCCGTGAAGCTACACTGGAGGCTAAACTCGCACACACCGGGTGCTTCGCTTGCTGCGGCGACCTTGCATGCCATTTTGCACTCTGCGCGCGCTTGCCGGTGAGTACGACACCGCTCCCGACGACTAGACTAACTGCTAGGGCCTCGTGCATTCCCTAGAGGTGAGATCGTGGTCCATCGTCCACAAAGCACAAGATGAATCGTTCATGTGTGCTGCAGCGGACTGGACTGTGAGCCTAGTTTGGTGGCATTGGAGAAGAAGGGTACGTGGTTTCATCCTGGCGGTAGAAAAGAACCAAGGGTCCACATTTCAGCAAATCCACCTGGTGGATTTGATATCAACTCCAGGGGCTCTGCACCCCTAGGTTTCAGAATCGCGCCTGTACTTTTGCTTCAAAATATTCCACATAGGTTGTACTCGCTCTGTTTCATAATATAAGAGATTATATTATTTTTTATAAAAATTAAGAAAGTAACAAAAGAACAAATTATGGTACAAAAGTTAATCGTTGGGGTAATAAATTAATACAAAAGTTGGTAGATGGAGAATAAATGTCACGTCTAGAAATTTAGTCAATTTTTAGATAATTTTGTGTTAAATCTCCATCTATGAAACAAACCAGTGTACACAAAATGATAAATTAATATATAGATTCAAACATAAATAACGTAGAGATACTTACGGATGAGCCACTTAGACCCTACATGGAAGAAGACAATAGCAGAAGGCCGATTCTAGTGTGGCTTCAGCTCCACTCCACAGGCAAATTTAACTGGGATATAAGCCTTGGTACTCTAAGCACATTTTCACCACTAAAGTACTCCACTTTTGAAAGAGAGAATATCGCAAGGCTAAGTATCATTCACCGTACTCAGCAAGTCACACTAATAATGCATTCATGCAAAGGGTAACAAAGGGAGGTTTATGGCTCTTTTGCATTTGCAAATAGTTGCATCTAAAATGGTTCATTAATTAAGTTAAGATCATTCACCCCTGAACAACGTCACACCACATTGATCAGGCCCAAGCATTCACCTAAACTAATCCAGTTCCACTAAGTCAAGTTAATTAAACAGTGAGACTAATCATAGCGAATCTCGATAGGTCGCCCATAATCATGTGCTGGTGTACCACCATGGCACCCCAATAAGAGGCTGTGATAGGACCGTTCACATAACTCACCCCAAACCATTCACACCATGCTGAGTTTCCACCTCCCGCATAGGTCACCCTTCCCGGGCGGGCTACCCCCTGTGCCACGGTCGATCCAGAAATTGATCAGCACTGAACCCCAGTCCGACCTGACTCCATCACGTACACCCTCAACTGGGTGCCTAGAAGAGGGGCAAGCTACACTATAAGTCTAGCCATTGTCCATGTTGGCTTGTGGTAAGTACGAGATGCGTCATAAGGCTTTCCCGTGAACCAGTTCTTAATTGCCATGGGTGCGACCAGCAAAATTATGCACCTACAGCCCACCATAAAGTCATATTTTGTAACGTCACGATTCCCATGTAGCCGCGAAAAATTATTTTTTAATAAAATCCTAACTTCAAAATTCTAGATCTTTGTATGTATTGTGTGCCAAAATCTCAATTTCCATCAATCCTTGAGACCCCAAAAATGCCGACCTAAGAATCTCTTTCCAAAATTTAAATCTTGAGGTTTGAATTTTGAAATCAAGTTTTTCCTTTGAATTTCTTTTTCCTTCAAAGATCCTTCCTAAATTTTTTCCAATTGTAAAAAGTCCATCAAAATCCCCAAATTCATTACCTTGAAACACCTCTAAAAAATTTGAAATTAAATATCACCCTTGGACTCAAAATCAAATACAAATATTCAAACTTTGAATTCAAATTCCGTTCCTATTTACTTCCTATCAAGATTCTCCCAAATATCAAAGTTATCTAAAAAATATTCAAAAACCCCCTTTGGATCAAGTTCCTTGGATTCCCTGTATTTGAGCAAATTGAAAAATCTAATTTAAACTCAAATCCAAATTCCAATTCCAACCAAATCCATTCAAATCTTCAATTCTGAAATCCCTGAAAAAAATATCATGAATCACTGTTCATCTTGGGCCACTCCCTCTCCTTTTCTTCCTCCTTGGCCAACCCCCTCTCTCCCTCTCCCTTTCCTTCCCCTTGCCGGCCCAAGCCATGCGCTCGGCCCGTGGCCTGCCTGCCTCCCCTCTCCCTTCTCATCCTCCTCTCTTGGGCCGGCAGAGCCGTGCGGCTCGGCCCGCCTCGTCCTTGGCCTCTCGCGTGCGCTCGCCATCCAAGCTTAGCATGGACACCCGCCGCTTTGCCCCTCTCCACAGGTCCCGCCGGTCAACCTTGCTAGCTCTCGTGCTCCCGCTCGCAACACTGGGCATGCGCGGTCGTCTCCCTCCTATCGCCACCCACCCGCGCCTGCCACATGTTCGATGGAATGCCAACTCTAGCCACCGCGTCCGCTTTACTCCACGTCGCACCAAAGCCATCCCCTCCATGCACTGTGCATCCCTCCAAGTCCAAGCTATGACGGGCCTAGAGCTCCATCTCAATTCTTGGTGGAAACCTACTCTCTCTCTACTTCCTTTTCCCTGTTCCCTGCCGGGAAATTAGGGGGTCCTGCCGTCCTCACCTCGCCATCCTGTCACATCGCGAACCCCACTCTTCTCCCTGGTTTCCTGCTTGGAAGCCCGATGCCATGTCGCCGCATCGTCCTGAGAACCCCAATTCCCGCGCGTCGCATCGCTATCACCTCCTTGGAAGACCGACGCCGCACGTCTCCTCCTCGGAAACCCGGCCGCCGTCCCATCCCATGCCACGCGGCCATCGCATCCCAGAGAACCCGCCGCCATCCCGTCGTCGTCCCATCGCCAGCTCGGCCTCGCCCGAAAGTCTGGCGTGGTCGCCACCTCGCTACTCCGCCCCCCTATTAATGCCCCCTTCGAGATCTCTCTCTCTTGCCGCTGTGTAACGCCCAGAAATTCACGACCAGAATTCTGAACATTCCTATGTATTAAATCTCTGTCCAGAAAAGCCAGGGTACACAATACCAAGTTGCCATACAGAATGCGTCTTACAAATAGAATAAAAGTGTCTTACATAAATGCAGTGGTAAAGATAAATAAAGCCTATATGCAGCTAGCCAAGCAGAGGCTTCCAATCCACAGGCATCTTGATGGCGGATCCAGCCTAGTCCTCCTGATGGTCCTCGTCGGATAGGTACTCCGCCACTGAGAGGGGGAAAAGGGAGCAGGAGCAAGACTGAATACCAACCACGGTACTCAACAAGTCACACTCGCAAATATGCACCATGCACGAGACTGAGTTCAGATCCCTCGCACAAGGGAGTCTGAGTATGCAGGAGTACCTGAATAGGTTCACTCAGCTAGCATGGTATGCCCCATACGATCTACCAGATGAAGAGGAGAAAGTCGACAAGTTCCTTAGTGGGCTGAATGACAACCTGCGTGCTTCTCTGATTATTCAAGACCATGCTAGTTTCCAGAGTATGATCAACAAGGCATTGCGGGCGGAAACCGACTACCGTATAGTGGAGTCTAACAGAAAGCGGAAGTTTACCGCCCTGAAAGGCAGACCCTAGGACAGGCCTAAATTCAAGGGCATCTTCGGGTAGAATTGGAAGCCTGTGTACATGGCGCCGCCCCGCCCTGTTGCAGGAACTACAGCACCAGCAATGCGCCCGATGATGGGATTCTGTACCCCGAGCCCTACTCTTCCTGCACCAGGAAAGACAAACCTTAATTGCTTCAATTGTGGTGCGGCTAGGCATTTCTCTAGGGAATGCCCACAACCGAGTATGACCCTAGTTCGTTTCCCGACTGGAGCTACTCCTGTGCGCGGGATAGCCACGCCTGCCGCGCCACGCGAGACTCAGCAGACCCCGGTGAGAACAAGGACCATGACGTCCATCGCAAGAGGTTGCGTGAACCATGTTCATGCCGAGGATGCACAAGAGGATCAAGGCATCCTGATTGGTATGTTCGCAATTAACTCTATACCTGCCCTTGTATTATTTGATTCCGGCACATTTCATTCCTTTATATCACCAAAGATTATCCGTAACCATAGCTTAAAGATTTCCCAGCTAGCTAAGCCCATGGTTATCCACTCACCTGGGGGTGACCTTGCTGTATCTAGAACCTGTAAGGAGGTGCCATTAAAGCTTCAAGGAGTAGTAATCCCGACCACCTTGATAATACTACCCTCCTAGCACCTTGATATCATCCTAGGGATAGATT
Source organism: Oryza meyeriana var. granulata (assembly GCA_003991445.1). NCBI lineage: Eukaryota > Viridiplantae > Streptophyta > Magnoliopsida > Poales > Poaceae > Oryza > Oryza meyeriana. The sequence goes on along the minus strand of RYFJ01000466.1, from coordinate 281,519 downwards.
GGCTGACCAAACATCGGGGAGTGATAGACTGTGCACGTAGGATCATAACCCTCAACTCGGACAGGGAAGGCACAGTAAAGGTCCAGGCGGGGCCACTGAGGCCAGCCGCCGGGGACCAAAAAGGATTCTTAGCCGCTTTGCCCCTAGAAGAAACTCCTATTGTGCGGGAATACCCCGACGTCTTCCCTGAGGAACTTCCAAGCATGCCCCCAGATAGAGATATCGAATTCATCATAGATCTAATGCCCGGAACTGCTCCTATCTTTAAGAGACCTTATAGAATGCCCGCAAATGAACTAGAAGAGTTGAAGAAACAAATCAGGGAGTTGCAAGAAAAAGGTTTCATTCGCCCGAGTTCGTCTCCATGGGGAGCCCCGGTCCAGTTTGTGAAAAAGAAGGATGGTAGTCAACATATGTGCGTGGACTATCGTTCACTGAACGAGGTCATGATCAAGAACAAATACCCCCTCCCCCGTATTGACGATCTCTTTGACCAACTAAAAGGGGCCACGGTGTTCTCAAAGATTGACCTCCATTCCAGCTACCATCAATTGAAAATTCGCCCTGAGGATATACCCAAGACAGCATTTTCCACTAGGTATAGGCTATACGAGTTCTTAGTTATGGCCTTCGGTCTAACGAACGCCCCTGCCTACTTTATGAACTTGATGAACAAGGTATTCATGGAATATCTCGACCAATTCGTCGTTGTTTTCATCAATGACATCTTGGTGTACTCTCGAACCAAGGAAGAGCATGCAAGGCACCTACGGGTGGTTCTAGAAAAGTTAAGAGAACACCGACTCTATGCCAAGTATAGTAAGTGCGAGTTCTGGCTGAAGGAAGTAAGCTTCTTGGGACACATTGTTTCCGCAGGAGGGGTGGCCATAGACTCTGCTATGGTTCATGCCGTAACCGAATGGCCCCCTCCCAGATCCGTGACTGAAGTGAGAAGTTTCCTAGGATTGGCTGGATACTATCGGCGATTCATTGAAGGATTCTCTCAAATAGCTAGACCAATGACGCAACTGCTTAAGAAGGAAAGGAAGTACGAATGGACGGACAAGTGCCAAAATAGCTTTGACCAACTCAAAGCCCGACTGACGTCTGCCCCCATCCTCATCCTCCCAGATAATAAGGACTTTGAAGTTTATTGCGACGCTTCCTGCCAAGGCCTGGGAAGTGTGTTGATGCAGCATGGCAAGGTGGTAGCCTACGCCTCACACCAACTAAGGCTCCACGAAGAAAACTACCCCACAAATGACTTAGAATTGGCCTCAGTCATTCATGCACTAAAAATCTGGCGGCATTACCTGATCGGTAACCACTGCGATATTTATACGGACCATAAGAGCCTCAAATATATTTTCACCCAGTCGGATTTGAACCTGCGCCAGCGAAGGTGGCTGGAGTTGATCAAGGACTATGGCCTAGGCATTCATTACCATCCTGGTAAGGCAAATGTAGTGGCTGATGCACTCAGCCGAGTGCTGGCTTGTTTCTTGTTAGGCGACCAACAACCTCCGGAAGAACTATGGAAGGACATGGCATATCTTAACCTCTAGATAGTAACGGTAGGGAGCATTGCTAACTTGGAGATGCAACCAGACCTCCCGAGCCAGATCAAGAAAGCACAAGAAGACGACGCAGAGGTGGAGGAAATCAAGCGGCAACTAGCTCTAGGGAAAGCTGTCGACTTCAGAGTTGATGAACAAGGGATATTATGGCATAAGACGAGGTTGTTCGTACTCGCCGCGAACGGACTTCGAAAATTGATACTAACGGAAGCCCATGACTCAGCCTATTCTATTCACCCAGGCAGCACTAAAATGTACCAAGATCTGAAACAGACATATTGGTGGCCCGGAATGAAACGTGGAGTAGCCGAGTACGTGGCAATCTGTGACGTATGCCAACGGGCGAAAGCCAAGTACCAATGCCCTGCGGGCCTTCTGCAGCCCATAAAAATCCCAGAATGGAAATTCGATGAGATAGGTATGGACTTCATAGTCGGACTACCCAAAACCACCTCCGGGTACGACTCCATCTGGGTAATAGTGGATCGTCTCACGAAAGTGGCCCGATTCATTCCCGTAAAGACTACCTATAGCGCTGCAAGGTTGGCCGAGCTCTTCATGTCCAAAATTGTGTGCCTTCATGGAGTACCCAAGTGGATAATCTCCGACCGAGGCACCCAATTTACCTCCCACTTTTGGGCACGGTTTCACGAAGCGTTGGGGAGTCACTTAGCTTTCAGTACGGCCTATCACCCACAGACGGACGGACAAACAGAAAGGACAAACCAAGCACTAGAAGATATGTTGCACGCTTGTGCATTGGATTTTACTACAGATTGGGAAATATGCCTACCCTATGCAGAATTCTCCTATAATAACAGCTACCAAGCTAGTGTAAAGATGTCCCCAAATGAAGCCCTCTATGGTAGGAAGTGCCGCACACCTCTAACCTGGCCCGAGGTTGGAGAGGCAATGTTGTTTGGACTAGACATTGTAAAAGAGGCCGAAGAAAAAGTGAGGTTAATTAAAGACCGTTTGAAGGCCGCCCAAGCAAGGCAGAAAAGTTATGCGGATAACAGGAGAAGGGAGTTAGTCTTTACCGTAGGAGACTATGTTTACCTGAAAGTGTCACCCCTACGTGGGATGAAGCATTTCAAGGTTAAGGGTAAGTTGGCGCCCCGCTATGTTGGACCCTTTGAAGTCATTGGACACCGTGGGCTGGTGGCCTACGAGCTCAACCTACCTGAGACCCTCTCTGATATCCATCCAGTCTTCCATGTGTCCCAGCTAAAGAAGTGTCTTTGTGTCCCCGAAGAACGAGCTCCCTTGGATGCAGTAGAGTTGGGCTCAGACCTTACATACCCTGAATAACCAATCAAGATCTTAGAGGAAGCAGAAAGAAGGACACGCTCCAAGGTGATTAAGCTATACAAGGTGCAATGGAGTCATCATACGGAACAGGAGGCTACCTGGGAACGAGAAGATTTCCTGAAGAACAAGTACCCTCATCTGTTTCCCTAGGAAGTAATCTCGAGGACGAGATTATTTTAAGGGAGGTAAGTTTGTAACATTCCGATTCTTACTGGTTCCCCTGTTAGTTATCACACGAAGTCGCTAGTTAAAAGTTTGTTTTCAAAAATTGCATCATGCTGGTGTTTATCGGGTACTGAAAATTTTGGACCAGTGCCAAGGAGATCTTCTTTTCTCCAAGTCTTTTAGTTGTTTTTGCCTTTCCCTGGCCTTGGCAGGCCCAGCCCTCTAGGCCACCCTGCCCAGCCGGTCTGCCGAGCCCTAGCCTAGCCAAGCTCCTAGCCGAGTCAAGCCAAAGCTCCCTCCGCCACTGTGTTGCTTCGCCGCCGCCAGGAACTGCTACGCCGGGAGGAGATCCCTTGCCTAGAGCCTCGGAGCCATGCTCTGCCGCTCGCCCCTTTTCCCCCTTGCCCTTCTGAGTGCCGCCGCTCTCACTCCCGTGTGCCGCGCCAGGAGACAGGGCCGCGGCTCTGGCACGCCGCTGCACACGGCCGGCCGCACAGGGCGAACCCCGCCGCGGCATACCATGGTTGCCACGCCGCGCCGCTACCTGCGCCCGCACACGTGCGCCCCTCCGCCTCTGCAACCCGCGGGCTCAATCATTGCCCCCTATACCGCTGCCTGCTCCTGCCATGCGCCAGGCCAGCGAGAGGAGAGAGGAGGAGTGGAGAGGAAGGGGGATGAACCTCTTTTGCCCATGCCACGCAGCTTTTTCTCTCTCACCCTCGGCCCCGGTCTCCCCTCGCTCTGCCGCCATGGGCGCTCGACGCGCGTCGCGCCGGACGCGGGCATTCCGGGCCAAGGACGGCCCTTAATGGCGCGACGACTTGCGCGGCCTCTCCGGTTGGCTCTTCGCGGTGGAACGGACCGGCCGACGTCCTATATAAGCTTGCACCGAGCTCTCTCAAGTGTTTCCCTTTCTCCCCTCCACCGCCTTCACCGCCCCATGCCATTTCTGCCCAACGCAAGCAAGCAACCACGCGAGGACGAAGGAGACGGCAGGCCTCGGACGGACGACGCATGCCAGACCAGGGATGATCCGCGAGCTCGATCTTCACCGGACCAGTAACCCGCCGCCCGTAGTTGCCCGTGAGCCGCCTCGGTGTGCCGCTTCCCGGCTGCTGCACGGTGAGAACCCCGCATGACCCCCATCTCCGCTCCCCCGCGTTTTTCCTGTGTTGAGACCGAGGCCGTAATGGCCTCGGCATCACTGCTGGAGCCGCACCGAACCACTGCCACGCACGCACGCACACACGAAGGCGTGCAGAGCACTAGACTCTGTTCGGCCGCGCCACGGCCAAGAAAACCGAAGCACCGCCTCCACAAGGAGTTTAGCCTCGGGCGCTCGGCCGGGGGTAGCACAGGGGACGTACTAGCTATCCCCAGCCCTCTCGCCGCCGACCCCCGACCGCTCCGCCATGTCCCCTGCTCCCTCTCCCATAGCTTGGGCCGCGTGGGCCACTAAGCCATGTGGCGGATTGAGGGAAAACCCACTTCCATCTCCGGCGGAGCCCCGCCGAGGTCGGTCCCGGGCCAAAACGCCGTTGGTCGGGCAAATTTTGGCGGCGGAGGTGCACTGCTCCCCGCCGCGCTCGTCTTTTCCACAGCCATGCCCCTAGCGATGCTGGCCGCTCTGGGTCCCGGCCCGGCAGCGCCTCGCGCGAGCCGGTTTGGGCACGTGGCAGCTTGGCACAAAGAGAGACCAAGCAAGAGAGAAGAAAGAAGAAGAACAGGGAGCGAAGTCTGACAAATGAGCCCTGTCCTTACGCTAGCCGGCAGCGCCGCCAGTCGGCGCCAGCCGCCAGTCGGGAGCCCGCCTCCAGTCGGCGCCCGCCCCAGTCGGCGCTTGCCGCCAGTCGGCGCCCGTCCCCAGTCGGCACCTGCTTCCAGTTGGAGTCCGCCGCCAGTTAGTGCCAGCTTCCAATCGGCGCCCACCTCCAGTCGGGAGCCCACCTCTAGTCGGGAACCCGTTTCCAGTCGGCACCCCACCTCCAGTCGGGACCCCGCTTCTAGTCGGCGCCCGCCTCCAGCCGACTACCGCCGCCTCCAGCCGACTACTGACGCCACTCGGGAGAACCGAGAGAGAGGTGAAAAGGAGAACAGAGAGCGAGAGGAGTTGAGTGAAACTTCTTTTTTTTTGTATCTTTCCGGTGGCACTGGTTTTGTAACTTCTCTTTTTTTTTTTCTGGGAGTTATAGCTTATCTTTTGAGACGTAGTCTGATTAGTTACCGCTCCGTCAGGATACGCTTCCGAGGATGACGTCGTTGCTGCCGAGGAGGAACCCCTAGCTGATCAAGGCAAGTCATCACAAGCCCCTCCATAATCATATTGATCCTATATTGTGAAATGATTTGATTGTAAATAAAATGCATGCTATATTTAAATTCACGTACCTAATTGCTTAAGCCACTCCTTGTTATTGATTTACCTGTTCCTTATGCTGTAATTTCTATTCAGTCCATAGTCATATAGTGACACAGCCTAGTCATGCTTATTTAGATGGTTATATATTATCTGCTTATGATGTGAATGTGTTTGGGAAATGGGATAATTACTCAGGATTGAGTGATTGTCGGTAAGCGGGTGGAGACATGAGTGCCACTCCGCGTTACACACATAAAACCGTTTTATGAAAACCAAAAGCTTAAAAAAACAAAAAGGATTTCGACTGGGGCGGCACGGACCGAATTGGGTGGTTCTATGAAAAGGCTAGCACCGACCCTAGTCAATTAAGGACCGAGTCAAGAAGCTACGCGGGGAACGAACAGAGTACGACAATGGGCCCCGGGTACCTCACTATCAACATATGGGCCACTCGGATAGAGGATGGGCCAAACCATGTAATTAGAGATAAGATAGCACCCGGCAGGCTTTACCTTGCATGGCAAGAAAGCATAGTCTTAGTCGGATAGGTTTCTATCTCTAAAAAGAATATTCCTTGACCGTATCCGGCTGGAATTCTTATCATGTACCCCTATCCCCTAGTATGTAAAGGAAGGCAGGGCGCCCCATGAAGGCACGGAAGATCATTGATCAAAAACCACCTCAGAGGAATAACACCTCAACTGGACGTAGGGTATTACCTCACATCGAGAGCCTGAACCAGTATAAACCTTCTGTGTTCCTCTGCAATCCACCGAATTCCAGGTCGCCGAGTAGCCCCATAGTATTATTGCGGGTGCAAAGCATCGACACAAGCTGGTCTCCATTAAAATTGGGGATGCAGGTATCTCTCAAGAACACCTAACCACATATTGGGTGAAAATCCATAAAGTGGTACTTGGCTTACATGATTAGCCAACAATTGCCCTGAGCAAAATTTCTTCCGGCTGACATGACGCTGAAGAATCTAATTTTTGAGTAGTACACTACCGGGAAAGACTATAAATTCTTCCGGCTGACATAACGCAGAAGAGTCTAATTTTTGAGTAGTATACTAGTATACTACTCGGGAAAGACTATAAATTCTTCTAGCCGACATGACGCGGAAGAGTCTAACTCCCGAGTGACATACTACTCGGGAAAGACTAAAAAATTATTCCAGCCGACATAAGGCTGAAGAGTTTGTCTTCCGAGTGACATACTACTCGGAAACGACTATAATTTCTTCCAACTGATATGATGCTGAAGAGTCTGACTTTCAAGTGATATACTACTCGGGAACGACTAAAAAAATAATCCAGCTGACATGATGCCGAAGGGCCTTATTTTCGAGTGATATACTACTCGAGAAAGGCTAAAAGGTTAAAGATCTTTGACTTTATGTTTAATTGTTTCACAATTAAGCACAAAGTCGAGGGCTACACCTAATAGGTGGGCCTATTCGGTGCACACTATTCATATTTTACCATGAAGCCCTTCATAGTCTCGTTGCCAGCTGACATGAAGTAGGACTTGGAGAAGAAGCACTTGGGAAGCACTCGGGAAGCACTCGGACAATGAGTACTCGGGAGCAAGACACTCGGGAAGCTTTCCCCAAGGAGGATGAGCACTCGGCATCAGCTGTGACTTAACTATGAAGGTGTCGGTGGCTACTGTGGAGGCCATGGGCCCTGGGTACCTCATGAGGAGTATTGGGCCACTCGGATAGAGGGTGGGCCTAACCTTGTAATTAGAGATACAATAGGACTCGGCATACATTACGTTGTACAACAAGGAAAGGATATAGTCCTAGTTGGGCATGTTGTATTCCTAGAAGGAAATCACTTGGTCGAAGTCTGACTGGGATTCCTACCTGTAACCCTGTCCTCCAGTATATACGGGGAGGCAGGGCGCCCCCTGAGGGCAGACCAGAACTCATACCGAAATCCCCTGAGGGAAATCATACAATCTCACCAGAGATAACCTCAAAGGCAATACACAACAGCTGGAAGTAGGGTATTACCTCAACTCGAGGGCTTGAACCAGGATAAATCGTTTCGTGTTCCTTTGCAATCCATCAAGTTTCGATCCCCCGAGTAGACCTATATAATTATTGCCGATATAAAACATCGACACTCATGGACTCCAAAGTGTGAGCAGAGTTTTCAAGAGCTAAAGAAGAAGCTTGTATCCTCACCCATGTTGATCATGCCAGATCCCAAGAAAGGATTCGAAGTTTATTGTGATGCATCTCAGCAAGGTTTGTGATGCATGCTGATGCAAGAAGGGAAGGTTGTGGCATATGCCTCATGGCAGTTACGGCCTCATGAGAATAACTATCCTACCCACAATTTGCAATTGGCAGCCGTAGTGTATGCCCTGAAAATTTGGAGACACTATCTCATTGGAAAACGCAGCGAAGTCTACACAGACCACAAAAGCCTGATGTACATCTTTACTTAGCCAGATTTGAACCTTAGACAACGCAGATGGTTGTAGCTAATCAAGGACTACAACATTGGAATCCATTACCATCCAGGGAAAGCCAATGTGGTGGCTGATGCCCTTAGTCGGAAAAGTTACTGTAACGCCATGGGAGGCTAGCAGTTATCTTCGGAGTTGTGTGAAGATTTTGAACGATTAAATCTGAGTATAGTCAGTCAAGGATTTGTGGTAGCCTTGGAAGCACAACCTACTTTGGTGGATCAGGTCCATGAAATATAGAGAGATGACCCAGATATCCTAGAGATCAAGAAGAACATAAAGAAGGGAAAAGCTACTAGATTTTTGGAAGACGAACAAGGTATGGCGTGGTTGGGAGAGCGAATCTGCGTGCCAGACAAGGAGGAATTGAAGAAATTAATATTGGATGAAGCCCATGGCACCCAGTACTCTATCCATCCTAGCAGCACCGAGATGTATCAAGATCTTAAGGAGAAGTTTTGGTGGTCTAGCATGCGTAGAGAAATAGTGGAGTAATGTGGCAGTCTGTGACATATGTCAACGTGTGAAGGCGGAACATCAGAAGCCTGTAGGATTGCTACAACCCCTCAAGGTTCCTGAATGGAAGTGGGAAGAAGTAGGGATGGATTTCATCACTGGATTGCCAAGAACCGCGTCAGGATTTGATTCTATATGGGTCGTGGTGGACAAACTTACTCTGGCAACAAGTTGGCGCAATTGTATATGGCCAGAATCATATGTTTGCATGGAGTGCCATGCAAGATCGTGTCAGATAGAGGAAGCCAGTTTACCTCTAAGTTTTGGCAACGACTCCAAGAAGAGATGGGTACGCGATTAAATTTCAGTACCGCTTACCACCCACAGACGGATGGACAGACCGAGCAGGTTAATCAGATCTTAGAAGACATGTTGAGAGCTTGTGCCATTGACATCGGTGGAAGTTGGGACAAGAGCTTACCATATGCTGAGTTCTCCTACAACAATAGTTATCAAGCAAGTCTGAAGATGGCCCCATTCGAGGCTCTGTACGAACGGAAATGTCACACGCCCCTACTTTGGGATCAGACGGGAGAACGTAGGTATATGGGATGGAATCTTGAGAGAAGCAGAAGAGAAAGTGAAGATCATACAAGAATGACTTTGAGTAGCTTAGTCTCGTCAAAAGAGTTATGTGGATAACCGTAGAAGGGACCTCAGTTTTGAGGAAGGTGATTACGTGTATTTACGAGTCACGCCACTTCGGGGAGTTCACCGGTTCCAGACAAAGGGAATGTTGGCACCATGTTACGTGGGACCCTACAAGATATTGGGACGGAAAGGAGAAGTTGCGTACCAATTAGAGTTGCCTCCTACCTTGACCGGGGTACACGATGTCTTCCATATGTCACAATTGAAGAAATGTCTACGTGTACTAGCCGAAGAAGCTGATCCAGAACAGATCGAGATTCACGAAGATTTGACCTATGTCGAGAAGCCTATTCGTGTCCTAGAGACCAGTGAAAGGAATACTCGGAATCGAGTGATAAGATTTTGCAAGGTTCAATGGAGTAATCACTCAGAAGAAGAAGCAACATGGGAACGCGAAGATGAGTTGAAGTTTGCGCACCCGCACCTCTTCACCTGATCTTCTGAATCTCGGGATGAGATTCTGTTTAAGGGGCGTATGTTTGTAACACCCTAAAATTATTCCCATATAAAATATTGTGAAAAAAGAATTTTAGAAATGAAATTAAAAGCCTCAAGGAGTGAAAAGAATAAAATCAGAGAAAAATCTAAAGAAAAATGGGCTTGAAAATAAATTTATAAAATTCTTTGCTTAATTATCTACTTCCTAGAATTTTCTGGGATTTATTTGATTAAGGGAAGTATTTCTAGTGAATTAATTGAGTTTCACAGCAATAAAATAAAAGAAAAGGAAGTAAAAACCTCCCCTCCGCACTTGGGCCATATTCAGCCCAGCACTGTGCACTCTCTCTCCCTCGCACACGCACCGCAGCCCAGTTCAGCCCATGGCCGCTGCAGTTCGGCTCGGCCACCGACAGGTGGACCCTACCTGTGAGGGTCGTCGTCTACCCCGGGTCGGGACCGAGCCTGAGCAGCCACCGTCTCCCGCGCCAAATCGGGCCACCGCTTGGGAGATCCCCTCAAATTAGTTGAGGGGAAATATTCCCCTTGATCCCCGTCGCAAATCCCCCAAAGATCCGGAGCAAATCGGTTCAAGATAGAGCTCGAACTAGTAACCAACTTGGACTCCGCCGCCGCCCGAGTTTAACACCGCCATAGCGCCCCGTCTGCCTCAGTTTTTCCCCTCTAGGCGACCCTATAAGTACCGCCGCCCTCTCCCTCGCGCGTCGCCGCCATCGCCTTAGCCCTATCGCTCTAGAAAGCTCTAGCGCTGGCTAGATTCATCCGCCGCCGCCAAGTCCAGCCAAGCCGCGCCGCCGCTCGGGTTGTCGCTGCCCCTCGCCATCGGCCACATCTGGTTCACCTGGATGTGCAGCACCACGTGCGCCGCCCTAGGGCCACTCCTCGCTGCCAGAGCACCGTCACCACCAAGCACCCGAAGGACGTCGCCGCTTTTCCTCGTCGCTGGAGGCCGTTCACCGTCATCCAGTCACCGTGAGACCGTGAGGTGAGTTCATCGTGCTCTGCTCGTTCGTTTGGTGCAAGCCGTAGTCGCCGCTGTGCCCAGAATCGCAGGTGAGCCTCGCTGCCATCGCCGCCGCCGTCGTCGGTCGTCCCCGTTGGCGCCAGGTTAGCGTCGCACATCCGTGTGAGGGGCTCGGGATCAACCTCAGCCATCAGATCATCTTGTTTAAATCCTAGCCTTCCGATGCAACTTAAAACGTAATTGAATTTGGGCTGTTTGATTAAAACCCTAGAACCCTAGTCGTCGGATTCCCCCATGGACCTCGGTAGATCTGGTCCATCATGGACCAGAACCCCCCCTCTTGCTGACAGTGGGCCCCACCGGTCAGCCGAGAGTTTCCTCTCTCCGGTGATGTCATAAAGCCTTTCCCTAATTAAAATAAATACTAAATGATGCAATAAATTGGATTAATTCTTTTAAATAGGCTATAAAAGTGTTAAAACTTCTAAAATTCATAACTAATACACTCGAACCCCGTTTGGGGTGATTCAACTTGCAAAATTCTTTAAAAATCAAGATCTATCCATTACAAATATAATATTGTACTCTTTATAAATGTTGATGTACTGTTTTGCTTATTTTTGTTTATTGCCTTTAGCCACCGACGTTCAGCAAGGCAAGTCACACAGATTCCTCAGTTCCTCCAAGCATATTGTTCCTATATTTAAAGCTATATTTTCCCTTCAACTCTGCATTTATTTTGGAATATCATCGGTAATGGGAAAACCCTAATCTTTGTTTATGGCCTCTTTGACTTGATTACTTGACATTGTACCTATGGGACAAATATGACTAGCTAGCTTTATTTATGGGTTAGCTACAATAATTCTAGGACTCTTCTTAGCCCTGCTTAGCAAATGGTAGCATAACTCTAGGCTATAACCTTGACTCTATTTATAATGATTGGTTCACATGAAATGATGATTTCATTCACGGTTGTGTCGTGCGTGGGTAATTTAATGCTCCACTAAAATATAATTAAAAGGTGTGTTGATGTTTTGTATCAGCAATAATTATATGGGGCTACTCGTGAGACCTAAACTTGATGGATTGCAAAGGAACACGAAACAATTTATACTAGTTCAGGCCCTCGAGATGAGGTAATACCCTACGTCCAGTTGTTGTGTATTGCCTTTGAGGTTTCTCTAGTGAGATTGCGCTATGCCCTCAGGGGGTGCCCTGCCTCCCCTTATATACTGGGGGACAAGGTTATAGAGTAGGAATTCCAGTCGGACTCCGACCAAGGGATTTCCTTCTAGGAATATAATGTGCCCGACTAGGACTGTGTCCTTTCCTTGTCGTACAAGATAATGTATGTTGAGTCCTATTATATCCCTAATTACAAGGTAAGGCCCATCCTCTATCTGAGTGGCCCAATTGGCCTTCCATGAAGCACCCGGGGCCCATGGCCTCCACAGTAGCCCCTAAGACCTTCATAGTTGAGTCACAACTGATGCCGAGTGCTCTTCCTCCATGGTGAAGAAATTTTCGAGTGCTTGCTCCTGAGTACTCGCTGTCTGAGTGCTTCCTCTCCCGATTCCTGCTTCATGTCCACTAGCAACGAGGCTATGAAGGGCTTCATGGAAGAATATGAATAGTTTGCGCCGAATAGGCGCACCTATTAGGTGTAGCCCCCGACTTTGTGCTTAATTGTGAAACAATTAAACATAAAGTCAAAGATCTCTGATCTTTTGGCCTTTCCTGAGTAGTATATCACTTGGAAATAAGACCCTTCAGCATCATATCAGCTGGAAATACTTTTTAGTCTTTCCCGAGTAGTGTATCACTCGAAAATTAGACTCTTCAGCGTCATTTCAGCCGGAAGAATTTTTAGTCTTTTCCGAGTAGTATATCACTCGGAAATTAGACTCTTCAGCATCATGTCAGCTGGAAGAATTTTTGCTCAGGGCAATTGTTGGCTAAGCATGTAAGCCAAGTACCACTTCATGAATTTTAACCCAATATGTGATCAGGTGTACTTGAGAGATACTTGCATCCCCAATTTTAATGGAGACCAGCTAGTGATCCTTATAAGGATATATCCTCAATACCTGGTAATAATCAAGATACCCGAATGTATACACCCGGCTGTAGGCTTAGAATGAAACGTATCTGATTATTTAATTGGTTCTTGTAAAATAGCACCTGCATCGCGATTTTAACGCTACCAGCGGGCTACCCAATAGGGCATGCTATTTAAGAACTCATATCTTTGGCCTACTACCGAATAAGTCGGCCCAAACCAACCCACCTAGTGCAGCCTTATAAAATCGGGAGATTTTGATCATTGCTCAACCTGCCCATTGCTCTGGGAGTATGTCACCGAAGCATAGCAGATTTTGATGCCGAAGTTGTCGCAGAAATTTTTGAATACGCCACCCTTGAATTGAGTGCGTTGCCCATATCGATGCGATTGGGGACTCCAGATCTATAGATTATACTCAATATGATGTCTTTTGCCCTGGCCGCAGCAATGGGTGCAATGGGTTTATCCTCAATCCACCTTGTGAGTTTATCCACCGTGACGAATAGATGTGTGACCGCAATATTAGGATAATCTGCAACTCTTGTGCTGCTAGATGTGCTTGCCAAACAAAAAATTGACATGCCTTGTAGGACCAGCTGAGTGCCTCATCGTCGATAACCGTAGTTGGCCAGAAGATTCCTTGTCTATAAGCCTTTCCGACTAACGTTCTAGATGCAACATGGTTGCCACAGATGCCCGAGTGGATAGATTGCAGGATCTGCTTGACCTCCTCAAGTGTGACACAGTGCATGAGAACTCCTGATGCGCGTTGACGATATAGGTTTTCTCCGACTATGATAAAGCTTTTGCTTCGTCACTTGACTTACTCAGCTTCGTTGCAATCTTTAGGAAGTTCATCTTCCAGTAGGAATCAAATGATTGGGGTCTTCCAGTCTTGAAAAATAATGAGCACCTCCGTAGGTTCCGGGTTTGGTCCTACCTTCGACAGAAAGCTCCAGTAGTGGTTTGTTTCCTTGTTTTGGCTAAATAGGTACCCGAACGCTGAGCTAGCGCAGGATTTGGCTGGCGACCCTCTTAGGGCATACCCAACCTAGCAAAATGGTAGCCGAATAAGGTACCCGAACCTCGCATTAGCATAGGATTCGGCTGGTGACCCTCATGAGACATACCCTACCCAACAGAGTTGTGGCCAAATAAGGTACCCGAACCTAGCATTAGCATAGGATTCAACTGACGACCCTCATGGGGTGTACCTTACCCAGCAGGGTGGTATCCAAGACCCGACTGGTGCCGGAGGTCAGTTATTAGCCCCCATGGGGCATTCCAAAGTCAAGGTGACATCCATGTCCCGACTGGCGCAAGTACTCGGTCACTAGCCCTCATGGAGCATTCCGAGTGATTCTTGAAGCGTCGCACTCCAAGTGTATCATGACAGACTGGTCCAACCCCCGAGTGTAGGAGATAGGCTCGTAGCCATGAGTTCCTGTTACATGTATCTAGAACTAGGCCTTGCATTATAAACATACTAGATGAGTAGCATCTGATGAAGAAAACAATCATCCGAAGAACATGTATGTAGTTTACAATGTATGTAAATATGTGTTCCTCCCTTATTGATATTAATTTCCCCGAGTAGTTGACCCCTTACGTTTAAACATTCTACCCGACTAGTCATAGCCCCTGAGTGTCGGGAGTTGGCTCATGGCTCTTTCCCAGACACGCATTTTGGGTGACTTGAGTTTACCTTTCATGGAGCAAAGCTTCACGGATCAGAATTTATGCTACTCGGGTACTGTTGCAATCATTAAGAACAAAAACAGAAAATGCACAGAATGTACACCTATTAGGTGTAAGCGGCTGCGGCATTGGCGAAGCCAAGTGAGGAATTGACAATCTCATCCCTCTAGATCCGATCCCGACTGGCGCTAAGCCATATCCGAGTCAAACCACAGGGAAGTGAGTTGCCTCCTGGTCCATTTAGATCAGAATATCATATAAAGGAGAAAATATTTATCAGAAAGCGACTTAGCTGTTCGGTATTGCACGAGTTGGAAGTGGGGATGCCATCCTTTGCATTTGAGCTTTTGAGCCCCCGAGCATGTCACTTGTCATTTTGATAATCTTCAGTTCTAGGAGGTCGAAGACGGTTGCGACTGACTGCCACAATGAAGTCATCCGACTTGCGTTTGCGGTTCCCAGCCTTAGTCGGGGCCGCGTCATTGGTGTCCTTCCGCTCCTTCTGTCGGGGTGCCTTTTTGTCATCAAGGGCCTCAGCAACAACGTCGGCCCAGTCAGTGTATTTGTTCGCCATGTCGAATAGAGCTTTGACAGAACTTGGAGGATTCCGAGTGAACTTAGCGATGAACGGGGTGTCATTGACTCCTTTTCAAAAGGCGGTGATGACGACCTCGTCCTTGATCTTCTAGATTGAATTCCTCTTCTCAGAAAACCTTTTGATGAAATCACAAAGAGACTCATTCTTCCTTTGATGGCACTCATACAGATCATACTCGGAAGATGGCCTCTTGTACATTCCTTGGAAATTGGCGATGAAGTGTTCCCGGATTTCTCCCCAGGTGCTAATTGACCTCTTAGGAAGTCCAGTTAGCCATGTCCTCGCCGAGTCAGCTAGAGCAACTGGAAGGTAGTTAGCCATGGCCTTGTGATCTTCTCCAGCTGCTCGGATCGCTAGAGTGTAAACTATGAGCCAGGACTTGGGGTTGGTCTTCCCATCGTATTTTTCAATTCTAGTCGGCCTGAAGCCTGACGGCCAGTCGACTTGTTGCAACTCATGGGTGAAGGCTGGTACTCCTTCATCTGTATGAGGACTCAAACTCCGACTACGGTGGTAAAACCCCTCATGGTGGAGGCCGAAGAGCTCATTCTCGTCTTCTAGTCGGTGACGCTCATCTTCCTTGCGTTCGCGGCGTCGTGCGCTGATGTCTTGCTGAAGTTCACATCATAGTCGGCCTCGGACATCTTGGTTATCCCGACGGTCATCTTGATGTCGGCGCTGTCGGTTGTTATTGTGGTTGCCGAGTGACGTGTGGCGTGACTCCGTGTGCGGCTAACTGGAGCCGGCCGCTCGACGTCGTGTTGAGGCAGATGAGATCGCCATTGGAGAAGTCAACCTGTTGGTCGGTATGAGAGTGTCACCCGACTGTTGACGCTACTGGCATGCAGCAGCGGTGATCATGGCTTTAATCCTTGCTATCGTCAGGGTGGCCTAGTGATCAGGCCTAAATTGTAGTGTATCCAGTAAGGTTGCAATGGGCACAACATTCTGTTGAGGGGTCACAAAGACGTCATGGTCGCTGACTCGGATTTGAAGGATTTCCAGTTGAGCAGTCCGCCCAGCCTTGTGTAGATTGTCATTGCGAGCATCGCACTCAGCCTGCAAGCATCTTGCATCTTCCTCCTGTTGTTTACGTAGTCGGCGGGCTTCCTCTTCTTGCAAATCATGTAGTCGGCGTGCCTCCTGTGTGGGAGTTGAGCCCTTGGACGCCATGAAGACTTCACGTGGTGGAGAAAAGCTCGCCGAAGTGCTGTCTAATTGAGAGTCGAAGTCGGAATGGTTGAGGGGAGTAATAACGATCCCAACCTCCCTAGATCCAATCTCGAGTGGCTTGGAGCCGTATCCGAGTCGAACTCTAGGGGATCGGGTTTGCCGCGTCAGATGCTGATTGTAGTTATCCGCGGCATTGCATAGTTCGAATGGGAGATTGATGATCTCTTCCTCTCTTAGCCCGATCTCGGCCGGCTCAAAGCCGAGTCCAAGTCGAACACCGAAAGAAAGAGTTGTCCCTAGACTCAGGCATGTTAGAGATCGCCGCAGCATGTCGATGAAGATCGTTGCAGCGTTACGTAGGCCGACGGGCACGGAGTCGGCTTCGTCCCTGGCCGATCGGATCGGATCCGAGTTGGACAGGGTGAGGTTACCGAATTCGTCGGCGACGAAGTTGAGGCTCCTGAAGGTGATTGTTTACCCGGGGAAGAAGTTGATGCCGTCAACTCCGGTGATTGGATCCATCAGGCTTGTTCAAGATGATCTCGCCGAAGCCCCTACCTAGCGCGCCAACTGTCGATGTTCTATATCGACAATAATTATATGGGGCTACTCGTGAGACCTAAACTTGATGGATTGCAAATGAACACGAAATAATTTATACTGGTTCAGGCCCTCGAGATGAGGTAATGCCCTACGTCCAGTTGTTATGTATTGCCTTTGAGGTTTCTCTAGTGAGATTGTGCTATGCCCTCAGGGGGCGCCCTGCCTCCCCTTATATATTGGGGGACAAGGTTACAGAGTAGGAATCCCAGTCAGACTCCAACCAAGGGATTTCCTTCTAGGAATACAACGTGCCCGACTAGGACTGTGCCCTTTCCTTTCGTACAAGATAATGTATGTCGAGTCCTATTGTATCCCTAATTACAAGGTAAGGCCCATCCTCTGTCCGAGTGGCCCAATTGGCCTTCCGTGAGGCACCCAGGGCCCATGGCCTCCACAAGGTGGGTTGCGAGCACAAGGGTTGTGATGGTTGCTAGCAATGCTCGTGAAAGTTAAGGACTAGTTCACGGACTACTTGTTGCGAAGCAACACTCTTGCGAACCACAAGCTAGAATGAGATAGTAGGAGTTTGAAGTGTGCCGAGTTCAATAGGAGGCACCAGGGCGTGTTTGTGGCTGATATAAGTCCACACATGGCAGTGACAATAAGACCATGCTTTGGGTGTCGGGCCATCTCGTGGGAAGGCGCTTGATCACTCCTACCGGAGACTGGAGGTTCGGCGGGAGGCTCTCCTATTGTGCGAGTTACATGGATTATCCTGTCACAACTCTTTTCCAAGGTACCGTGGTGGTATTAAGGCACATAGTGATGTGTTGTGGAGTTGTTTCTTGTGGGTAAATTGGTACAACTCTGGCCAGAGTAAAACTATTCGAATAGCCGTGCCCATAGTTAAGGACGAGCCTAGCAATGTTTTCTGTGATTAGTCCCACATTATTTAAATTTGACTATTAATTGATGAATCTTGCTTTGCTCCAGGATGGAGTGGTTGGGCCTATACCATTTGGTGCATGGTATAATGTTGGATAATATTGATTAATTATGGATGTTTTATTAATCTCTTGAAAGCTTTATTCAATGTTGTTTATGCAAATTAAGTCCTATTATGCCATCCTTTGTTATCCTGTGCACTTGAATATTTGTTGTGTGGCTTGCGGAGTATTTCATGTACTCACCTTGCAATCAACAATCATCATTCAGAAGAGTACTTTAGTGAGGAGTTCTTGGAGGATTAAGCGGGAGTCTGGTCAAGTGTGTGGAGTGGGTTTCGTTGCGCCGTCTTAGTTTATATTCCGCTATTAGAACTTTGTTATTTTTGAGAGGTACCATTTGATTCTGTAATAAATACTTACAATATGTAAACAATTACTTTGTTATCAACTATGTCATGTGTGCCTCGATTGATTCTCGGACGAGGAGTTACACACAATAAAACTCCAGAATTTTTGGATGGAAATTATGGGCATGACAGCGATGGCAAAACAGTGCGGCGACGGCTCGGCGGGTCGGGGCGGCGATGGTGGAGCACACCGGCTTAGGTTCTTCGGTGGTGGACAAAGGTGGCGATGCCCCGGAGCCGAGGAAGACGAAGTCGATCTCGCTCCTCCGTGCGCGGTCCCTGGGGTTTCTTGAGGGGTTTTGGAGAGGACGTTGGGGGCGTTGGTGTTGGCGAGGTTGCTTGGCCGGAGGAGGTCCGAGGCGGCAGGAACGACAATACGACATAGCGGCGGCAAACCGGCACCGAGGGCACAGACGACTGCAACGCCACGACTCCGACCTACATGGATTTGGGTGCAAATGCTATGAGAAGTTAGGCATGGTGGGTAGGTCATGTTCTTGGGCTCAGTTTGCGGCGAAGCTCACGGGAATGGTGGCTATCGAACGCCTGCGGTGCAGATGAAGATGGTGGCGTTCCCGGCGATCTAGGGTTGTCCTCTCCGGGTTTCTTTGTGGAACATGACGAGGGAGTGACACAGAAGATGTTGGCGAGATGAGGGGCAAAGTGGGCGAGGTTTTCTCTCAGGCTGTCGGTGGAGAATGGGAGCTAGCATGCTCGATGTGTGTAGGGGCGTGTGGCTCACATTCCTGGCTGTGGGGGCGAGTGGAGAGGTGTCCCTGGGAATGACAAGTGGGTCTAGGGTCTGTGGGGCCCACTGGCAGTGTTAGATAAGGATAACACAGTGTGGAGACCAAGTCCAAAACTATGTGCTCGAGCGGTTTTGAGGCCCTGGTTTCACCCTCCTCCACTGAGTTTAAAAATATGGGTGGAGAGAGTTATGGTCTACCAACCGACCAGGTTTCAGGAGTAATGGTCGTGTGGTTAACTCTTGGTAAAATTGCAAAGTAGGTCAAATGATATAGTTGACTGCAGTCCCTGTTTGGATCAGTCTGGGCAGTGAACTTGAGGCTGTCATTTTATGTGTTTAATTTGTGAGTTAGGCTTGGGAAATCTTGCTGGTAGTAGAGGGTATATAGGGTAACATTCTGGGAGAATCTCACTGTGTAATAACTCATGGATTGGATTTGGTAAGCTTGCAAAATTGGCTAGATTACACAGTTTTGTCACTGCAGATTTGGCCGTCCTTAAACTGAGTTTCTTTCGATTTGGGCACAAGGTTTAACTGAGTTCCTTTATGATATGAGTTGTGGGAAAATTCCTGTGAGTAGAGTGGGTTAGATTCTACTAACCGGGCAACATGCAGCCCAAAAGGACTTAGGGTTTAATTTGGGTTAAATTGTGAAGCAGGCTTCACAATGCTGTTTTCTGCTCTAGTAGAATTAGCTAGGGATTATTGTCATCGTCATGCCATGTGTTTAATTTCTGAATTAAATTAGCACCAAATTATTGTGAACAGAGGGTATCTTGGGTGACCTCTTGACAAGGAATTAAGGTTAGAAACCTTATAATTGTTTCTGGTGAATTTGTGAAAATGGTCAATTGACATTGTAGTTTCTAGTTAGTCAATATTTAGGGTTTTCCCTTCTCATGCGTGGCAAGACAACCTAGGGATTTAATATGGTGAAAAGGTGAATTAGGTTGCTTGACACTGTTAAATTCCATATTGTGCTTGCTTGGAGTAATCCTATCAAGGTACTAGACCGAGTGATAAAATTATATAAAGGTTTTAGTAGCATGTGTGTGGTAAGTGCTACTTGTGGGAATTCTCCTAGGTTTAATATTGTACTAAATATTCTTTTAGAGTTTTTCTTTAGCGAATGCAATGCATATGAGAGCCCTTTATGAAAATGCAATTAAGAGCCAAAAATAATAGAAACAAATCATGCACACCAAGAAATGGTCTTTCTCTCTGTTTATTTACATTCCTCATTATTTGTCTTTTAGTTATCCTTCCCCTTCTAGGTTGGTTAGGTTTTTTGTTTTAAATAGTTTTATTAATAAAATCTTAGTTTTTCAACCCACCAATTTTCAGCTTTATAAAGGAGTTCACCCTATTTGAGCTAGCTCTAGCTAAGTGAGTTCTCGTTTTTGTTTTCACTAGGAAAAGAATTCATGAAAAT
Source organism: Oryza meyeriana var. granulata (assembly GCA_003991445.1). Lineage (NCBI taxonomy): Eukaryota > Viridiplantae > Streptophyta > Magnoliopsida > Poales > Poaceae > Oryza > Oryza meyeriana. The sequence continues at coordinate 261,425 of RYFJ01000466.1, read as the reverse complement.
TTTCCTTTGCCAAATTTTTCATATTTTTCACAATCAAATCCCAAAATTTGAAATTCCGGTATGTTACAAATCTACCCCCCTTAAACTGAATCTCGTCCCCGAGATTCGGGCTGGGTTTCGTGAAGAGTTATGAACATCATCCATCTGATTTTCCCTAGGTTTAGACCATGAGGTGTGGCTACCATTATTAGGTTCCCATAAAACTTCCCAACCTAGGTTAAACACTAGATTTCTCTGGGGAACTTAAGGCATTGTGGCGGGGCAATGGTGCAAGGTCTAGGGAAAGAATGGTTGATCACTAGCGTACCCCTTCTTGGCTTGGTGGTTTGTAAGGTTTGTGGTTCTAACTAGGGAAATATAATGGCTTGCTCACAAAGAGACGAGTTGATGGAAAGTTGCCTAAGGCCCCATGTCTACAATTCTTTCTGATAGCAACACGATGTTATCTAATTACATGGAGATGTCTGTATCTCATAGACTACCTCCTTCTCTGTGTGGTTGGGATGTGATGTTTTACCCGATGGTCGTAGATGAGTTCTAGATACATGGAAGGTCTATCACTGGGATAGTGTATCTTAGGTGCCATCACATTTCAAACAAATCAGGTTCAATATCCCGCACATACTTGGTTTCTGGTCATGTGGTTATGGTTCCGGCCTCATGGCTATCCTAGAACTTCTTTAAGCCTACTTGGGTCTGCATGGTTCCTACTTAGGACATCAAACAACAAATTTCAGGTTTTTAGATAGTTCTTACATAGCTAACACTTCATTATGTCCATACACAGGGGAGTTCATAGTGTTCATCATACATGTCTCACATGCCATGATCTTTCACAAATAACCTACCAAGGATTACATTGAGGTGTCCCACACTAACCATCCTACAAGTGGGCTCTGTCTTCACTCGTGGCTACGGTAGCTCTTCACAAACTCTGTCGAGTCTGATGGCAGCTACTGACTAATCATCCATCCTTAACTTGAAAGCACGTCCATAACAGCAGACATAGCGAGCTAATCCGTGTGGTCCCATGGTCCCCAGAGGTGGCAGAGTGGATACAAGGAATCGGCGGGCTGGCCAACACGATGTACCGGGTGTGCCTGTCGTCTCAATGTAGGTCCTAGTGGGCGATGGTAAAATCTCCTCAGAAGCATACATAGCATCCCTTCCATACATGAACTCAGGTGAGTAAAGTCCATCATGGTACCTAGGCATCAAACGCCTCTCGAGTGTGGCAATCCTTGCACAAGCATGGGTGAGTTCCGTGCTCGTGAGACGGTAAAGCTCGTCCAATGAACGCAGAAGTTGTGCAAGCTGGAGGTAAGGGGTGTTCGGCTCCCCATCTTCCCCTACCAATCTAGGAAAGGTATTGTGCCTATCCCCTCCGCTCATGGCTGGAAAATGACGGTAGAAGTCGGTTAACTCTGGAAACTCGTAGCGGAGATGTGCAATGGCTACATAGGCACCATGGTATATAGCGGAAAGGCAATTCCGTCCATGGCCTTCATAGACGTGGTCTTCCTCAGCGGGGCTTCTACCTCGGATGTACACCTGGGCCATGTAGATGACCTGAGAGGTGCTAACGGTCTTGCTGAAAAGGTGGTATTCGGGTAGATGAGTGAACCCGGCAAGTTGCAGCATCACCCAAAGGTTGTGTTGCATGGTGTCGTCATTGTACCCTCCTGAGTAGTGAAAGGGCTCATAGGTGGATGCCATCTACAAGGTATGCCAAGGCTTAAGTTAGTACCATGATTAGGGATCAAACAAACAATGGACATTATAGAGGCTGTGAGTGTACTCTCGATGCGGGGTTATTAGTTGGTTATTCTCAGCTTCGGTTAAAAAAAATTATACGGTCCTACACATTACTCCCTGATTGAAATAGGTATGGAATGCTACCCCCTTTAAACTTTAAGGTTCCCCCACGATGTAGGTTGATAGGAAGAAATCAAACAATCTAATCGGTCGGTTCTGTCATAGGTACCCCCGGTTGAAAACAGAAAATGCTAACAAAAATTAGGAAGGTGGGAAAATTATAAAAATTATATTTGGGTTTCTGGTGGTGTTTACTTTGCTCCGTGAAAGGCTTGGATTTTTAGCCCGAATGGATTTTTCTGTAGAAATTGAACAAGAAGGGTGATGCAGTCCTGAAATAAATGGTTAAGTGCTCTTGTCAAATTTGTATCTTTTAAATTTCTGACTTACAAATTCCCAGAAAATTGTGTGAACCTCCCTGCTATGTGTATAAGCTACTGACCGAAAATAAAAATTTTAGCTTTTATGATTTGGGCTACACAAAATTGTAAAATCAGCTAACTACAGATTTCAGGATATGAGCATGCATCTTAGATAAATTTTTATGCCATGATGCACTAATTCAAAAATTCCAGAAAAATTTATGAGGCCTACTGGAGATGTCTACAAGCTACTGTTAAAATCCCAGAATTTTAGCGCCTATAGTTTGTCCTACAAAAAATCATGAAGCATGCTGACTACAAATCTCAGAGCATATGCAACTATTGTCATTTGAATTTTAAGGCATGTTTTAAGCATTTAACTTTCCCTTCTTTTTACTACATGAAGTTAAATAGGTCCAGAGGCTACATGAGTTTCGAGAGGTCCATCTAAACATTCAATCTAGTGGCCAAAGCACAGCCATTCCAACCTGCCCCGATTCTACCCATTCTAGGTCTTTTCAGTAAACTTTGAAACACAGATTGGAGAAGGTTAAAATCACGTAAAAATCACTTTTGGTACAGAAGTACCATGATGAAGTGTTATAACCTAACATGTCTCAAATTTTAATTTGTTGTCCCATTTTCCAAACCTACACTCTATAGGCCATTTCGAACCCAAAATTTTTTTGCAATCTCACTCTAGTTCTTAGGAGAAGTTTATAAAGGGACTTTGAAACCTCTTTAAACATTTTGGTACTGGTTGTGGTGGTTATTATAATGTTTAAAACACATTTTTACAGAAGTACCATTTTTCAAAAGCTTCCGGTCCTATAGAACAAGAATAGGGTTTAAAATCAAAATACAGATATAGAGGAGAGTAGTTCTTAGAGAGGGATGAGATTTAAGAATTTGATAGGTTTTCACAAATAATTTGTAGCTGAGAACAAGGTTCTCAAAATACTTTTGGAAACCGATCTAAATGACCATCTTAAAGGCCTCCTACAGTCAGTCTTGCTCTGATACCACCGCTGCGAGGACATCCTAAGACTTGTACCATTATTTGCAACTCACTACGTCAATGCTAACTATTGGAGTGGTGGGGTCTTAAATAAAACCAAATTACTGTAACCAGCACAACTCAAAGTAGCCTTGACGTCGCGAATCACAAGTATGATACAAACCCAAGACGCCGAACTCGAAATAGATGAGATACTCGGCAGAATACCCTCTACCTGTCCTTCCCGTGAAATGCTCATCAAACCACACGATGATGGTGACCAATAGACTATATATCATGGGGAACTCGATCTACATCGGCTATTAAGCAAATATATCAACTATTTCAAGTTCATACTAGTGTTCGACTAGCTCCCAGGAAAAGTGCTAGTCTCACACGTTTGTCTCAAGCAATGATATACATATCAACAGGGTAAACAAATAAATACAATTAAATTACAACTTAATAGTTTACATATGCTGACTGGCCAAAATATTATGGTTCAGCAGAAACTTGTCTACCCATATCCACAAGCAACAGACTAGAGGTTGGCCCCTAATAGAACCTTCCTGAAGAAGCAACGGTTCTTGCAAAGCTCTCAACCTAAAGGTCTCATCACCTGCAATCAAGACTAAACCAACAATATACAACAAAGCAAGTGTCAGTACATTATCGAAATAATATACTTGCAAGGCAACCCTAACATATTACATGCAAGCTATAAGTCAAGGAAGGCTATTTGTGGTTTCATTTTCAGCGTAAAGCAAATTTTGTTTCACAACCCTTTTTCAACGGTGATTTAGAAAACATTTAAACAAGTACATAAGTAAATCATGGTCAAACACACACACACACACATATATATACACGTCTCATATCATCACGCTTGTTGCCCTACACGGCATCAAGTCACCATTTCCATATCCATAATCTCATAAATCATCTCAAAAATCACCCATACTAAATCCCAAGTTCACAAACACATTTACAAAGAATAAGTTTATACTCAAGACACTTCACTATGTCACTCATGACCGCGAGCATGGCTAATCGATTAGTTTTGACTCTGCAGAGTTTATACATCTTTACCTACATGATGTGAAAGAAGCCAAAATAGCTACACCCTAGGCTAGTTAATTCTAAGCATGGCTAAGCATCCTAACATTATTTTATAATCAGGTTATTACCCAAGCTACAAAGGCATCAAGGGTGATCGGGTCGTCAAATTGTATATACATAGGTCGAGCCTTTATTTAAAGCAAATATTTTGCAATAAGTAGGTGCAATATGGTCAAGAGAGTGATGTAACTTGCCTTGCTCTGGCTCGGCAAACTCAGCAACGACCTCGTAGTACACGGGAGGGTCGGACATGTTGGTTTCTAAAGCAATCAAAGCACAAACAATTAAAAACAGTACATCTGACCACTGAAACATGAGCTAAAATTATTATTAATGGATTCTTGACATTTTTCTAGATTTAATGAAATTTGAATGGAATTAATTAGAGCTCGTATGAATTAGTTATGAATTTCCAAAGTTCTCTGTGTTTTTACTATACAAAAATAAATCCTAAATGAATTATTGTGCATTAATTAGGATTTATTGCGTTAGCCGACCCAGAAACCAGCGTCGATAGGTGGGGCCCACGGGTCGGCGGCGCACGGTGGACGCGGTCCACCACGGCCCGACCGGACCACGCAGCATGGCTGTCGATGTGGCAGCCACGATGGACAGGTGAGCCAAATTGGCGCCCATGTGGTGTAATGCCCCGGTTTCCGGGCCGTTAAAAGCTATTTTAGTAAAAACCCTAATTTCAAAAAATTTTGGATCTTTGTGTGTGCTTAAGGACTAAGTGCCGTAGATCTCAGTCTGAATCTCCTTGAAACACTTAAACCTCGGTCCCAAACTCTCTCCTAAATTCCGAGACTCGAATTTTGCAATTCGATTGTCTCTCTCAAACTTCCTTTGAAAAATTCAAAATATAAACTCCCTTCGAATCCCTTCGGAAGCCTTTGATTAAAATCCTCTTATTTCATACCTCCCAAAAATTCTCTATACTCGGGTTTGAATTTTGCAATTCGAAGCCCTCCAATAAAACCCTTCGAAAATCATCCTTGAAGCCCTCTATTTAAAATCCTCTTATTTTGTTCCTCTCGGAAACCTTGAATTCCATCGAGAACTCTCTTCCCAAAATTTGTCTCAAATCTCAAGAATTAAATTCAAACCCTAATCTCCCCTCGAGATCTTTCTTCCTATAATTCTTTTCTCAGAAGTTTCCCGAAAGTCCTAGAAGTTCAAATCCCAAAATCAAAATCAAATCCGAGTTTCAATCTCCAAATTATCCCTTCCAAAAACCCTCCCTAGATCCCTCTCTCTCATATATACATATGTATATATATATAAATATAAATAAATAAATAAATAAATAAATAAATAAATAAATAAATAAATATATATATATGTGTGTGTGTGTGTGTGTGTGTGTGTGTGTGTGTATGAGTCCATCTTAAATTTTCCTTGATTTAAAATTTTTGAGAATAATATTCCAAATAATAATATCTTTCATATTTCTCCAAGATAGCTCCAGAGCCTCCACAAAAATCCCCAAATTTTTGTAAGGATTTGAAATCCTATTTAAATCAATTTACAAAATCCATTTCTTTAAAAATCCTATCCAAACAATTCCTGGGAAAAGATTAAACTCCACTGTGCAAGTTGGGCCGACCCCCTTCCTTTCGGCCTGCTCCTGTTCTCCTCCTTGCGCGGCCTGCTTGGCCCGCGCGGGCGCGCGCGTGGGATAAAACCCACGGGGCCCGCACGTTAGCCGCCCCGGCGCCGCCTGTCTCCTCGGCCGCCCGATGCTCACATGCGGACGGCCGAGATCCCCGCTGCCGCCCGGTCTCGCTGGTCAGTCCCATCGTCGCCATCGTCTTTTTCCTCCTCCAGCTATGTGCTCTCTCTCTCTCTTCTCTGGAATCCTCCCGAGCTCTCTCCTGGTCTTCCCTCTATGCCGCGCCATACCACCCGGTCAGCCCCCTTAAAATTGGCAGACACCATCATCAACCTCGCCGCCCCGCTGCCCGGCGTGAGACACTCTCCGCCGTCGCCGCCGCAAGCTCGGGGTCAAAAAGCTTGCCGCCGCCGCCTTTTCTCTTCAATGCCGAGCCTTGAAAGCGATGCGCGCGCACAGGCACACTGTCCCATCACTTCCCCATCTTTTCCCCACTCTATTTCTTCCCTCAGCCACGTGAATGACGCAGGCCACATTGCCGCGCCATTGATGCGCCTCAACGGCTGAGCTCGAGCTTATCTCGTGCTCCCATCACCCTTATCCGCTGCCCGATAGCTCCCGAGCTCCTCTATAAATAGGAGCACCCCTTCCGCCATTCCGGTTGCGAAGCCGAACACCCAAGCTAGCTCGCCACCAAGAACGCTTCTCCGCCGCGTACTGACCAAGCTCCCACCGCCGTTTCAGTGCATAATCGACCGACCCGCCACCACCTCTACACTCCCCGAGCCACCATGACTCTTCCCAACCCATCATCATCGCCAATTAGCCCCCACAGCAGAAACGCCTAATTCCGCTCCTCGCCGCGCCAGACCGAGCTCGAACCCGAGCTCTGTGAACCGCCGCCGACGCCGTAATTCATCACGGTGAGCGCCTCTTTCCTTCTATCCCCTCCCTTCTTCTCTTCCCCTAGAACCCGGCATCCAAACCACCCCTTCCCGAACCACCGCCGGAGGCGCCTGCGTTCTACCGCCGCCGTGTGCCATTCCTCTCCCTTCTGCCGGTCTTTGTTGCTCGTCGCCAGCCCCCGTAGCACCTCCCTTCTCCAAATCCGAGCCGGCCACCTCTTTCCTCATCCTTTCCGCTCCCCGCTGCCCTGTTCCTTTTTTTTTCGGCGCGCCGCCGCTCGCCGAAATCCTCCCCGGCCGCCGCTAGCCGTTGATCTCTTCCCCGGCCTCTCTCTCTGTCTCTCTCTCTGTGTCTCTGCTCGGTGGCCCCGCCCCTCCTCTCTTAGCCACCCCTCTGACACGCGGGCCCGGTGTGAATAAAACCTAATTAAACACCATTTAAAATATGTTTCACTGACATGTGGGCCCAGTCCCATTAACAAAATTAATTAATCATCAATTAAATAATGGGACTTACATGTGGGGCCATCATCCAGCTCCCTCTCTCCCTATGCCATGTGGGCCCCATCTCTCTCCTCCCTAGATCTATGACATGTGGGGCCCTATCTCATTCTCTCTCTGTATAGCCTTGACAAGTGGGCCAGCCCCCAATTCCCTCTCTCCCAGTCACTGACAGTAGACCCCACCTGTCAGCCACTGTTCCAAAAACAATTCTTTTTCCAAAAATCCAATTAATCCTTTTCTTTCCAGAAAAATCCCTAAAACTTCCAAAATTCATATATCCTCAACCGTAACTCCGATTGAGCCCGTTCAAGTCTCTAAATTTTTCTAAAAATGAGATCTACCTCTTGGCACTATTAGTTATTAATAATAGTATAGTATTTTTAGGGTTTTGTGTGTTTTTCTCTCATTTCGCGCGTAGTCGACACGTCGGAAATTCGTCGGACGTCGGATTTTCGCGAAGATTGAAGACGAAGACTGAGGCAAGTCACTCCTTGACCATATTGCTCCTAAATTTAAAATATTTTGTTTGCAAAATTGCATGGTTAGCGTGCATGTTAAATTGATCAGCCTCGGTTTGCGTGTCGAACCGACGGACCTGCCGGGTAGTTGCATAAACCCTATAAGACTTTGGTATCCTATTCCTTGTCGCTCCACCTCGTGGTACCTCGGTGACCGTGCTCTTTGAGTATGGATTTCGATGGTTCCACCTCCAGCACAAATGTTTGTCAATTTGGGAAAATTTGGGTTTCCAAAGATTTTAAAAACCCGACATGCGATGTCGGCGAGTTTGCGAAATAAAATTTATTTGCAAAAAATTCCGCGGTGCAAAGTGATCGCCTGTGTGGTGGCACTTCGTATTCGCATATAAGGACCGATTCCTTGGGGAATTCCATCCGAGCATCTCACAGTGCGACCACACGGGTGGTATGGGGCACCCCTTGCTGAGTAACTAGTGTTCCCAGGATGGTTTTCGGTTGCTAATAAATGTGGGACTGGCTGGGTGCCAAGAAGGCGATATACCCCCGTCCCTAAGTACAGGAAATGTGTTCCTAGTACTTGGTTGAGTGTGAGCACCCATTTATAGGGCAGCGTGCTATCCTGGGAAGGCTTTGGAAAGGCCCTGTCGCGAACCTTCCCCACTAACGAGTGTGGGAAGTAAGCTCGTATCGTGTGGGTAAAGCGTGCAATCTTTGCAAAGGTCAACTGAACTGTTCGAACAGCCGTGCCCACGGTTACGGGCAATGTGAGGTGATTCCTCCAGCTTAGATTTATTTGCAAGTGTTTGCGAAAGTAATTTGTGGTATGGGAATCGTTACCAGAATTGGCCTTAGTGGCTGATGGATGACCTGTGTAGTCTAAAACGGGGCTGTGTGACCCGGGATGTCGTATGGCATCATAGATTAGGCTTCCCAAGTGGAAGCAGTTTGAGTTGAGGTTAAGGATGGCTTGGAGAGCCATCGAGATGAGTTATGAGATGGGTTATGAATGGCTCGAGGAGCCGCTGAGATGAGATGAGATAAAATGATGTCCCTGATGGGACTAAAGTGAAAAATGAGATTACGTCTTGAGTGGGCGAAATTGAAAATAAAGTAATAGATGTTGATACAGTGGAAAGCTGCTTGAGGGCAGATCCACTGAACCGCTGTCGTGGTCCGACAGGCGGTATAAGAATACTTGAGATCAATTAAAACCTGATTCGTCCGCTTGAGTTGTTGAAAAGCAATTCGCGGACAGGATCGAGGCGAGAGCCTCCTTCCACTCACACTGAAACAACCCACACTTAGGTTTCCAAAAATATTTTCAAATGAAATGGTTTGCAAAATAAACCCCGGCCTATTCTTTGATAGCCTGCATAACTCACGTTTTTCGTGACTTGCTGAGTACGAAAGTACTCAATCCATTTCTTTTTCTCCCTTCATTCAGGAAGAGTGAAGTTGAAGTGAAGATTAGGGTTTCCTTCCTTGTCCTAAGCCATTGCTTGTGGATTGGGTTCTCGCTGCGCTATCGTTCTGCTGCTGCTGTTCTGTTTGCAGGTTGCTTCTCAGGGCTTGCTCGAAGTCGCAACATATAAGGTATAGTTTATATATTTAACTATTTAGTTAATTGCTGTGGTACATCTCCGTTGACGGCGGGTACCAGCAAGGTTTCCTGGGACTAGTACCAGCATCGCGGTTCCGTGGGAGTTGGTTCACGCCAATCTCTTGCGGCGCTTCCTCTCCAGTATCACTGTACGGGGGTACCGGGAAGGGGGCGCTACATGTGGCGAGGCACGAGCGCCACGAGGTCGGCCCAGATCTACCCCGAGGTAGATCGGACAGCCAAGAACAAAGGGGGTAGAGCCCCGTCGGTGCGGCCGAGCAGTGGCAAGGTGTGTGGCTTGATGGTCGTCACCGGCAACCATCTGGCATGGTGGAGGGCAGCGGCGAGTGGTGGAGGAGATGGGGAACCCAACGGGGTGCTCACCGAGGGGCGCCGATAATGGGATGATGGTGAATGACGGTGAACCAAGGCTAGAGGCGGCGCAATGGTTTGGAAGGAAAACGGCGAGCGGGATCCGACGGCGTCCGACGGGGACAGGGAGGCCTTGGTGACGGTGTAGAGAGGGTTAGGGGAAGGATTGCCCGAGTGTACCGACAAAATTCCGTGGCCGAAGGCCAGTGGAAACACTCACCAAAGGGGATGATGAGGAGATCAGCTTGCGGGGGGTGGCAGCCTAGGTGCTTTGGAGTGCGGCGAAGCCAGTGGTGGCGAGAGGCGAGCGCGGCGGTGGCTACAACGGTGGCAATGCTCAGCTGGAGGCGGTGAAACACGGCGGCGGCTCGGGATCTTGGTGCGCAAGGGGTTGGAGGGCGCTATGGGCTCGGGGAGTTGAGGGGAAAGAAGCAGAGGAGCACGAGGGCGGCTTAAATAGGCATGGGGGCTCGAGATCGTGGCCTAGGGTTGCGGATTTCATGATGAAGTGGGACTACGATGATGGCGGGGTTTCGCAAAATTCACCCGCAGGCGTGCACGAGAGAGACGGAGACGTGGGGGAGTGGCACGGGGACGCGGTCCATGCCATTTGAACCGAGGGCGGAGACGGGATTAGGCGGCAATGGGTGGGAATCCAACGGTCGGCGGGAGGGGAGAGCGATCCCCTCCGGCCGATTCGGCCAGAGGTTGAAGATGGGGTTGACATGTGGGGCCCCGGTCTCACATGTCAGCGGGAGGGAGAGCAGAGGAGAGGAGCGGGGCGCATTGACAGGTGGGGCCCAGATGGCAGCGAGGGAGAGAGGGGAGATGCACGGGGCGCGCGCGGGCTGTGGGTCAGGCCGAGAACAGGAACAGGCTGCACCTTGGAAGGAAAGAAAAAGAGAAAAAGAGAGAAGAAAAAAGAAAAAGGGGGATTTTCCAGAGGATTTTAATTCCAATAATGCGTTTTGAATTACTAAAAATACCTCCAGTGCTATAAAGATTCCAATAAAAATCCTGTTAATATATTTTGGCAAGAGGAATACAAGAAAAATATTCCTAGCCATGATGGATTGTTATTTTGTATTTTCTCCATTAATTAATTCCATAGTGTTATTTAAATAATTTGTTTGGGCATTTTCTTTAATGTATATTTGTGTGGCTCTATTATGGGGAAAATCTCAAGGTGTGACTAAACAGAATCTCGTCCTCGAGATTTGGAAGTGCTGGCTTGTGGATGGGCGGACTTCAATTCATCCTCTCGGTCCCAAGTAGCTTCCTCCTCTGAATGATGGCTCTACTATACCTTGCAGAATCTGATCACTCTACTCCTGGTGTGTCTTTCGCTGATTTCCAATATTCGCCACGTAAGTGAGGTCCTCCTGGATTTCGATCTGTTCTAGATTGGCCTGTTCTGCTGGTACCCTCAAACATTTCTTCAACTGGGACACGTGGAACATGTCGTGTATACCTGCCATCGAAGCTAGAAGATCCAACTGGTACGCGACGCCTTTGCGAGCTAGGACCTAGTAGGGTCCCACGAAGCGTGGTGCAAATTTCCCCTTTGTTTGGAACCTGTGTACCCCTCGGAGTGGAGTGACGCGACGATATACGTAATCTCCTTCCTCAAAGCTTAAGTCTCTGCGACGGTTGTCGGCATAGCTCTTCTGTCTTGACTGAGCTGTCTTCCATCTTTCCTGGATAAGTCCCACTTTCTCCTCGACTTCTTTGAGTGCATCTATCCTGAATACCTGGCGTTCACTGGTCTGATCCTAGAAGAGGGGTGTGTGGCACTTCCTGCCATACAAGGCTTCGAACGGTGCCATCTGCAGACTGGCCTGGTAACTGTTGTTGCATGAGAACTCCGCGTAGGGCAGACTCTTATCCCAAGTCCCACCGAAGTCTAAAGCATAGGCTCTCAGCATATCCTCCAATATTTGATTGACTCTTTCAGTCTGCCCATCTGTCTGTGGATGGTAGGCCATGTTGAAATTCAGTCGGGTTCCCTATTCTGCTTGTAGCTTCTGCCAGAATTTGGAAGTGAACTGGCTACTGCGGTCGGATACAATCCTCTTGGGTACCCCGTGTAAACACATTATGCGGGCTATGTAGAGTTTTGCCAGTCTCTTGCCTGAGTAGGTCGTGTGCAAAGGAATGAAATGGGTGACCTTGGTGAGTTGATCAATGATCACCCAGATCGAATCATATCCTGAAGATGTTCGGGGTAAACCGGTGATGAAGTCCATCCTAATCTCTTCCCATTTCCACTCTGGGACTCTGAGCGGTTGTAGGAGTCCTGCGGGCCATTGGTGTTCTACTTTAACTCGTTGGCACACATTGCAGAGTGCCACGAATTCTGCTATCTCCTTTCTCATGCTGGACCACCAAAACTTGGTCTTAAGATCCTGGTACATTTTAGTGCTTCCGGGATGAATGGAGTACTGCGTCTCATGAGCTTCCTGGAGTATCAGGTCTTTGAGTTCCTTGTTTTCTAAGACGCATAACCGCTCTCCCATCTAGACCGTCCCATTTTCATCTTTCGTGAAGCCCTGGGCTTTCCCAACTCTCATGTTCTTCTTGAGCTCTTTAATCTCTGGGTCGTTCGCTTGTGCCTCATGAACCTGATCGAAGAGTTTGGGCTGGGCCTCTAGGGCTGCCACGAATCCGGGCCAACGGTACCTAGGTTCAAGCGTTCAAAGTCCTGCTGAACTTCCTTGCACATCATCTCTGCTTGAGCAGTGTTGCAGTAGCTCTTCCTGCTCAGAGCGTCTGCTACCACATTGGCTTTACCCGGGTGGTAATTGTTAACGCCAAAATTTGGTACGGTTCGCGTCGGACTCGGTTAAGGAAAGAAGTGATATCAGCCGTTGGGAGCTAATCCAGAAGAAGCCGGATTTGAGAAGGAATCGTGAAGACCGCGTTATGGCAGTTAATTACCTTATCTATTAATTAGGTAGTTTTGATAATTTTTAGGAAACCTGATCTCATATCCGATCAGGACTTGTTAGTTTTCCTTTTATAGTTAGGAAAGTCCTGTTCTGTGTCCTATAAGGACTGTAATAACTCGGGGTATATATACGTACGCCCGGGTAGCTTGTAAATCATCCACACAGATCAATTAAACTTCGGCGCATCGCCACCCTTTCGACGGGTTCTTGCTTCTCGAGCGGGGCTGCATCGGTTAGGTCCGAACTCCTGCGAGAGGGTAAGACTCGTCACCCCTTACCCAGGTGTACCTGCCCTATCTACGGCTGCATCGGTTCGGTCCAACCTCTTAGGCCGATCAGGTATACCACATCACACGTGCGTAGATCTTATCAGCTTACTGGGAGTAGCTTATCGTCAGTTTGTGCTGCATCGGTTGGGTCCGACCTACTAAACTGTCGTGATAAGCTGTTCCTGCTAGGTTGATGTTTTTTGCGCAAGCGTCTTATCGGAATGTATAGCCGGTAAGTTATCTTCATCACGATCGCATTATATCTATCAGCCCATTGAGGTATCATTATCATCATCGGTCTGTGCTGCAACGGTTGGGTCCGATCTACTAGACTGACGATAATAGCTTTACTCTTGATGAGCCGATCGGTGTATATGCGATGTTCTATCGGAGTGCTTAGCCGATAGGTTATCTTTTTATAAAGCCGACTGTATTATCCTTACTGTTTTAGTCATCTATATTATCATCGGTTTTCTAGCCGATGCACATGTGTTTCCTCGGCAGTCGGCTGGCTTACTGTTTTGCTTATCTATTTTATCATCGGCTTCTAGCCGATGCACATGTTATACTGACAGCTTATCCATTTGTTTATAGCGCTATCGGTTTCCTAGCCGATACACAGGTGCCATCGGCTATCGGCTACGAGGAGTTTATATCAGCCCGTATCGGCCGATAGCCGATGTGTAGTTGCTGCTGACCCGGGCACGAGCACGCCGAGGACAAGGGCCCGGGTACAAGCGTAGCCGTTGTGCGAGCACTGTTGGCGCCATCGGCTGAAGGAAGACTTTATCGGCTTATTGGCCGATCGCTGCTGGTAGCCAGACGCGAGCACGAGGACCAACAGTCGAAGACCCGGGCGCGGACAGCTGGGGCCCGGACAAAGTTTTATCATCGGCTTTCAGCCGATGCTCAAGCAATCCTTCGGCAATCGGCTAGCGGGATTCTTATTGATGTCGGCCGATTGAATCCCTGAGCTAATTTTCTCCTTGTCAATTGCGGGGTCAAATTGACTGGCACGCCTGCGAACCTCAAGATTTTAGGACCTGCACTGGAGCTAAGCAGATCTCCCAGGCCTTCGTATGTTCAATCGCATCAAACCAGATCATCAACAAGCTTCTTGGCACACCCGGTGGTTTTTGGTGCGAACATATTTTTGGCACGCCCGGTGGGACAGAACTTCAACATGGCTGGAAAGGAGATCAGTACAGATAATATGATTCCAGTCACAATGGAAGACTTGACCGAAGAACAAAGACAACAAGTGGAGCAGAACATCGTGGAGTTTCAGAAGCTTTGTCTACAATCCTTTGGCATGACAGATCAAGGGCCGATTCAAAAATCCCAATTTCCAAATCCTGTTCTGGTTGGTGAATCGAGCCATATATCGCCTACAAGTTCACAGAAGCCGATCCAAGACATGTTTAATGAAGCAGTTCATCATGCGTTGACCGATCAATCTGGGGTATTGGTGAACACATTACAGAGCTTGATCAAGAAGGCAGTGGAGCCGATTCAAATACCCGGGGGGCAACAAGATGGGATTCCTCAAGGATATCAAACTGCGTACTATGGGGGGCATCAACAGAGTTATCCAAAAGCTGTTCCTGAGTACAATTATCCGATGGAATATCAGAATCAGAATCGGCTATCAACTCCACCTCTGCGTTATTACGGTGAAGATCCAAAGAAGATTTATCAGCAAGAGTCACAGAGGTGATAAGAGAGCAATTCGGTCTAAGACCGAAGGAAGAGATATTTATGTATCGGCCTCCATATCCAGATTGGTTTGATAGAGTTCTGTTGCCGCGCCGATACAGAGTACCAGACTTCTCCAAATTCTCAGGGCAAGATGATGCGTCTACAGTAGAACATATCAGCCGATTCTTAGCTCAATGTGGAGACGCATCGGCTGTAGAAGCTTTGAGAGTTAGACTCTTCCCGTTATCATTATCCGGATCGGCTTTTACATGGTTTTCTTCATTGCCACCTAACTCAGTTCGAGGTTGGGCCGATCTGGAAAAGCAATTCCACAAGTATTTCTTTATGGGGAGTCAGGAGATGAGTTTGATAGATTTAACATCGGTAATACAGAAGCCGGAGGAATCAGTCGCAGAATATATCCAGCGGTTTCGTAATGTTAGAAGCCGATGTTATAGTTTAAGTCTGGATGACGCACAGCTGGCCGAGTTAGCATTCCAAGGGTTGGTGGCTCCGATCAAGGAAAGATTTTCATCAGAAGATTTCAAGAGCCTAGCACACCTAGTACAAAAGGTATCGGCTCATGAAAGCCGATTTCAAGAGGCCAGGAAGGAATGATGAGGCCCGAACAGAAGAATTTCGAAGTTTGATAACAAACTCCGAAATTGGGGGGCATGTGTTAACGCCAAAATTTGGTACGGTTCGCGTCGGACTCGGTTAAGGAAAGAAGTGATATCAGCCGTTGGGAGCTAATCCAGAAGAAGCCGGATTTGAGAAGGAATCGTGAAGACCACGTTATGGCAGTTAATTACCTTATCTATTAATTAGGTAGTTTTGATAATTTTTAGGAAACCTGATCTCATATCCGATCAGGACTTGTTAGTTTTCCTTTTATAGTTAGGAAAGTCCTGTTCCATGTCCTATAAGGACTGTAATAACTCGGGGTGTATATACGTACGCCCGGGTAGCTTGTAAATCATCCACACAGATCAATTAAACTTCGGCGCATCGCCACCCTTTCGACGGGTTCTTCCTTCTCGAGCGGGGCTGCATCGGTTAGGTCCGAACTCCTGCGAGAGGGTAAGACTCGTCACCCCTTACCCAGGTGTACCTGCCCTATCTACGGCTGCATCGGTTCGGTCCGACCTCTTAGGCCGATCAGGTATACCACGTCACGCGTGCGTAGATCTTATCAGCTTACTGGGAGTAGCTTATCGTCAGTTTGTGCTGCATCGGTTGGGTCCGACCTACTAAACTGTCGCGATAAGCTGTTCCTGCTAGGTTGATGTTTTTTGCGCAAGCGTCTTATCGGAATGTATAGCCGGTAAGTTATCTTCATCACGATCGCATTATATCTATCAGTCCATTGAGGTATCATTATCATCATCGGTCTGTGCTGCAACGGTTGGGTCCGATCTACTAGACTGACGATAATAGCTTTACTCTTGATGAGCCGATCGGTGTATATGCGATGTTCTATCGGAGTGCTTAGCCGATAGGTTATCTTTTTATAAAGCCGACTGTATTATCCTTACTGTTTTAGTCATCTATATTATCATCGGTTTTCTAGCCGATGCACATGTGTTTCCTCGGCAGTCGGCTGGCTTACTGTTTTGCTTATCTATTTTATCATCGGCTTCTAGCCGATGCACATGTTATACTGACAGCTTATCCATTTGTTTATAGCGCTATCGGTTTCCTAGCCGATACACAGGTGCCATCGGCTATCGGCTACGAGGAGTTTATATCAGCCTGTATCGGCCGATAGCCGATGTGTAGTTGCTGCTGACCCGGGCACGAGCACGCCGAGGACAAGGGCCCGGGTACAAGCGTAGCCATTGTGCGAGCACTGTTGGCGCCATCGGCTGAAGGAAGACTTTATCGGCTTATTGGCCGATCGCTGCTGGTAGCCAGACGCGAGCACGAGGACCAACAGTCGAAGACCCGGGCGCGGACAGCTGGGGCCCGGACAAAGTTTTATCATCGGCTTTCAGCCGATGCTCAAGCAATCCTTCGGCAATCGGCTAGCGGGATTCTTATTGATGTCGGCCGATTGAATCCCTGAGCTAATTTTCTCCTTGTCAATTGCGGGGTCAAATTGACTGGCACGCCTGCGAACCTCAAGATTTTAGGACCTGCACTGGAGCTAAGCAGATCTCCCAGGCCTTCGTATGTTCAATCGCATCAAACCAGATCATCAACAAGCTTCTTGGCACACCCGGTGGTTTTTGGTGCGAACAGTAATGTATTCCCACGTCATAATCTTTAATCAACTCCAGCCACCTTCTTTGTCGGAGGTTCAGGTTAGGCTGGGTAAATATGTATTTTAGACTCTTGTAGTCCGTATAGATCTCACTGCGGTTACCGATGAGGTAATGCCGCCAAATCTTCAAAGCATGAACCATTGCTACCAATTCCAGGTCGTGCGTCGGGTAGTTGCCCTCGTGGGTACGCAACTTGCTAGACGCGTAGGCTACGGCCCTGCCCTCTTGCATCAGCACACATCCTAACCCTTGGCAGGATGCATCGCAATACACCTGGAAATCCTTCATGGGGTCTGGCAAGATCAACACTGGCGTCGACACTAACCTCTTTTTGAGCTCTTCAAAGCTGCAGTTGCACTCGGCTGTCCAGACGAACTTCACGTCCTTCTTCAACAACTATGTCATGGGCCTCGCGATCTTCGAGAAGTTTTCAATGAACCGGCAGTAATAACCCGAGAGTCCAAGGAAGCTCCACACTTGTGTCACTGTCTTGGGCAGTTTCCAATTGGTAACTAACTCCACGATCGTCGGGTCCATGGCCACTCCCTAAGCGGTGATGACGTGTCCGAGGAACTGCACTTCGTTTAGCCAGAAGTCACACTTGTTGAACTTGGCATACAGCTAGTGCTCTCTTAACTTCTTGAGAACCAACCGGAGGTGTTGTTCATGTTCTTTCACTGACTTCGAGTAGATAGGATGTCATCGATGAAAACCACCACAAACTTATCCAGAAACTCCATGAATTCCTTGTTCATCAGATTCATGAAGAAAGCTGGTGCGTTCACTAGTCCAAAGGGCATAAAGGTGCACTCGTACAGCCCATACCGAGTGGTGAAGGCCGTCTGCGGGATATCCTCTTCTCGGATCCTTAGCTGATGGTATACTAACCGCAGGTCTATCTTGGAAAAGACTGTGGCTCCCTCCAACTGGTCGAAGAGATCATCAATCCTTAGCAAGGGGTACTTGTTCTTGATTGTTATGTCATTTAGTATGCGATAGTCCATGCACATCTACTTTGTCTTGTCTTTCTTTTCCACAAAGATAACCGGTGCACCCCAAGGCGACGTGCTTGGTTGGATGTAGCCCTTCTATAGCAGATCGTCAACTTGTTTCTTGACTTCTGCCATCTCGTTCGGTGCCATTCTGTAAGGCCTTTTGTATATTGGGGCTGTTCCTACTGCCAGATCGATCCTGAACTCGATCTCTCTTTTTGGTGGCATTCCTGGTAGATCCTTAGGAAAAACATCCGGATACTCTCTTACTATCGGAAATCTTCCACCTTCCTGTATGGTTTCTTTCCACTTTCAGGCTGTTCCTCGACTGCAACTTGATTCAAACTCGCCTCTTGCCTTTGCGGCACTGGTGATTTGAAGGTAACCACCTTTCCTTCCGCGCTAGTCACTGTAACGGTGTGGTCGACACAATTGATCACTCCTTTGTGCCGGGTCAACCAATCCATCCCTAGGATGACATCTAGGTCTTTAGATTCTAGAAGGATGAGATTGGCTAGAAAATATGATCCTTCGATTTCTAGGTTCACTGAGGGGCTATAATGAGCTATGGTCATGCGGTTCCTGGGGGTGTGAACCCGTATGGGGTTCTTAAGTTCCAGATCGATCCCATGTGTCCCTGCAAATTTCTTTGATATGAATGAATGCGTTGCACCAGAATCAAAAAGTACTATTGCAGGGATTGAGTTCACAAGAAACGTACCTAGTATCACCTCTGGTGCAGCCTGTGCCTCTTCTGTAGAGACGTGGTTAACATGCCCCTTGATCACGGATTGGTTGGTGTTGGGGTTCTAGTGAGCTGCGGGCCTGGCGCCAATGCGCTTCAGCTTTGGGCACTTGTCCGTGAAGTGGCCCGGCTCATTGCAATTGAAGCAAATGAGGGTCTTTCCCCCACTGTCTTTCCGTGGCTGTCCCTGCTGAGTTGGCGCCATTGGTGGGCGCGGAGCGGGGTGACGTTTACACTGCCCACTATTGTTGCTGTTCCCCCGAAGTGCCCGGGGTGGAATGGGCGTTGCTGGTAGACAATCATAGTGGAGGGTCCACCCTGATGCCCTAGCATCACCCTAGGCCTCTGGTGCTATCCTTGGTGAGCTCGGAACTGGGCTGCCTTCCGCTTGCGGTCCATCTTATTGCGCTGGTCCTCCTGGTGGATCGCCTTGTCCACCAACTTCTCAAAGTCAGGGTAGTCACTGGCGAAGAGCTGGTTAGTCAGCTCGTCGTCAAGTCCCTCCAGGAACTTTTCTTGCCTCTCCGCGTTAGTGCAGACATCCTCTGGTGCAATATGGTCAAGAGAGAGATGTAACTTGCCTTTCTCCGAATCTGCAAACTCGGCAACGACCTCGTACTACACGGGAGGGTGGGACACGTCGGTTTCTAAAGCAATCAAAGCACAAACAATTACAAATAGTACATGTGACCATTGAAACATGGGCTAAAAGTAATTTTAATGGATTCTTGACATTTTTCTGGATTTAATGAAATTTAGATGGAATTAATTGGAGCTCGTATGAATTAGTTATGAATTTCCAAAGTTCTCTATGTTTTTACTATACAAAAATAAATCCTAAATGAATTATTGCACATAATTTAGGATTTTATGGCGTCAAGCCGACCCGGAAACTGGCGCCGACAGGCGGGCCCATGGGTCGGCGGCGCACGGTGGATGCGGTCCAGCGCAGCCGACCCGACCATGCTGCGTGGCTGCCGATGTGGTAGCCACGACGGACAAGGGGGCCAATGTGGCGCCGAGGTGGTGCCCACGTGGCAAGCACGAGCGCTTGTGACGGGCGCCACGCGGCCGGCCCCGATCTACCCCGAGGTAGATCTGACGGCCAGGAACAAAGGTGTAGAGCCCGCCAGCGCGGGCCGAGGCAGCCGGCAAGGCGCACGGCCCGATGGTCGCCGGCAAAACCACCGGCGCGGCGGAAGGTACGGCGAGCGGTGAAGGAGATGGAGAACCCAATGGGGTGCTTACCGAGGGGCGGCGATGACGGGATGACGGTGAACGACGGTGAACCGAGGCGAGAGGTAGCGTAGCGCTTTGGGAAGACGACAGCGAGCGGGATCCGACGGCGTCCGACAGCGACGGAGGTGTAGACGGGGACGGGGAGGCCCTAGCAACGGTGTAGAGCGGGTTAGGGGAAAGATGCCCGAGCATATCGATGGAATTCCGTGGCCGAAGGCAAGCGAAAACACTAACCAAAGGGGATGACGAGGAGATCGGGCTTCCGGCAACAATGGAGCTCGCAGGGGTGGCGGCCTAGGTGCTTCGGAGTGCAGCGAAGCCGGTGCCAGGGAGAAAGGCGAGCGCGGAAGTGGCTACAATGGCGACAATGCTTGGCTGGAGGCGGCGAAACATGGCAGCAGCTCAGGATCTCGGTGCACAAGGGGTTGGAGGGCGCTATGGGCTTGGGGAGTTGAGGGGAAAGAAGCGGAGGAGCACGAGGGCGGCTTAAATAGGCACGGGGGCTCAAGATCATGGCCCAGGCTTGCAGATTTCGTGATGAAATGGGATGGCGGCGATGACGGGGTTTCATAAAATTCGCCCGCGGGCGTGCGTGAGAGAGGCGGAGACATGGGGGAGTGGTGCGGGGACGCGGTCCACGCCATTTGAGCCGAGGGCGGAGGCGGGATTAGCCGGCAATGGACGGGAATCTGACGGTGGGGGGGCGAGCGATCCCCTCCGGCCGATTCGGCCGTAGGTTGAAGACAGGGCTGACATGTGGGGCCCTGTCCACATGTCAGCGCAGGGAGAGCGGGAGAGGAGCACAGCGCACTGACGGGCGGGGCCTAGATAGCAGCGAAGGAGAGAGGGGAGACTCACGGGGCGCGCGCGGGCCGCGGGGCAGGCCGGGAACTGGAACGGGCCACGGCCCAGGAAGGAAAGAAAAACAGAAAAAGAGAAAAAGAGAGAAGAAAAAGGAAAAAGGGGGATTTTCCAGAGGATTTTAATTCCGATAATGCGTTTTGAATTATTAAAAATCCCTCTAGTGCTGTAAAAATTCTAATAAAAATCCTGTTAATGTATTTTGGCAAGAGGAATACAAGAAAAATATTCCCAGTCACGATGGATTGTTATTTTGTATTTTCTCCATTAATTAATTCCATAGCCTTATTTAAATAATTTCTATGGGCATTTTCTTTAATGTATTTTTGTGTCATTGTATTGGATAGATTTAGACGCCTAATTCCGATACAGGCTGTTATGTAGTTCCTGTGAGCTAATAGTGCGACTTAACCCATACTACTCCGGCATACCATATGCAAGGCTAAACACTGAGCAACTTAATGAGCTAAGGCTATCCCATACTAGCACATGTGGTTGCACAGTATACATAAGTTGCATTGAGTTCGATCCTTAATCAACTCAGACGAACACTCCCCCTATCGGTGTACAATTACTCTATATGTACACCACTTGCATCTAAAAACATGTTCTCTCCATTTTGGTTCGCAAATACCCAGAGGTTTCACCTCTGTCCAGAAGTTGTAAAATGCCCATTTTAACAAGTATAAGGTAACCATTATATTTATTAGCATGTTTCTAAGCATAGCTAAGCATATGAGACCATAATAAGGATGTATAAACCCATTTGAGCACAAGTAAGTTACTCTAACCATCACTAGGGTTACAAACAGCAAGGAATACAAGGTCTCAAGGTGGATCATGCAACAATTAGGTCATAGCTACCATTACCACATTTCATATATCGATATTCACAAATACACATGCAATTTTATAAACAACACATTTCATTCCCCAAAACATAGGATTCAAATTGTTCAAAAGAGGAGGGGAGAATACTTGCCTTACTCTTGAGTACCTAGAGAGACAATTAAATCCACTCCTTTACCGTCTTCGAATATCCTCTAGAAAGAAAATAACATACGATCGAATAAATAGCAAATAATGCAAAAAATCCAAAATGCTTTATCATGCATGAGATTTACATGGATGGTTAGGTACTGACCTAAGGTGAATTTAGGTGAAAGAATTTCCATATTATCATTTTTCATTTGGGAGTTATGTATTTTACAAGTCCTTCGGTTGACATAGAGTATTTATACCATGTATAGATTTTTGGGTTAGTTTGGGAGGTAGTTTTGTCAAATTCTTATTTTTAGCATTAAAGGTACTATTTTCAAAGGTGTGTGGTGAAGAGATTCTAATTTAGCCTTTGGTGTTTGGAAGATATTGTATTATGGAGTTTTTATACGCGAATACGTCTAACTGTGAAAGAATATTAAATAGCCATATTACCCTAATGTTTTGGGAGCTTATATTGTGGTTGGGTACTGGTCTTAGATGAATTATGGTGAAGTAATTTCTATTTTATTAACTTCTATTTTGGAGATATGAATTTTGTAAGTTCTAGGCCTGTTTACGGTATTTATATGTGTATTTTAGTGTACGTAAATTTAGGCAATATTTAGGGTTTTCCTTTCTCATGCATGGCAAGGCAACCTAAGGATTTAATATGGTGAAAAGGTGAATTAGGTTTCTTGACACTATTAAATTCCATATTGTGGTTGCTTGGAGTAATCCTATCAAGGTACTAGACCGAGTGATAAAATTATATAAAGGTTTGAGTAGCATGTGTGTCGGCCCCCAGTTTTGAAAACCGGAAACCTATTGTGTTTTCCTGTAACAATCCCTAGATCAATAGTTGGTACACACAAAACATAGCTAGCTCATAACATAGTACAAATTGAAATGAGTCTAGGGGAGTTTATAACTTTTTTAAGGCCTAAATGGCCGCACCTTATCAGAGTAACAACAAATAGAAAACGTGCAGTGGTAGGGTCCAATCGTCATGCCCACAGGCAGTTGACTAGGGCTGCGACCTAGCCAACTAGCAGTCCGTCCATCCTGCTAAGTATGCAGAGCATACTAGCAAGGTCTTCTTTTCTAGCCTGTTCTTCTGCTAAAACTTGTAATTGAGCAACCGTGAGTACATAGGCACTCAACAAGCCACCACGCAAATATGCTTGTTATGCACAGGGTATTCAAAGAGTGGCTGAGGTTATTTTGCGTAAAGCCAATTTTGAGATTCATTTCATAAATACCTATGACCTAGCAGGGTAGACTTAAAAACAGTTTTAATATCGTAATGTTTGCTCAACGAAGGTTTTATTCGCCAATCCCGAGACCGTCTCAGAAATGACTTGCCACCGCTAATCATGGAGTTTCTATGACTCATTGTTCCATTGCCTCCCAAGGAACGATAGCCATAGCCATCCAAATCATCACCATCCCATAATCCCAACCACCCATTAATCAATTTTAGAAAATTATGAGTCTTGTCAAGAGTAGTACAAGTCCCAGCGCTTAGTTAACCGCGAGCACAACTATTTGAATAGATTGATTTTCTCACACTGCAGTGGATGTACACTTTACCCGCAACCCGTGACTCTGACCAACACATGAGCCTAGTCCCAACACATGGGACCTATCACGGCCTGATCTTTCGGCTTCCCTTGCATTGCGGCACCCGCTCCAAGGACTATGAACCCTCATGCACCCTTAGCACCCAACGCCTCGAGCTAGTGGTGAGAGGAGTCCTGGAACCCGAGAGATCTAGGAGGTACACTATATATATACTTAGGGTGTCTTTTAAGTTTATCGACATTTATCATCACAACACATATATCAACACTTCACAATATCATACTCTTCATGTGCAGAACCAACCATGACTAGGGTGCCGCCCCACTTGGATTACCTAATCCTCCAGGTCTATACCCATACGAGAGATGCGGTCGTACTCTATTCGTTTCTCGCATAGCTTCTTAACTCGGTCCTTAATTGACCAGGGTCGGCACTTGCCGTTCCCAGAACCACCCAATTTCTTTCCTGCTGTCCCGGTCGAAATAGATTTTTCCTTGTTTTTGGTTTTCGCAAATGGTTCCTCAATATACGCACGGGATGGCATTACAGGTCTCCATCCATGCCAATCACTATAACCTTAGTGATTGCCCAATCAATCGTCCCATTTTATTTAAGACATGAGGAAGGGCGATTCAATCATTCAAGTGCAACTAGGCACGGCTAAGCATTGCATATTAAATATAACTAGGGACTTGATTAATATCATGGCTTCAAGGGACAAGGTACTCAAACAAGGGTGGCATAATCGATAATTGGGATCACATTTTAATATAGCATGCAATTTATTTCACAAAGAAATAAGTTTGCAAACTAGGATCAAAATGCTCAAGGAGGGGGATGTGGTGACTTGCCTTGCTCAGGGCGGTCGATTACCAAATTGCTCTCGTGCTGAATCTTGATCAAACCTTCTCCTCCTCAGGGCGCGTTCACGTTCCTTGCCACTATACGGATCACACCAACTAGATGTGCGAGAAGAACCAAATCAAGCAACAATCAAACATGGAATACAATAAAGGTTTAGGTTAGCCTATAGGCTCAGGCCGAGGGTGGTTAACTTCTTAGGTTTAAGGTTAACTAAGAAGCTAGGGTTTCTAAGGGTGGGTGGCGATCGAGGGCTTGGGGTGACTGTACGGACAAGCTACTATCCAAGGGTTAGACCACTGGCTCAGCATGGGGGAGATGGGTTATAACCTACCTTTGAGATGGCTTGGCTAGGTTAGCTAGAGGATTACAAACTCAAAAGGGCCCATGTTGGATTTTGGTATCACGTGCTTTATTTCCTGGCAGCCATGTGTTTGTTTTCTTTTTCGGATTTTATTGGTCAATTCATGAGCCAAATTAATAGTTCGAAGCCTTGATTTGTATTCTTCATTTTATGTTTAGAAGCAAATTTCGATGTATATGTATTTTTAGGGTGCCTTCTACTATTGTTTAGTCAACACTTTGGTAAGGTAATTTTTTTAATGTAGTATTTACTTATTTATATTGTGTGTTGATCCATAATTTATGCATTTCCCTTTAGATCAAGGTCATGTAGAAAATACATTTATTTCCTTTAAGTTTATATAGGTGTGAAATTTTACTTAAGAACACTTAGCAAACCATTTATACTTTTCTTAATAAATTTGAGAAACAGGGTTTTGCTATGTCTCATGGTGGTTATTTATAGTTTTATGCCTTAGAGTTTTTATTTGCATTACTAGGAGTCATAACATGCCTAGAAACAATTTTTAGTACAAGAAATTATTTAGATCTTTTTTTAGAATTTAAGTTTCATGGTGGTGTTGTGCAAATTTGAAGTTTAGAGGTTTTATTCCCATTATTCGAATTTGTAATTTTAGTCTAAAGGAAAATTCTCAGTATGAGAAAACAATTATCCGCTTGTTATCATTTCATATTTGTGTGAAAAATATATCGTGACAATTATTATTTTGGGTCCAAAAATGTAGAGCTTGAATTTACAAAATTTTAGAGCCAAGTTTCATCCAATTTGGACCTCAATTGAATTAGTTGTGAATTTTTGAAGATTAATCTAGATTTCCCTTTGCTAAAAAAAAGACTTGAGCAATTTTTAGTATTTTCAGAATTCTTTTCTTAAGAAAAAAGTTTCTGTGGCTGACGGTGGTCTGGGGCCCACTTGTCAGCGACCCAGGGGTTAAAGAAAGAGATTTTAAAGGTATTTTTAAGCCAGCAGGGTCCACGAGTCACACTAACAACTTAAAAAAAATTCACAAAACCACAGCCCACATGTCAGTCTCTGGGGAGGGGGAATTAATCCCCTCCCGTCTTCTTCCTCCTCTGGTTCCTCTCTCTCTCTCTCTCTCTCTCTTTCTCTGTGATTTTTTGGCCCAAGGGAGAAACGAGGCGAGCCAGCCGGCCGACCGGCGGTGGCAGTGGCCTGGGGGGGCGGCGGCTGTGGTCGGCACGCGCGGGGCTAGAGTGGCCTAACGCATGGGCTTGGACGGGGCGTCGAGGCGGCAACCAGTGGAGGCAGGGCAGTGGAAGAGGGAGGGATGAAGGTAGGCAATGGGCTCACCGTGCGGTAGCAGTTGGCGGTGTTGCTGTTACTCCTGGCGTAGCCCGAGGAGATCAGAACATAGCGGCTCCAACGGTCTGGACAACGGCTTGGCGAGATGCTCGGGCGAGGAGATCGTTGGCGACTGAGTTCGTGGCCGCACGGAGCGCGCGGTCGTGCGGAATGCATGGCGATCGTGGCCTCGTCTTCCTTGTATGTAGGATCAAAATTATTTTCAGCCTATAAGCAGATGATAGTTGCATCATTTGTAAACACAGCATCGAGATTCACTTTAGTTGAAATAGACACAACAAAATCGCCCAAACTCTCCCCCGAGCGCTGCTCTATTTTCCTCCTCTGTTTTTCATCTCTGGTTTCGTTTGCTGGAAGTTTGCCGGATCCGCTACAGTGCGCCCACTAGGTGTTCGACCTGGTGCTAGCTAACAAGTGGTATCAGAGCTCTCAGGTTCAGGGCTGATCTAACGCCATGTTGATTGTCACGGCGGATGCGGCAAGGGGGAGCTCAGGGAGCATGTTCCTCTACCCACAACTCACTGCAACCAACTACACCAGTTGGGTGATCCTGTGGAGGCCATGGGCCCCGGGTACCTCACTGCCAACATATGGGCCACTCGGATAGAGGATGGGCCAAACCATGTAATTAGAGATAAGATAGCACCCGGCAGGCTTTACTTTGCATGGCAAGAAAGCATAGTCTTAGTCGGATAGGTTTCTATCTCTAAAAAGGATATTCCTTGGCCGTATCCGGCTGGAATCCTTATCATGTACCCCTGTCCCCTAATATATAAAGGGAGGCAGGGCGCCCCATGAAGGCACGGAAGATCATTGATCAAAAACCACCTCAGAGGAATAACACCTCAACTGGACGTAGGGTATTACCTCACATCGAGGGCCTGAACTAGTATAAACCTTCTGTGTTCCTCTGCAATCCACCGAATTCTAGGTCGCCGAGTAGCCCCATAGTATTATTGCCGGTGCAAAGCATCGACAGTTGGCACGCCAGGTAGGGGTCCTGGCAAATTCTTCATCAACAGATTCGATGGATTCAATCAACAGAGTCAATGGCCACAAGTTCTCCAATGGAGACACCATCACCTTCGGGAGTCTTGATTTTGTTGCCAATCAACTCAGCAATCTTACCTTGGCTGAAGTAGATCCGATCTTACCAGCCGAGGAGCCAGCCGACATTGCGCCAGTCAGCCCACGGGACATCGCCATCTCTTTTGACGACCTACTACGACAGTCCCTCACATCGCCGAACATCGGGACAACTCTCTCCTTCAGCGTCCGACTCGCGCTAGGCCTTGAGCCAGCACGGGCTAGGCCGAGAGGGGGAGAGATCGTCAATCTCCCGTACGGATTCGGCGACGCTGCGCATCTACAACCCACGTAGCAGACCCGACCTCCAGCGATTCAGTTTGGACACGGTCAAGAACCGTTTCAGATTGGATCTAGAGAGGTCGGAGTCGTCCTTACTCCGATAAACTATTCGGAGTCCGACACTAAGTCGGATAGCGGTTCGAGCGCTAGCTCGGACTCTACTCTGGCAAGCTTCCTCCTCCCCCGCGAGATCTTCATGACTTCAACACCACCTTCCGAGGTGCGCCGACTACAAGAGGAGCAGCAGGAGGAGACGCGCCGACTACAACAACAAGAGGAGGCCAACCGTAAAGCTCGCAATGACGAGCTACGACAGGCTAGGCGGGTCACTCAACAGCAGATCCTCCAAACCAAAGTCGGCGACCACGACGTCTTCGTCACGCCACAACAGAACGTTGTGGCCGCCGCAACCTTGCTGGATACGCTCCAGCTTGGGCCTGACCATCAGGCCACCCCGACTATCGCCAAGATCAAGGCGATGATTACAGTTGCCGCCTGCCAGCAGCAAGAACAGTCAGGCAACACTCATATACCAACCAATCTGTCGGGCTCCCCAGCGACAGAGTCATCTGCATCAGCGCAACGTCGGGCGGCCGGCTCCAGTCGGCAACGCGAAGAGTCCCGGCAAACAACACTCTCCAACACCAACAATGACAACCGGCGGCGTCGCCAGTACGACCGCCGACCCAATCAAGATCTCCGAGTACGAATACAACGCGACCTCCGCCACACCATAAACGCCCGACGCGAAGAGCGCGAAGAAGATGAACGCCGCCGACTGGAGGACGAAAAAGAGCGCTTTGGTCTCCACCACGAGCGGCTACACCGCCAAGATCGGAGCCCAAGCCCTCACGATGACGAAGGCATTCTAGCCTTTACTCGGGAGCTATAGGACGTCCGCTGGCCGGCCGGCTTTAAGCCTACCAGAATCGAAAAATACGACGGCAAGACCAACCCTGAGTCCTGGCTCACCGTCTACGTCCTAGCAGTTCGAGCCGCTGGGGGCGACAGCAGAGCCATGGCTAACTACCTCCCAGTCGCATTAGCTGACTCGGCAAGGACATGGCTGACAGGCCTCCCAAGGCGGTCGATCGATTCCTGGGGACAACTCAGGGAGCGGTTCATCGCTAATTTTCAGGGGACCTACGAGAGACCGGCTTCGGAGCACGACCTTTACCAGCTGCATCAGAACAAGAACGAGTCTCTGCGCGAATTCATCAAAAGGTTTTCCGAGAAGCGCAATCAAATTCCAACTATCAAAGACGAAGCCATCATCGCTGCCTTCCGCAAGGGAGTAAAAGACGCCCCGCTCATCGCGAAGTTCACTCGGAAGCCACCATCCGCAGTCCGGGCTCTCTTCGATATGGCCAACAAATACGCCGACTCGGCTGAAGCAGTCGCCGAGGCCCTCGACGAAAAGAAGGAGCCCCGACAAAAAAACCACAAGGCAAAAGCTGATAATGAGCCATCTCAAAACAAGTCCGGCAGCCGCAAGCGGAAGTCGGACAACGAGGTGGCCAACATGGAGCGCAGTCGGTCGCGGCCCCAGTGGAACAACGACTACCAGAAAGTCATGAGCGGGCCATGCCCCTTTCACCCCAAGGGCAAGTACGTGGCCAAAGACTGCTACATGCTCAAGAAGTTTGCCTCCGAGCAGGCTTCATCGTCTGGCGCCGATAAGGACAAAGACAAGCCAGACTCGGGACCGGCTGACGATTTCCAAGATCCTCAAGCCGAGCTCAATCATATCTTCGGGGGGCCACTCGCGTACGAGTCCAAGCGCAAACAGAAGCTTTCAGCGCGCGACATCAACACGGTCTCTACATCGGACACCCCCCAGTACCTGCGCTGGTCAGAGATGGCCATCACCTTCAATCGCGCAGATCACCCAGATTGGGTTTCCCACCCGGGACGATATCCACTCATCCTCGACCCGGTCGTTAGAAACATCAGGCTGAAGAAAACCCTCATCGACGGAGGCAGTGCGCTCAACATCTTGTTCGCCAAGACTTTGGACAAGATGAAAATTTCTCGTTCAGAACTACGGCCGAGCACCGCGCCCTTCCACAGGATAATCCCCGGCCTGTCATCAACTCCACTCGGGCAGATAACCTTGCCGGTAACCTTCGGCACGCGGGATAATTTCCGCACGGAAAATGTCTGCTTCGAGGTTGCCCACTTCGAGACCGCATACCACGCGATACTCGGACGACCGGCCCTCGCCAAATTTATGGCGATACCGCACTATACATACATGGTGCTGAAGATGCCTAGGCCAGCAGGAGTCCTCTCCCTCCGCAGCGACGTCAAGCAAGCCTTCACCTGCGACAAGGAGAGTTGCAAACTGGCTCAATCACAAGAGGCGGTAGTCGGGCGCGATAGCATCCGGCAAGCCGCCACACCCGAAGTCGAGCAAGGTCCAGTTCCGGCGAAAAAGCAGTGAAGTCAGGAATTTCAGCGGACTCTGACACGAAGAAGATCCCCTTGGACCCTTCCGACCCCTTCAAGACCGCTCTAGTCGGGACCGGACTCGACCCCAAATAGGAAGACGCGCTCGTCACCTTCCTCCAAGCCAACAAGGATATCTTCACGTGGAAACCGTCCGACATGCCGGGCGTACCAAGGGAGGTGATCGAGCACGCCCTAAACGTGAAGACAGACGCCAAACCAGTCAAGCAACGGCTGCGGCGCTTCGCTCAAGACTGCAAAGATGCTATCCGGGAGGAAATTACCAAGCTCCTCGCAGCCGAGTTCATCAAAAAGGTCTATCACCCGGATTGGCTGGCCAACCCATTTCTGGTCCGGAAGAAAAACGGTAAATGGTGCATGTGCATCGACTACACCGACCTCAACAAGGCGTGCCCCAAGGACCCATTTGGTCTTCCCAGGATAGATCAGGTGGTTGACTCCATGGCTGGGTGCGACCTACTCAGTTTTCTCGATTGCTACTCTGGATATCATCAAATCAGCCTGAGGGAAGAAGACTGCTTAAAAACATCTTTCATCACGCCGTTTGGAGCGTATTGCTATATCACAATGCTGTTCGGTCTAAAGAACGCGGGTGCAACCTATCAACGGGCTATTCAGCGGTGTCTGCACACTTAGATCGGGCGCAACGTGGAAGCCTACGTCGACGACGTGGTAATCAAGACCAAGTCCAAAGAAGACCTCATCGTTGACTTGGAAGAAACCTTCCAAAACCTTCGAAGATTCAAGATGAAGTTGAACCCGGAAAAGTGCCCCTTTGGTGTGCCATCCGGAAAGTTACTCGGCTTCATCGTCTCGCATCGTGGCATCGAGGCCAACCCGGAGAAAGTCAACGCCATCAGGAACATGGCACCCCCGACCAACCTTAAAGACATCCAGAAGCTGACAGGCTGCATGGCGGCACTCAGCCGGTTTATTTCCCGACTGGGTGAACGAGATATGCCCTTTTTCAAGCTCCTCAAAAAAGCGGACACCTTCAAATGGACTCCAGAAGCCCAGCAAGCCTTCGAAGACTTCAAACAATTCCTCACATCACCTCCCGTGTTGGCGTCACCCTTGCCCCAGGAACCGCTAATGCTATATCTGGCGGCAACCACTCAGGTAGTCAGCACGGTACTGGTGGTGGAGCGATCCGAACAGGGTCATATTTAGAAAATACAACGGCCAGTCTACTTTGTCAGCGAGGTCCTTGCCGACTCCAAAACGAGATATCCGCAGGTCCAGAAGCTGCTATACGGCCTACTCATCACAGTCCGAAAGCTGGTGCATTACTTCCAAGCACATCAAGTCACGGTGGTCACAGCGTTTCCACTCGGGGATGTCCTTCATAATCGCGAGGCCACCGGCCGAATCGCTAAATGGGCACTCGAGTTGATGGCATTCGACATCACCTTTCAGCCACGGACAGCTATTAAATCCCAAGCTCTAGCCGACTTCGTGGCCGAGTGGACAGAAGTTCAACTCCCAACACCAACAGCAAAGCTAGAGTACTGGACAATGTACTTCGACGGTTCTCTACGGATCGGCGGCGCCAGGGCTGGAGTCATACTGACGTCCCCCACTGGCGAAAAATTGAAGTACGTTCTACAAATCCACTTCCCGGCTTCCCACAACGTCGTCGAGTACGAGGCACTTGTTCACGGACTCTGCATCGCCATATCACTCGGCATACGTCGACTGGTTGTGCGCGGGGATTCTTAACTCGTGGTAAACCAAGTCATGAAAGACTGGACCTATCTCGACAACACAATGGCGGCATACTGTCAGGAAGTCTGCAAGCTGGAAAACAAGTTCGACGGGCTAGAAATCACACACGTCCTGCGTCAATACAACGACGCGGCAGACGAGCTGGCAAACATGGGATCCAAGCGAGAAGCAATTCCGACCGGAATCTTTGTCGAGCAACTTATGGAGCCATCAGTCAAGAAGAAACCGGCACCGGAGCAGTCGGGAGGCGAGCCTACCCCGGCTACAGCTGAGGCGCTGCACATATGTGAAGACTGGAGAACTCCTGTTGTCAAATTCCTCCGGGACGATGAACTCCCAGAAGATCGCAGTCAAGCTGAACAGATCAAGCGTTGCAGCAAAAGCTTCCTACTAGTCAGAGAAGACCTGTACCGAAGAAGCGCATCCGGTGTCCTCATGCGCTGCGTCACTACCGAGGAGGGCAAGCAGATTCTGCATTCGATCCACTTGGGCATATGTGGCAACCACGCTGCATCCAGGACGTTAGTCAGAGAGTCTTACTGGCAGGGATTCTTCTAGCCCACAGCAGTAATAGATGCCAAAGACATCGTTCGCAAGTGCGAGGGTTGCCAGTTCTACGCAAGACAAACAAATCTCCCAGCCCAGGAACTCCAAACCATCCCCATTTCCTGGCCATTCGCAGTATGGGGGCTCGACATGGTCGGGCCATTCAAGAAAGCGCCAGGAGGGTTCACACATTTATTCGTCGCGGTGGATAAATTCACCAAATGGATTGAGGCTAAACCCGTTGCAGCAATTACAGCGGCACGAGCAAGGGACTTCATCATGAGTATACTATACCGGTTCGGGGTCCCTAACCGCATCATCACCAACAACGGCACTCAGTTCGCGGCCGGCGTATTCCAGGACTTCTGCGACGATTTCGGCATCAAGATCTGCTACGCATCTGTGGCACACCCACGGAGCAACGGGCAGGTCGAACGAGCCAACGGTATGGTCTTACAAGGCATCAAGGCCAGGATATTCGACCGACTACAACCATACGCGGGCCGATGGGTACAAGAACTCCCATCCGTCCTCTAGTCTCTCAGAACCATGGTTAGTCGGGCAACAGGGCAATCCTCTTTCTTCCTGGTCTATGGTGCCGAGGCCATGCTACCGACGGAGTTACAGTTCGGCTCTCCGCGAGTCTGGGCTTACTCAGAAGACGACTCCAACAATACCCGACTGGTCGAGTTAGATCAGCTGGAAGAAGCACGAGACGCCGCAATAATCCAGTCGGCAAGGTATCTTCAAGGCCTGTGTCGCTACCACAACCGCAATGTCCGTGGCCGCGCCTTTTTGGTCGGCGATCTCGTTCTGAGGAAAATACAAACCACCAAAGACAGGCATAAACTATCCCCAATCTGGGAAGGGCCGTTCATTATAGCCGGGGTCACGCGGCCAGGCGCCTACCGACTGAAGACCGAAGATGGTGTTCTCATCACCAACTCATGGAATATAGAACAGCTACGTCCTTTCTATACTTGAGTTTTACATTTTTCATGTGTACAGTTCTTCTGACTCACTACGCCGCTTGTATCAACCGAGTAGTGAGTCGGGGGCTGCATGTATATATGTGTTCTGTCAATAACATACGAGCTTATCTTACTTCGGTTATGAAGCCTTACCACGACTGTCACGTTTGCCAGAGTACAGCCTCTTACTTTGAACGTTTTTATTAAGTTCTAACAGACTAACTCGGTGCACGCTACACGGTCGAGTAAAGCTAATGACAACTGAGTAATAAGCTTGGCGGCATGACACACATGTTTACACATGACCATTTACAAAAGCTTATATATACCGACTACATAACATGTTGCCCTTACAGACCCAGGTCTCGGGTAATTATTTCAGCCGTCGGCTTCGCCCGGGTGATCAGCTCCAGCGCTTCCTCAGGCGTCGTCTCTTTGGCAAACCCCTCCCCGATAGCTTCAATATCTGCCCTTGGGTAGATGGACTTGGTCATCACCAGGGTCTGGGCCACGCCGGCGACAACATGCTCGTCCGAGTACTTTTTCAAGGCACTCGGTGCATCCTCGAGACACGCCACTATCTGGGCGATTCTGCTGTAGCTGGTCCCCACAGGGTGGGGATCTATGAGGTCAAGGAGCCCTTTCACGGACCCGATGAGGGCCTCCCGTGACTCCCTGATCAGTCTTATCTCCTCCGTGTAAAACCAATACTGGGCCTGGACATTGACTCTCATGTTTGCCCAGGTCCGCCGGCAAATAAACTTGTCAGGATCGGCTACAAACGGAACGACTAATGGATTGGCTAAGATCACAGTCGGGTTGAGGACTTACTTTCGTAGTCGGCCTCCCACCCGGCCACAGTCTTCTCCAGTTCAGCTTTTTCCTTACCAAGCTTGACTACGGCCTCCTTCAACTCAGCCTTTTCTTGGCCAAGCTCGGTCTTGGCCTTGGTCAGGTCGGCCTTGACCTTTTCAAGCTCGGCCCTGGCTTCTTCGGTTTCTTTCAGCTGCGACTCCCTCTCTGTTCGGGTCCTTAGCTCTGCTTCGAGGGCTGCAGCACAGATTAGCTAAGAGCTCAACCGTGCAGTCATGACATAACTGGGCAATCGGGAGTAACGCAGCCGGATGAATACATCAGCGGTTCGGTCGGGAAGATATAGTCGGGGTCTTTACCTCTGATCTTTCCGCCTAGGGCCCAAGTCTCTGCCCTGAGCTGGTCGGCGCCACTCTTCAGCCAGGCCTCCCTCCCCGCGTGATGCACCTCCATCTCGGCCTTCAATGCCAGGAGTTGCTCCAATTCTGCGAGGTGGGGAGCCACATCGACCAAGATCTCCGTCATCGCCTCGTTGCGGTCGACAAGCTTCTGCTCAGGACAAGAGACAAATCGACGACGGAGTTAGATGTCAAAACAAGAAGATTGCCAAGACTCTGCTACAAGAACTATACCGCAACTCCCTTGGACCCGCTGATAGCGGCGCGAAGCAAGCTTTCGCGCTCTCTCCTCGCGACGGCTTCATCAAGCCTGAAGCTCTTCGCTGTCCCGTCGCGAGCAGTCCATGTGAATGTCCGGGGCATCACGCGTGGAGGAGCTTCGATCTGAGGCAGGTGCGGGATCTCCGGTGGCGGCGACGACGACGGCGACGACCACAGCGGCGATGGGGACCTGGCCTCAGCACCGCCTTCCCCCGCGACCCCGGAGACCGGCTCAGGGGCTCCGGCTGTGGCCTCCGCGGCAGACGGCGCTTCGGGGGCTGGGGCCTCAGCCTCAGTAGCTGCCTCTTGGTCGAGCAACGGCGGCGACCCTGCAGTTGGGACCACCTCGATCTCCACGACCAGGCTGGCCACCGGCTCAGCAGGCGTGTTAGCGGCCGCCGGCTCGGCTGGGGTAGGCTCGTCAAGGGGAGCGGTCGAATTGGTCTCCTTGAGGTTAATATCGGCCCGCTTCCTGCACAACGAAACAATACATCAAGACGCTTCTTCAACACACAAGAATTCCAGAAGACCGGGAGCAGCGCACCTCTTGGAGAACTATAGCTTCTTGCCGGGCAACCCGGTCACCGGCGGGGCGCTAGCTCCGGCAGCCGGACCGGTCGGCGTCACAGTCGGCGGCGCCGTATCAGCCCGAGTTGGCTCCGATCCCGGAGTGGTTGGCGTGGGCGCCTCCGCCCTCGGCGGTGTCAGCTCTAGCCGGCCCCTCGGTGGCGCTGCAGCTGGGCTCGACATCATTGGGCTCATACCCGCAGGTTTCAA
The DNA here is from genome assembly GCA_003991445.1 of Oryza meyeriana var. granulata. Lineage (NCBI taxonomy): Eukaryota > Viridiplantae > Streptophyta > Magnoliopsida > Poales > Poaceae > Oryza > Oryza meyeriana. The sequence continues at coordinate 226,206 of RYFJ01000466.1, read as the reverse complement.
CCTGGGACTTGATCGCCTGGGTGCCACGGTGACGACGTCCTTTATTTTCAGGACTCCACCCATGGCACGCGCCGTCATGGCCCCCTCGCCCCGATACAAAATCGGCTTCTTCCCCGCTTTCTTGGAGTCGGGTTGGGCAGCAGAGGGACTCCTCGGCCTCTTCTTCGACGCGACGGCCGACAACGGGCAGGAGTCTTCGTCAAATTCTTCATGCCACTATAGGCAAGTCGACGAAATACGTCACGCGACGCTGAACCATCACCGTTCCACAGACATTCATCACAGAAGAAAATCAAAGGTTACCTTGGTTCGCGGTCGAATGAAGCTATAGGCCGCAACCCGGCGGTTATCATCCTCGGTCGCGACCACCCCTTCGGAGAAATAGCCAAACAGGGTCTCGGTCACTGCCCCCTTGTTCGCCGACTTGTTGCTCACTCGGTCGGGATCATTTTTGCCTTTAAAGGCCCAGCCGAATGCGCTTCTTAGCTTCAGCGGCTGAACGCGTCTTGTCAGGAAGCGGCGAGCCACCCAAGGTCCTGTCAAGCCGGCCTTCTTGAGGTCATCTATCTTCGACAGCAGCAGATGTGCCTGGCCCATCTCTTCAAAGGTTGGCTCTGCTGACCAATTTGACGAAAATACGGGCGGCAAGCCGGTAAATGGGGGCAAGGATGGAGCCAGATCGGAGCAATAAAACCACTCCTTGTGCCAGCCCTTTAGAGAAGATTTCAAGGGCAGATCGAGATACGTCTTCTTCCCATCGCTCCTCAGCTGAAGACCAGCCCCCCCAATCACATTGATGTTGCTCTTGGAGGGTTGAGGCTTGATATGGAACAGATGTCGGAAGAGGATAAAATGGGGTTCAACACCCAGAAAGCACTCGCAAAGAGTAACAAATATAGAGATCTGGAGAATCGAGTTAGGGTTCAGATGTACCAACTCCAGCCCATAAAAGTCAAGAATCCGGCGGAAGAAATCAGAAGACGGAAGGCACAAGCCTCGATCGAAAAAGAAGACGAAAACTACCGTTTCACCAGGCCGGGGATTAGGGACCGACTCATCCCTGGCCGACCGCCAGCGGATCACCTCTTGGCTGGGCAACTTCAGTTCGCTCTCCAGCCGCTTCAGCTTCACCGAGCCGCAATCTGAAATTGGCCAAGAACTCCCCGGCGCACCAGCAAGATTCAACGCCTTCGGCATGACTGGAGGTGGTGAGATTTGGGGAAAAGCGAATCGGGGGCTTGGAACAAACGAGGAGGATTGGAATCGCCCGAGTCCGGGTGGGGAATAGCAGCAGTTAACCCTAGCTAGGCGGGAGGCGAAAAGTTGGGCGCGAAGGTGGAAGACGAAGAGATTGGCTGATTTGGGGAAGATGACGGAATCTTTTTCTCTCTCCCCGTCTTTTTATAACCCATGCCGACTAAATGGGCTTAGGCCTACACGGTCAGTACTGGGCCAACAAGATACAAGTTCCTACAGTAGCATGCTCCATGTGGGCCGCCTGCAGGCTAGGTTGAAATTATAGCGCTGGTGCTACTAACAGGAGCCGATGAGGTAAACAGATATGCTTTACGAAAGCCTTATTGCTAAACATATATGTTTGGGTATCTGTTTTATCCACCAGGTCTCAAGGATATATCCTTACAAGGATCACAAGCTGGTCTTCATTAAAATTGGGGATGCAGGTATCTTTCTCGGGTACACCTGACCACGCTATGGATTATTTTCATGAAGTGGTACTCGGCCTACATGCGTGGCCATCAGTTGTCATGAGCAACATTATTCCCGCTGACATGATGCGGAGGAGTCTAACTCTCGAGTAGTGCACTACTCGGGAGAGACTATAAATATCTTTTCCCGCTAACATGATGCGGATGAGTCTAACTTTTGAGTGGGACGCCACTCAGAAAAGACTATAAACCCCCTTTTCCCAGCTGACATGACGCTGAAGAGTCCCATATACGAGTAGTATCCTACTCGGCAAGACTATAAACAGATATTCCGACTGACATGAAGTCGAAGAGTCCTACGTACGAGTAGTTCCCTATTCGGCAAGACTATAAGGTTTACTCCGGTTGACATGATACCGAAGAGTCTCATATACCAGTAGAAATCTACTCGGGAAAGACTTTCAGGTTAAAACTCTCTTGACTTTATGTTTAATTGTCTTCACAATTAAGTACAAAGTCGGGGGCTACACCTAATAGGTGCGCCTATTCAGTGCACACTATTCATATATCTACATGAAGCCCTTCATAGCCTCACTGCCAGCTGACATGAAGCAGGACTCGGGAAGAAGACTTACTCGGACAAAGAAGACTCGGGAGCGCTGCACCCGGGCAATCTTCACTGTGGAGGATGAGCACTCGGCATCAGCTGTGACTCAACTATGAAGGTCTCAGGGGCTACTGTGGAGGCCATGGGCCCCGGGTACCTCACTACCAACATATGGGCCACTCGGATAGAGGATGGGCCAAACCGTGTAATTAGAGATAAGATAGCACCCGGCAGGCTTTACCTTGCATGGCAAGAAAGCATAGTCTTAGTCGGATAGGTTTCTATCTCTAAAAAGGATATTCCTTGGCCGTATCCGGCTGGAATCCTTATCATGTACCCCTGTCCCCTAGTATATAAAGGGAGGCAGGGCGCCCCATGAAGGCACGGAAGATCATTGATCAAAAACCACCTCAGAGGAATAACACCTCAACTGGACGTAGGGTATTACCTCACATCGAGGGCCTGAACCAGTATAAACCTTCTGTGTTCCTCTGCAATCCACCGAATTCCAGGTCACCGAGTAGCCCCATAGTATTATTGCCGGTGCAAAGCATCGACAGATCCAGGTGCAGGCGATGATGGAGGATCAAGGCGTATGGGAAGCAATCGAGCCGGCGGCCGGAGCGGTCGTCGACCGGAGGAAGGACAAGAAGGCGAAGTCCCACCTACTGCAATCGCTCCCTAAAGATCTTTTGATGCAGGTGGCGAAGAAGCGGTCGGCGAAGGAGGTGTGGGACTGCCTCAAGACGAGGTTCGTCGGTGCGGATCGGGTTCGCAACGCGCGCTTGCAGACACTGAAGGCTGAATTCAGCGGCATGTGCATGGCCGACGGGGAGTCACTGGACCAGTACACTGGGCGGATCACAGCCATGGCGGTCCGGCACTCTGAGCTAGGCGCAACATTGAACGACGCCACCATGGTGAAGAAGCTGTTCGACACCGTCCGGGAGAAATTCATCAACATTGTGGCCGGCATCGAACAATTCTACAACCTTGAAGATATGGCGTTCGAAGAGGCTGTGGGCTGTCTCAAGGCCTACGACGAGCGCACGCGCAAGAAGAAGGGCGCCGTCGGTGGCCTAGCTACCGATGGGCAGGTGGTCCTCACTCAGGCAGAGTGGGAGGCGCGCTTCAAGAAAGACGGCGGTGAATCTTCGTCGCCGCAAAAAAAAAGCCTCCCGGCGACGGGGGTAACCGCGGCCAAGGCGGACGCTGGCGTGGCAGAGGGCGCGGTGCGGGCGGCCGCGGCGGCGTGCCTCGCAACTCTGGGGGTGGCGGGTCTGGCGGCGGTGCCCGTGACAAAAGCCACATTAAGTGCTTCAACTGCGATGAGTACAGACACTACTCCACGAAGTGCCCGCACCCCAAGAAGAAGAAGGCGGAGGCCCATCTTGCGCAGACCAAGGACGCTGAACCAGTGCTGCTGCTCGCGGTGACTGAAACCGAGACGGCACAGCCCATGTCGGCGCAGGTGGCGCACTCAGGCCTGGTCGTGCACGAGGAGCGTGTATGGCCATGCCTGTTGTTGGCAGAGGGTGGCGACGCCACTGGGGACATCTGGTACCTAGACAACGGTGCTAGCAACCACATGACGAGAGATCGCCTCAAGTTCCAAGAGCTGGACAAGATGATCACGGGGCGAGTCAAATTCGGCAACGCCTCTTCAGTGCAGATCATGGGGAAGGGATCGATTCTCTTCTCCTGCAAAATGGTGATCAGTGGTTGCTCGACGACGTCTACTACATTCCAAGCCTCTGCTGCAACATGGTGAGCCTGGGGCAGCTCACCGAGACCGGCCACCGCGTTGTGATGGATGGAGATGACCTAGAGGTTTTCGACAAAAACCCCTGGCACCTAGTCATGAAGGTGAGGCGCACCACCAACCAGCTTTATCGGATCGAGTTGAAGCTAGCGCACCCAGTATGCCTGCCGGCTAATCTCGAGGACCCGGCGTGGCTATGGCATGCCCGGCTCGGGCACGTGAATTTCCAAGCGATGAAGTTTTTGGTGCACAAGGAAATGGCGGCAGGAGTACCGGCGATTGTCCTCCCAAACCAGCTCTGTCAGGCGTGCCTAGTGGCGAAACAGATACGCCAGCCATTCCCGGCAATGGCGAATTTTCGAGTGGAGGTGCCACTCAAATTGCTCCACATGGACCTATGTGGGCCGATCACCGTGTCGACAATGGCCGGTAACCGGTACTTTATGTTGATAGTTGATGATTTTTCTCGTTGGATGTGGGTGTTTGTGACCAAAACGAAGGACCTAGCACTTGCGACATTCGAAAAATTCAAGCCCCTGGCTGAGAACACTGCAGGGCACCACATCAAGACGCTCAGATCAGATCGCGGTGGTGAGTTCCTCTCTTGGGAGTTCGCACGCGTCTGTGAGGAGGCTGGCATCCAGCGACACCTGACGGCGCCGTACTCACCGTAGCAGAATGGTGTTGTGGAACGCCGCAACAGAACAGTGATGGCGATGGTGCGCTCTCTCCTCAAAGGGATGTCCGTGCCCGGCAGGATGTGGGGCGAGGCAGTGCGCATGCCATGTACCTACTCAACCGATTGCCTACCAAGGCAATGGGGAATCGCACCCCGTTCAAGGCCTGGACGGGAAGGAAACCACACCTAGGGCACCTGTGGGTGTTCGGGTGTACAGCTCATGCGAAGATCACGACCCCCAACCTGAAGAAATTAGACGACCGGAGTTCTCCGTTCGTGTACCTGGGGGTCGAGGAAGGAAGCAAAGCACACCGCCTGTTTGATCCACGCCGTAGGCGAGAGTTTGTCGTCGAGGAGACCGTCGACGCTGAAGCGGCAAACAGCACAGAAGTGCCACCATTGGGTAGCGCGGCTGGCGAGCCGGCAACCCCGGTGGAATTCTCTCCACCAGGAAGGCGTGCTGGCAGGGAGCCAGCGACCGAGGCAGGGGAGCCTTTAACTCTAGCAAGGCCGATGGCTAGAGCTACCGAGTCCGCCGGTGAGTAGGCGATGCCACAGACAGGAGGTAGCACCAACATCAACGATGGGCCTGTTCGCTACAGGCACATTGACGACGTCATGCGTGATGCCGCGCGAGTCGACCTGGTGGAGGACGACACAGCTGATGAGGCGCTGCTCACGGAGACTAAAGAGCCCTCCTGCTACCGTGAGGCGGCGGGCCAGCTGAAGTGGGAGGATGCCATGGTCCAGGAGTTGGAAGCTATCGAGAAGAACTCGACATGGGTCCTCACCGCGTTGCCGGCAGGACACAAACCTATTGGGCTCAAGTGGGTGTTCAAATTGAAGAAGAACACCGCTGGCGATGTGATCAAGCACAAGGCCTGGCTGGTGGCAAAGGGATATGTTCAACGACAAGGTGTGGATTTTGATGAAGTATTCACACCGGTGGCAAGGCTTGACACGGTGCGTGTGATACTCGCTATTGCGGCAGATCGGAGGTGGGAGGTGCATCACCTTGACGTCAAATCGGCGTTCCTAAATGGCGAGCTCGAAGAGGAGGTGTACGTGGCCCAGCCGAAAGGCCATGTACAGAAAGGGAAGGAGCATCTTGTGCTCAGGCTGAGCAAGGCGCTCTATGGCCTTTGACAAGCACCACGGGCGTGGAACACACATCTCGACAAAAGCTTGAAAGAGCTCGGCTTCGCGCGGTGCGTGCAGGAGCAGGCGGTGTACACTAGAGGAAAGGGGCGCGCCGGCATCATCGTCGGGGTTTATGTTGATGATTTAATCGTGACAGGAGAAAATCCAAGTGAGATCATGATGTTCAAGCAACAGATGATGGGGAAATTCGAGATGAGCGATCTCGGTCTCCTCACGTATTATTTGGGGCTTGAAGTGGCGCAGGGGGAGAATGGCATCGCCATCAAGCAGGCCGCCTACACCAAGAAAATCTTGTCCCAGTTCAGGATGCTGGAATGCAACTCAACCTCAATTCCCATGGAGCCTCGATCGCCGCTACACAAAGACACCGAAGGAAGCCCTGTCGACGCAACGGAGTACCGGCGCGTCATCGGGTGCTTGCGATACCTGCTGCATACGAGGCCGGATTTGTCCTACACTGTGGGCATGGTGAGCAGATACATGGAACGGCCAACGATAATTCACTTCAAGGCTGTGAAGATGATCCTCAGGTACCTTAAGGGAACAATCGATTATGGGCTCACGTTCACGGGAGGAAGCAGCGCAGTGGAGATCACCGGTTACACCAACAGCGACTTGGCCGGTGACATTGACGATCACCGGAGCACCGGCGGGATGGCGTTCTACGTCAACAATAGCCTTGTCTCATGGTTTTCGCAGAAGCAAAAGACGGTGGCACACTCGTCGTGCGAAGCTAAATTCATGGTGGCCACCGTGGCGGCGTGTCACACGCTCTGGCTCAGGGCGCTGCTGAGCGAGCTGATTGGCGCAGAAGCAAAGCCGGTGAGACTCTACGTCGACAACAAATCGGTGATTGCCTTGATGAAGAATCCTGTGTTTCACGGGAGGAGCAAGCATATCGATACCCGCTATCACTTCATTCGTGAATGTGTCGAGAGCGGGCAGATCGTGATTGAATTTGTCCGGTCTGAGGAATAGCGGGCGGACACACTTACGAAAGAGTTGCCGGCGGCGAAGCTGGGGACAGCGCGGCACCTGTTGGGTGTTCGCAATCTTGGGCCGCGCCAAGACTAAGGGGGAGTATGTTGCTGTTACTCCTGGCGTAGCCCGAGGAGATCCGAACATAGCGGCTCCAACGGTCTGGACAACGGCCTGGCGAGATGCTCGGGCGAGGAGATCGTTGGCGACTGAGTTCGTGGCCGCACGGAGCGCGCGGTCGAGCGGAATGCATGGCGAGTGTGGCTTCGTCTTCCTTGTATGTAGGATCGAAATTATTTTTAGCCTATAAGTAGATGATAGTTGCATCATTTGTAAACACAGCATCGAGTTTCATTTCAGTTGAAATAGACACAGCAAAATCGCCCAAACTCTCCCCCGAGCGCTGCTCTGTTTTCCTCCTCTGTTTTTCATCTCTGGTTTCGTTTGCCGGATCCACTACAGTGCACCCGCTAGGTGTTCGACCTGGTGCTAGCTAACAGGCGGCGTCGAACGGCGTCGAGCTCGGGCTTCTCCTCCTTTCTCCATTGCGCCAGTGGCAGTTTGTCGTCGGTCCTTGGTGGGCGACAAGAGGCGACAGCTAGCGGACGAAGCTCCATGCGTCGCGGTCGGGGCGAGCCGAAGCAGGGGCGGTGCGGTGTTGGGCGCGCGGGGAGGCGTCGAGAGTATAGGCGGCGGTGTCTCTGGTTCTTGGCCGGCGTGGCTGGGACGGCTGCATCGGGCGCGCGACGGCGTTGCTTCCTCCTTGGTCTTCCGTGAGGCGACGAGGTGTGCATGGCAAGGTGAGCTTGGCTGCCATTTATAGGGCGGCGGTAGGACGGCGTGGGAGCTAGTGGTAGGCAGCTGGAGGGCAAGGACACACATGGGCGGCGGTGGCGGCGTGTGCAGAGGCGGCAGGAAGCGGCGTGCGCAGAGGCAGCAGGCAGACGCGGCGGGGTTGTCTTAGTGGCGGTCTGAGGGCGGCTTCGTTGTCCAAGCGTCATTCGGACCGGTGGGCACAAGACGGCGCAGCGATGGCAGTCAACTTGTCGTGGCACGACTCGGTTGTCATGGTACGGGTGGAGCGATGTGGCTAGCGCGGCGACGAGGTGGTCCGAAGGGGGTCGTGGTCCTGTGCACGCGGCGGACCGGTGGTTGCTCAAGAGCGTCGGCATGCTGCTGTGGAGGCGACGGGGCGAGCAGGCGCAGCGTGGGTGGTGCGATGCGGGGCAACATGACCCGACAGTGCCTCTATCAGCGCAATTCATGGTGAGGCATAGGGCTCGGCGGGGCGGAGTAGGCGCAGGGATGGCGGGAGTCGCTAGCCGAGGCGTCGTGTGTGGCAAGCGATAACGACGGGGCGAGGGTGTGGGTATGTGCGTGCGGGCTCACCGGCAGGATTCATGGCGTCGGCTTGTTGATGGGTTTTAGCATGGGACGGGTGTCGCTATAACATACCTAAATTTCGACTTTTGAGATTTGAACTAAAATAAGTTTATAAAAAGCCCTCGAAAGTAAAATCCTATGCTTTCTATACAAAGAGTAAAAATGAGAGGTAGATTTACTAAAGTAAGTTTTAAAAAGGGGAAACGCTAAAACTTTTATAATTAAACTTTTAATTTACTTAAAGACCTACCCTAGGTCACAATATAAAATAATAAAAGAATATAAAGCACAGCTCTGAAATCCATAAAGCAAATTTCTAAAAACATTTTGTAGGTCAAATGGGAAGGGAAGTAATTCATCCAAATGGGTACAAGGGGTTCTAACCAAATTAAAATACTTTAGGGTTGGTGCATAAAGATTTTGGTAGTTAATTCACAAAAACCAGAAAATGTAATATGGCTAAATATGTATAGACAAAAGTTTGACATAAAAATATGGAGATAAATAAATTTATTCCCATTTCATCTGCAGGCTTTCTTTTGAATTGTTTTGGATCTTCAAGTGCATTTTCATAATAGGGTGCATAAGCATTTGCATAGCCTAAATAATTTCTAAAAATAATTGGTTTAACATAAAATCATGGAAAATTTCCTATAAGTACTATACAACCCATTTAATCTACTATAGATTTTACATGATTTTATCACTTCAACAGCTACCCCAATAAAATCTTCCAAATCAGCAAAACTAGAAAACTAGTTAAAATAAATTGCTTAGCTCTTATTTTCACCAAATAAAAATAATAACCATTCAAGCAGTGCCTTTCAACCAAAATGTGTACTGAGATGTATCGTACAACTAGAAAATTTGGCTTAGTTTAATTCTCAAAGAAACTACATAAAATGATAAGAGCAAGGCACTGGGAAATAATTGAACTGAAGAAAACTGTGTTACTAAGCCTATTTCATCTTTTTTCCACATTAAAACCATAATGCCTCTAGCTTTGAAATTTGGCAGGCTGGTAGAGCACATATCCATCTTCACACATGAATTTTTCCAACCCTAGAAACCCACTGCAACATGGTGAAAACACAGGTGCAAGACAGCTACCTAGCACATCTTTCCACACTTAGCTTCTAGAGGACTTTTATTCTAATTCTTCACTTCCATGTGGACCCCACAAGAACTCTAGGCCCACTTACTGGTTTCACCCCCCAAGACAGCCTAAAAACACCAAGAATTCTACCCACACTCCTCTCTTCTCCCTAGGATTTCACTACATGGACCCACTAACCATAGACAAAACCTAGCCTAAAGTGTGTAACACAATGTTTTCTTCCATGTGGGATCCACCAAGACCACTGTAGAGGTGGAAACACCTCAGCATGCACAGCAAATGTGTCCTTTTCTCCTTCCTCTCCCTCCCTTAGCCTACAGAGCAAGGTGGTGAAGCTCAAGTCTAGAAAACCTCGGCCATTTCGCCTCAGACCACGCCAGCCACTCCTCCCTCCCTTCCTCTTCATGTTCCTGCCGAGAAAACCAAAGAAGACCCCTAGGATCACCGGAGACAGGAGCATTTTCTCTACCACCGACAGTGTTCGATCGAGCCCGAGCTAACTCCGGTGAGCACCACCCTTTCCCAACCACAGGAACATGATGTGCACCTCCTAATCATTCCATTTTCGTATTACATGGCCCTAGGTTCGCTGGTCGAAGTCGCCGTGCCGCCGTCGTCCTTGCTCTCTGCTCCACAGGATCGTCGCCGTTCCGGCCGGCCCAGGACGTTGCAAGCCGAGCCGTCACGCCAACGTCGTCGCCTCACCTCCAGGAGCCCGCCGACCAAGGGAATCGAGCTGCGGTACCCCAAGCTCGAGATTAGCCATCGTCTTCCCCGATTCCGATCTGAGTCACCGCCGTCGATTCCGCCATCCTTGGTAGGTCTCAGTTCGATTCCTTGCACAAGAGCCATCCCTAGGAAGCCTATAACATTGTAGACACTTTACCTCAGCCGCAGATTGGCTAGAGCAAGCTGCCGCCGTGGAGCTGAGAGATCTCACCGCCGCCGAGCCGTCTTTGACGTTGTTGCTGCTGCACAGACCTTGCCGACCTCTTTAGACCCCATGGTGAGAACCCAGGGACCTGGTAGACGCACATATATGCATTGGTATGGACAGCCTAAACCCGTAGAACGATTCACCCCATCGACCCGAAAAGAGCCGCCGCTGGAGCTCGCCGTTGCCGAGATCCCGGTCATCTCAGCCAACAAGGAGTCCACCCATGGCTTCACCGTAAACTCCTCTATCTTTTCTCTGTTGGCCGCAACGCCAACCGCGTTGCTGTTCGCCGCCGGCGCCGGTGAACAACACCGCCGTGCAGCCACCTAGCTCCTCTCTCTGCTTTGTCTCACTAACACACGGGACCCACTCGTCAGCACTGGATTAGCGGGCAAGGACCGAAATGAAAGGAATTGAGACTTGTTAGGTTTATTAGTTAAAACACTACTTTATGACATGTGGACCTGAGGACCTATACATAAATAATGAGAAGCTCGAGGACTCTTAAAGAAAATCACCTCTCACACGTGGCCAAGGACCGCAGGTTCTATTTCTAAAAACCCCGAGGACCTTTTTGCATATTGGCTCTCACTGACTAGTGGACCCATGTATTTAAAATCTGAAAAAAATAAAAGAAAATGCTAAATTGCATTATTTGCTCCACTGAAAATTGTGCAAACTTCAAAAATCCATAACTTATTAATTTTAAATCAAAATTGGATGAATCAAAATTTGTTGGAATCACAAAATTATGTTCTTTATCCCTTTAGACTAAAATTTGGAAGAACTAATACCTAAAATGCCTCAAAAATAATAAAGAATATAAAATACATAAACACTATACAAATTTTAGCTATCTCACCTTTACTTTAAATTAAGGTTTGATAAGTTCATAAAATGTTGAACTTTCCTGTGGTAAACTAAAACTTAGTTACATTTATACAAAAGACACTTTTATAAATTTGGTAATAGGTAATGCCTTAATTAATGCATATAATATGTAATAACTTCTAAATTGCATAAGAAATTCATATTAGCTCCAAATAATATGAACACAATTTTGTTAGCTTCATAATATCTTTCCCTTCATTTCTGGAAAGAGATTATTAACTAAAAGTAATGCACAAAACACCCTTGAAGATTTGTGTAATAGATGAGTATTTGGTATAAGATATAAAATGTACAACAATTTCTAGCGATCATAGAAAACTCTATTTTAACTCTAAATAAATTACACCCAAATGGCAATAAGTTCACAGTGCATCCTTCCCTAAATATGTAAAGATAGATTTCATAAAAATTAGTCCTAAGACACATATATACTAAAATACACGTATAGGCACCGTATACAAGTCTAAAACTTACAAAAATTAATATCTCCAAAATAGAAGTTGATAAAATAGAAACTTCTTCACCAAACATCATCTAGGACCAGTACCAACCCACTGCATAGGTCCCACACACATTAGAGTAAAATGGATATTTGTCGTTATTTTGTAATTAAACATATTCACGTATAAGACTTCTAAATAGTATTTTCCCCAAAGGCCAAATACTAAATTAGAACTTTTTCACCATATTTGATCTAAAATTATACTCTCTAATACTGTAAATAATAATTTGACAAGGCTACCTCATGAAGTACATATTAACATTTACATAGGATATACACATCGTATTTCGCGTATATGACTTCTAGGATTTATATCTCCGAAACACAAAGTAGTAAAATAAAACTTCCTTTACAAAAATTCAACCAAAACTAATACCTATCCACTGTATAAGGTTCACACTTGACAAAAACACCTCATAGAGTATCTCTAATATTTATATAGAGTACAAATGCCGTATTCACTTATAGAACTTATAAAATTCATAACTCCCAAACAAAAAGTGGTAAAATAGAAATTCTTTCACCTAAATTCAATTTAGATCAGTAGCAACCTACTGTATAAACCTCATGCATATTAGAGTATTTTGTATTTTTTGTATTATTTGCTATTTATTCGATCGTACGTTAAATTCTCTCTAGAGGACGAATTCGAAATCGGTGACGAAGTGGAATAATTGGTTTCCAAGTAGTCAAGAGTAAGGCAAGTATTCTCCCCTCCTCCTTGAACAAATTGAATCTATGTTTTGGGGAATGAAATGTGTTGATTGTAAAATTGCATGCGAAATTGCAACTATTGATATTTAAAATTCGGTTAAATGGTAGCTATGACCTATTTGCTGCATATTTCACCTTGAAACTTGAATTCCTTACTATTTGTAACCCTAGAGATGGTTAGAGTACTTTACTTGTACTTAAATGGCTTTATACTTTCTTATTATACTTTCATATGCTTAGCTATGCTTAGAAACATGCTAATAAATATAATGGTCACCTTATACTTGTTAAAATGGGAATTTTACAACTTTTGGACAGAGGTGAAGCCTCTGGGTATTTGCGAACCAAAATGGAAAGAAACATGTTTTTAGACTTGGGTAGCAAGTGGTGTGCGTATGGAGTAGTTGCACACCGATACGGAGTGTTCGCCTAAGTTGATTAAGGACCGAACTCAATGTCATCAATTTATGTATATCGTGCAACCACATGTGCTAGTATGGGATGGCCTTAGCTCATTAAGTTGCTTAGTGTCTAGCCTTGCATATGGTAGGCCGAAGCAGTATGGGTTAAGTCGTGACATTAGCCCATAGGAACTACCTAGCGGCCCGTAATGGCGTTAGGCGTCTAAGTCTGTCCAATACAACGGTATAGTTCCTCGTGGGGAAACAGAGGGTGTACTTTGTTTGCCGCCACGGCGCTAGGTCAAGGCATGGACCCGCCACCTAGCAATTCTAGGAGTGCAACCTAGGGTGGATCCCCGCTTGACGTCGCTGGTGCAGGGCTAGGCATTGAGCAATGTAAAGGCTATGTTGTGACCTCTAGACCACACTCAACGTGTAGAGAGTGGTAGTGCTCTGGCCAGCACAAGACAAACTAGAGAATTCATATCATGTGGGTAAAGCTGTACAAACTCTGCAGAGTCAAAACTAATCGATTAGCCATACTCGCGGTCATGAGCGGCATAGTGAAGTGTCATGAGTATAGATCCTTGCTTTATAAATATGTTTGTGAACTTGGGACTTGGTATGGGTGATTTTGAGATGATTTACAAAATGACGAGATTATGGATATGGAAATGATGGCTTGATGCCGTGTAGGGCAGCAAGCATGATGATGTGTAATTGATAAAATATAAGACCATGATTTACCTATGTACGCTTTTAAAAGCCTTCTAAATTACCGTTGCAAACAGCCTTTCCTTTGGCTTAAGCTTGCATGTAGTGTTGTAGGTTTGCCTTGCCAGTACATTATTTCAATAATATACTGACTCTTGCTTTATTTCTATATTGTTGCTTCAGACTTGTTGCAGGTGATGAGTTGATAGGTGAAGTGCCGTGGGAATCGTTGCTTCTTCAGAAATGGTTCTATTAGGGGCCAATCCCTAGTCTGTTGCTTGTGGATATGGGTAGATAAGCTTCCGCTGAACCGTAGTATTTGACCGATCGGCCTATGTAAACTCTGATCTTGTAGATTTACCTTATTTACTTGTATACCCTATTGTCATATACCACTGCTTGAGATAAACGTGTGAGACTAGCATTTTTCTTGGGAGCTAGTTGAGCACAAGTATGAGCTTGGAATAATTGAGATATTTGATTAATAGCCGATGTAGATCGAGTCCTCTATGATATGTAGTCTTTTGGTCGCCACCATCGCATGGTTTGACGGGCATATCTCGGGGAGGACTGGTGGAGGCTATTCTATTGAATATCTCATTAATTTTAGGTTCGGCACCATGAGTTTGTAACGTATTTGTAGTTCACGACGTCAAGTCTGCTTTGAGGCGTGGTGGTTACAGTGTTTATTTGGATTTATTTCAGACCCCACCACTCCAATAGTTAGCGTTGACGTGGCGAGTTGCAATTAATGGTACAAGTCTCTAGGTGTCCTACAGTCACAATGTGGCATGGGTGCGTAGGTGTATGGGAGGCAACACTCTGGTGCAGCAGAGGCATGGGGTTTGATGGTGACGGTGTGGTCGAGCAGGGTGCCGTTTGGTCCGGTGGCCACGGCGATGTCCGCGGGGTATTCCGTCGAACACACCTCGAGCATGCCAGGCAGGTGCGGGGCTGAGAGGCAAGCGCGTGGGCGACTTGGAATGGACGACCGTCTGATTGACGCAAGTGCAGGTCCCAGTAGCAGTGAGAGAAGTCAAGGGGCGGACGTCCACGTGGAAGGGGAAATGACGGATGGCGCGTGTGTCGAAGCGTCCTAGGCCACAATCCTTGTTGGGCCCGAGGCAACTCGTCTTTGCTCGGGTGGGAGCGGCAAGAGGCCTAGGGAGGGAGGGCGGTCAGTTGGGCCTTGGGCCGGTCGTCTGGCCAAAGGGGGAGGCAGCCTGGCTGTCTGGACTGGCCTGGCCTAGAGGTTGGGCCAGTTTGGCTCAGGCTTGTGAAGAGGAGAAGCAGCTAGGCTTCTGTGAAATGGAGGTGTTGGGCCTAAAGGAGAAAAAAAAGAAAAAAAAGGATTAAGGCCCACTCGGAAAAGGTTTATGAATTTGTTTTCTATTTTTAGATGATAGATTCAGTTAGTTGGATAATTGGAGTTCGAGGGATTTGAAATTGGATTCACATAGAGCTTAACTTTGATCCTCCTCAGGGATTTGAGAATTCAAATTTGAATTAGGATTTTACGTGTTTGCTAAAAGAGTATGGATTATTAACTTAGGGGGTTTTATATACTTGATTAATCTTTAATGGGGGAATAAATACTCCCCATAGTTTAGGCGTCTTATTTCGGTTGTGACAAGAATTAGGGTTCTGTACTTTCAAAAATATTTGTTCCTAATTCGATTTGAAAACTTAGTCAAGGTAACCTGTGCTCTTCATAGTTTGGAAAATAAATAAACTTAATATTTAATTTTCATATTTTGTTTATGGGTTGAAAGTTAGGCCATTTTTATTATTCCTATGATAGGGTTGTAAACTACATGAATATTTAATTTCCATTATATTTAATCTCCGTTTATTCAATCTTGTTCTTAAATTAACTAGTGTTGCCAACCTATTCTTTTAATTAACTTTGGTATGTCGGTTACCTCATCTGGGTTGATTTTACCAGATCACAAGCATAGCAACCAAAGATGTGGCATGATGCAAAAAGTTTTAAAAAGTTAAAAAATTTACGTATTTTTCTTAACTGAATTTTCAGGGTGTTACAATGTTTGTGGTAAGTACTACTGTCGATGTTTTGTATCAGCAATAATAATATGGGGCTACTCGTAAGATCTAAACTTGATGAATTACAAAGGAACACGAAACAATTTATCCTGGTTCAGGCCCTCGAGGTGAGGTAATACCCAACTTCCAACTGTTGTGTATTGTCTTTGAGGTTTCTCTGGTGAGATTGTATGTCTTCTTCTGCCCCGGGGGGCTCCTTGCCTCTCCTTATATACTGAGGAGGCAAGGTTACAAGGTAGGAATCCCAGTCGGACTCGACCAAGGGATTTCCTTCTAGGAATATAACGAACCCAACCAGGACTATATCCTTTTCCTTATCATACAAGTTAATATGTATCGAGTCCTTTTGCATCCCTAATTACAGGATTAGGCCTATCCTATGTCCGAGTGGCCAGAAAGCTTCCCATGAGGTACACGGGGCCAATGGCCTCCACAGTACCCCTGAGACCTTCATAGTTCAGTCATAGCTGGTGCCGAGTGCTCATCCTTCTTGGTGAAGACTTCCCGAGTGCCTTGCTCCCGAGTACCCATTGTCCGAGTATCTCTTCTCCAAGTCCTGCTTCATATCAACTAGCAACAAGGCTATGAAGGGCTTCATTGAAAAATATGAATAGTGTGCGCCGAATAGGCGCACCTATTAGGTGTAGCCCCTGACTTTGTGCTTAATTGTGAAACAATTAAATATGAAGTCAAAGATCTTTAACCTTTAAGTCTTTTTTGAGTGCTATATTTCTCAAAAATTGGACTTTTCAGCGTCATACCAGCTGGAAACATTTTTTGCTTAAGGCAATCTGGCTAAGCATGTAAGCCGAGTACCACTTCATGAATTTGAACCCAATATGTGGTGAGGTGTTCTTGAGAGATACCTGCATCCCCAATTTTAATGGAGACCAACTATTGATCCTTATAAGGATGTATCCTCAATACCTGTCAAATAATTTAGATATCTGAACACATGTATCCAGCAATTAGGCTTAACATGAAGCATATCTGATTATTTTGATCGGTTTCTGTAAAATAGCATCTGTACTGTGATTTTAATACAGTCAGTGGTCGGCCTAGTAGGATATGCTAATTAAAAACTCATATCTTATGACCCATTGCCATGCAAGCCGGCCTAAGCCCGCTAACTCGGCTCAGGCCCTATAAAACAGTGGGAGAGAGAAAAGATTCCCCTTTCTCCCCCAATCAGCCAAATCGCTTCAGCTTCCAAAATAGCGCCCAAACTTCGTGCTCTCCACTCCGCTAGGGTTTTCTATCGCTCACGCTCCCAGCTTGAGATTCACTAAGAAATGCCTCCCAGCGTCGATTCCCAGCAGCCAAAAGCTTCTCCGCCTAGCTCCTCACCTCCAGTGATGCCGAGAGACCCTTTTGACATCCCAGACATGTCATCGGGATCCTGGCCGGTGTCGAACTGTAGCTCCACGAAGCTGACAATTTTGGAGAAGAAGATGATTTTGTAGCCCAAGGAGATCATTAACTGGCGCCCCACCGTCGGTGAGTCAGTACCTGTTCTAGGCCCGGGCGAGACCGTGGTCTTTACTTCTTTTTTTGATCACGGTCTTTCTCTTCCATCTTCTGATTTCCTCCGCTGTCTTCTTGACTTCTACCACATCGAGCTCATCAACCTCAATCCCAACTCCGTTCTCCAGATCTCTATTTTCATAACCCTCTGTGAGGCCTTCCTTGGAATTAACCCCCATTTCAATCTCTTCCGATACCTTTTGCACATCAAGCCTCAGCCCTCAAAATCCAAAATTCAGACGATAGTGGGAGCGGGCCTTCAACTCCGCAATGAGATGAAGAAGGCCTATCTCATGGTCCCCCTGAAGATTTCTCTCAAGGGGTGGCATCGGGAGTGGTTCTATTGCTCCAATCTGGAGCTCTCCCTGCCCCCTTTTACCAAAAATCCACCATCTGTCCTGGAGAGCTAGACTTTAGTGCCGTCGCAAGATGAAATGAGCCAGGTATACAAGCTACTGGAGAAGATCAGCACGCTGAAGGGCACAGGGCTGATTGGTCCCTGGGTGGCTAGGGCATTCTTGAATCGACGAACTCAGCCCCTGAAGGCCAGAAGCCACCTCGGGTTCGACTACAAAGGGAAGAATGATCCAATCCGAGAGTACCCCGACTTCGTTGACAATAATACAGTAACCGATACTCTGCTCAGTTTTTTCATCAACGGGGTCGTGGAGACCAAGGACAAGGAAAGAGCCCCCAAGCCATACTGCGAGGGCAGCCCTGGTCAAAGGTAATATATGATGTTGTAGTTGTCTTGATATCCATCTATGACGAGTGATATGAATGTTGACCCATCTTGCAATGTATGATATGTGGGTGTGTGCAGGAATGTGAAGAATTTGATTCTGACCCCAAAGCCAGTGGGGCAGTGGGGCCAGGAAACGCCCGGCCAGCCCCTCGGGAGCCCAACCCAGCCCCAAGAGGGCTGGGAAAAGACCAGCAACAGACTAGGCCAAGAAGAACAATATGTTGAGCAAAGAATCTGGTGGTCTGATGATCAAGGACTCCAGCAGTGCCGCCCCCAAGTCGCCCAGCCCCAGGACCGCACCACCGAGTGCCACCACCACCCAATCGGCTACATTAAGTACAGCACCAACTGGGCCAAACTCTCCACTACCGACTGCCACGCCCATGAGCCCTACAATCGGCAGCTCTCCACCGTCGAGCAGGCTATCAAGCCTGTCGCCGACTACCCCCACCCCTAGCACACAGGGGTGGAGGTTTGAAACTTCCAAGAGGTACGAAAAATCTTCAGTCTTCAAAACAGCTTGAATAAACTTGTAATAGCTTGACTGTTGAATATTCTTGCAGAAAGCCAAGTGATGCTGACCCCAACGGGGCAATGCCACCAACCCCTGTAGTAGCTCCTGTCCTGACTGAGCCTGAGCCAGTCGTGCTGCAAGCCGAGCCAGAAGTTGTCCCAGCCCCCGAAGCTGAGTTGACCCACCTGGCCAGGCCTCAAGCATCGCCTAGTCGAGACAGCATAGTTGAAGCCCTTGTCCCTGAACTTGCCTAGGAGCCAGCACCGCCAATCAATCCAAGGCCTAGGACTCCATCACCTCCACTATCATCATCTTCTGATAAAGACGATCTCCCCAGGCTCGAAGCTCCCCCTACAAATTTCCCCCAGACGTTCCATTGGGTTACTCCAGAGGGGGAAGCAGAGAGCTTCGAGCATGATGAGTAGGCGGCCCAAAGAGAAAGGGTTAACTTGATGTACGCCATTATCACCGCGTCAAAGGGGATTTAGGTACACAGCCAATCTTGTTGTGTTTGCTGATTGGTGGTTCTTCAAGACTTTACACTCTTGTTGTTTGCTTTGCTTGACTTGAATACTCCCTGAGCAGAAAGTGGTCAATTGGTCGGAGAAGATGGGCCGAGTTCTGTCCGAGCTTGCCCCTCAGCTTACTCAGCTCCACTAGCTCCAGACTGCCAAGGACGACCTAGAGAAATCCAGCAAGGAGAGGGAGGAGTGGCTGAAGGGATCAGCAGATATGCTTAGGGACGAGAACTAGGCTCAGGCAAGACTATTTGAAGTAAGCTTCCCTCTCGCTCGAGTGACCTTGGACAAGACTTTTTGTGTTGTTAATCCTTGACTCTGTTTTGCTATAGCTCTCAAGACAAATCTCAACAATCAGTCCCTGGAAATTGAACGCCTGAACAAGGAGCTGAAGAAGCTTGAAAAGGCGAAATCCAAGGTGGACACCGACTATGCGAGTAAGTCACATGTCCGCCTATGAACTCGGTCCTACTAGATACTCTGATTTGCTGATGTATTTGTCTCTGTGTGAGTAGCCTTCAAAGCCAACTCGCAAATCCAGTTTGGCGCCTTCGCAGAGGAGATCAAGGTGATAAAGGAATCACGGCAAATCATTCTCAACTCTACGAGGACTTTATTGGATATCATGCAGCCAAACCTAGCTGGGTCCAGCTCCAGCTCAATTGCCCAGGTGGCACAACGTCTCGAGGAAGCTCTAGGGATCCTGAAGAAGTACTCAGATGAGCGCGTCACCGTTGGGATTGCCCAGGCTCTAGCCATGACCAAGTCTCTCTACCCTCAGGTAGATATTGAGGCAATTGGTGAATGCTTTACTAAAGGCACTTGTAACGCCCTGCTTTTAGCGAGATGTTAAATACCTATTTTGCTAAAATCTACTCGTGAAAATTTCGCTTCTTTCTATGCTATGTTGTATGTCGTGCCTGGATCTCAATTTGCATTTCTGTCCTTGTCCTCGTAATCCGTCCTTTCAACAAACTCCTGTTCCAAAATAATCTCCGCGTCCAAATCGTCGTATCCGAACATCGCTCCAAAACCCCTAATGGCAAGTTCCCTGACTTTCCCTTCCAAATCTCCATTTTGAAATCCGTTCCGGAGATCCGAGTCGGAACACTAAGAACTTCCCTTGACCTCTCTCCCTCCCTTGAATCCCCAAATGAAATCCCGAGTTAAATAATATAACTTGGGCATCAAACCTCTATCCAAATCCTCTCCACCAATATATATATATATATATATATATATATATATATATATATATCCTTGAGTATACACCTACATAAATAAGCATATATACGTGTATCAACACCCCCACACTCGATTCCACCATCTTACCGATATGCATATATATAAATATACCTTATTCACAAATATATATATATGTGTATACGCCCTTACACCTAGGTGTATATGTGTGTGTCAGGCTATCCAACCTTGACCTCCTTGAACCCTCCCTAATGTTGTTCCCTAGAGCATCCACAAATTCGAATTAAGAATTTAATTTGAGCTTGTACACGCCTCTCCTTGATTTCCTCCCAAATACCCAAAATACAAAAGAGAACCCAATTCCAAAATACGTAAAAATCTCCTTGAGACTCCCCTAAAATCCTTGAATTTCTCTGAGTCCAAACATGTTATTGAATTCAAATTTCTCCTTGAAATCACCTCAAAATCCCCTCCAAACAAATCCCAGAGAAAAAGAAAAGGGGCACTATTCCTTGCTGGGCCAACCTCCTCTTCCTTCCTCTCACCCAACCGGCCTACCTCACCCTCCACTCCTCGGCACGCACCACTAGCCGATCTCTGCCACGTTGCTCCCGCGCGCCCCACGCCGTCAATCAACCCGCTCAGCACGTGGGAGCCACTCACCCCACCGCGATCAATGCCACGTGCCCCTACTCGCGAACGCTCGCCGTCGATGTTCTCTCCTTCGCCACACACTGTGCCGCCCGGACGACCATAGCCGCTCAATCGGCTCCACGTGTCCCCACGTGCCCACGTGGTCCAAACCTCGCGCACCACCATCCGATTCCAAACCACTGTGCTTCTTCCTCCTACACCCCAACCTCGTTCGCTCCCCGTTTCTGCCCCAATGGTGTTCAACCAAATGCCGAACCCATCGCCATCGCTACGTCGGTTCCCACCTAGCCCCGCCAATGCCTGCAAGCTGTCAACCCTTGGATGGCCGTGCCTTGCCGCCCCGTTTCCCGCCTCTCTACCTCCTTTCGCCTCTCTTTCTCTCGCCATTGCCGCTCGGTCAAAAGGGGCCTCGGACCGCCAATGCCATTGTCGCCCCCACCACAGCCTTGCAAGCCCACGTACGCCCTTCAAACCTAGCCGCTCGATACACCACCTTCACCGCCCAACACATCCCCACCGTTGACCGTTTTCACCGCCTGCGAGAAATTTCACTGTGGAGCCCCCTCTCCCTCCTCTTGCCCCAATTATTGGACCCCAATAATTGGAGCTCTTCACTATCCCTGCCTATAAAACCCCTACCCGGGAGCTCCTTCCCCCTCTCTGGATCTCCTCCGCCCTCGGACGTCGTTGGCCAATACGTCGAGCTGCATCGCCTACCTCGCCAATCCCCTCCAGAACACCCTACTCAGCCTCCCTCGCCGTAGAGGCAACTCTCCTCCGGCTCCATTCTCCACCGGACCCCAGGAGTGCCACACATCGGCAATCCCGTGCTGGGGTCACTGACTTCCCTCGGCCCCGAGTTCTTCCCCTCCTCGGCACCGAGCCGCCACCATCCACGCCGATCTCCCTTTGGTGAGCTCCTTCCCACGTTTGAGTGTGCCCCTTGCTGCTTCAGACAAATGCTAGGTCACCAATGCCGTGCAAGTTGTCCCCTGTACTCCATCGTGCCACCGCCAAGCGCAACCGCGCGCCACCGCCGCCGTGACTTTTTCGTCATTGCGCGTCGGCCCTTTTTACCCTTTCTCTTTCCGTCGCTCTTGAGCTCCCCTCGGTGCCACCATAGTCGCCACCCCTCACCGTTCCTCCCTGCTCGCTCTCGGGCTCTCGCCGCCATGGCCATCACCACCTTTCTACCCCTTTCTCTCTCCGCCTCTCTACCCTCCAGTCGCCAGCCATCCCCTGCCATCAGTAACTCAATCCGAGCCGCTCTGATGATTTGCCTCTGTTCCCTCCTTCCGATGGCACCACCGCTCGAGGTCCCTTGCCGCCGCTCGCTATGTCGATCCTGCTGCCGTCGGCCATCCGATTGACGTGTCCTCTCCCTCGTGCAGAGACTGTGGAGAAGATGACGACGTGGTGAACCTCAAGACTACCACGTGGGCATCGAGTTGGCTCGGGCCGCTCTGCTAACCGCTCTCACCGCCCAGCAAGCCCCGCCCTGTGGTGAACTCTGCCCGTGGGCTGTGCCGCTGTCGGGTGGACCCCCCTCCCCGGTGAGGCTGACATCTAGGCCCGACCTTCTCCTCACCGTAGCCAGCCCACCAACTCCTCTCTCCTCTACTCCCCATTGGACCTGGTCCATACAACACCTTTCACCGACAGGTGGGCCTCCTCTTCAAAGTCCACTGCAAGGCACTCCCAGGAGGACTATGTTCACTGTCGCCCGGGCCCAGTGGCTAGTAAGCCATTCCCCCTTCCTTGGGCCTCTATTATGTAGGCCACCACCTTGACACCTAGACCCACTACAATCCAGCCATCACCCATCTCCCTCTCTGACATGTGGGCCCAAGATGTCAGTGGGCCTAGGTTGTCAATGACCACCAGGGAATATTCCCTTGAATATTCTCCTCTTAAAATCAAATAAATTATTTTCCAGTGATCCAAAATTCATTTTAACCTCGAAAAATCATATCTTCCGATCCGTAACTCCGATTGACCCCGTTCCAACTCCAGTAATTTTCTAAACTTGAGATCTATCTAATGGCACTATTAGTAGTACTAAATAGGGTTTGTTTCTTGGACTTTCTGTATATTTTGTGTGTTTGCGTATAGTAACCGGTCATCGGAAATTTGTTTCGGACCGGATTTCACGGTAATTTCTCGAAGACTCTTCAAGACCTAGAACAAGGCAAGTCACCTTTGATCAATCGAGCCTATATGTGAACTTTAATTATTTTATTTGCAAAATCTTGCATCGGTAAGCATGCACTGATTCGGTCCCGTCTGCGAGTCAGATCAGTAGACCTACCAAACATTGTTGTATTTAAATCCTCCCTTGATGATTGTAATACCATGTTCCCTTGTAACCACCGTTGTCGTGCCTCGGTATTCATGCACTATTGTATGAGTACTGACGGTCACCCCTTAACTTAAAATTTGAGCAACTACTTTGGGTAAAATGTGGATTTTACGAAACGTTTGGAAAACCTGCCACCAGGGTCGGTGCCTTTTGATAGCAAAATGAGTTTCAAAATGGAGATTCGCGACACAATGCCAATCTGGTGTGTGAGATGCCTATGTGGTCACTCTAAGGACCGATTCCTTCGGAATTTCATCCGAGAATATGACAGTACAACTACATGGGTCAATTGGGAAGCCCCTGGCTGAGTAACTAGACTCTCAGGGACGCCTTGCATGCCATTGGATTGTAGATCGTGCAGGAAGGCGTCGGGGTTGCCACCTGGGTTCCTGATACAGCATGGTCATGGACCTACCCTGTGATTGGTCTCGAGGACCCCTCCAGTTGGCATAGGGTAACCTGGGAGGGCTTAGGAAATGCCTGGTTGCGAAAACCTCTAGGCTACCGATCGTGCCTGATCAGTGTGAGCTGGTGGCTAGAGTGAGTCACGTCGTGTCGATAAAGTGTACCCCCTCTGTAGAGGTTTAAACTATTTGAACAGCCGTGCCCACGGTTATGGGCGGATGTGAGGTGATTCCTTAGCATAGTTTTGTTTTACCCTGTTTGCAAAAATGAGTGTGTCGTTTGGGAACTATGGGAAGGAAGTGCCATTAAGGACACTGGAGGTCTGATGAAATGGCTTGGCTGTCACGGATAGCAGGACTCGGGAAGTCCGGGAAAATGTTTTGGCTCGGGAAGCCGATTGATGTGAATTCTTGATTGTGAAAACTGGAGAAATAAAGATTGATGCATCTTTCACTCCGATCGGACGAGATCCACCTTGTCTTGATTGATGAGAAGCACACACTTAGCTAATTCTAAAAGAATTCAACTAAAACTGGTTATAAAATATCCAGACTCTCTTTGAAGCCTACAACAACCACCTAAGTTCCCCTGGCTTGCTGAGTACATAAGTACTCACCCTTGCTCTATATATATAGTTCTCCGCCGGGAGCTGAAGCTGGAGTTGCAGTGAAGTGAAGATTAAGGTTTTGTCCTTGTTCCCAGCCGTTGCCTGTGTATTGGGACTTAGTCTGCTGTTCCGCTGCTGCCGCTGTCTCCGTGCTGTTCGTTGCTGTCTCCAGCTGGCTCCGAAGTTGCAACGTAAGTTAAGGTATAAGTCTATTTAATTATTTATTTACCTAAGGTTCTGCAATGATGCATGTCTGATTTCTGTGGATACCAGCGTTGTGTCCTGGGACTGGTATTGGTATCGCGGTTCCGCGGGAAGGCAGTTCGCGCTGTTTTCCTACGGTACACCCTATTTGGTGCCATTGTACGGCGGTGCCAAATTGGGGTGTGACAGCACTACCCCGGAGGAGGGCTTGGAGCTGATCAGCCAAGTGAGGGCAACTGCCGAATCGATTGTTGTAGATCTGACAATGTAAACAAAAACTTTTATGTAGTCAGTGTTCATCGGGAACAACATGTAATTATTGTAAATGTTTTTGTTGCTTGTTGTTAAATCTTGCCGAGTGCTTGTTTCCTCCGAGCCGTCATTAGTTTTACCCGACTAGACAATTTACACCGAGTGGTTTAAGAACAACTTTAATAAAAAGCGTTCACCCCTCAGGACTATTCTCGAGAAAACTTAGCATAATCGTCGTAAAACTTCATGACTTAGATAGAACAAGCTCGGACTTTTTAATGACAACATGCATGTAATATCATGTAGCCCCCGACTCACTACTCGGTTGGCACAAGCGACGTAGTGAGTCAGAGTAACTAACTTTATTTATATGTATAAAAGGAATACAAAACTCAGGTATAGAAAGGACGTAGCTATTCTATGTTCCCTGAGTTGTTGATTAGGACGCCGTCTTCCGTTTTCAGTCGGTAGGCAGCCGGACGTGTCACCTCAGCAATAATGAATGGCCCCTCCCAAAAGGGAGATAATATATGCCTGTCTTTGGTGATTTGGTTTTTTCTCAAAACAAGATCTCCCACCGAAAAGGATTTGGTTTTTTTCTCAAAATGAGATCTCCCACCGAAAAGGCACAGCCACAAACATTCTGACTGTGATAACGACGCAGGCCTTGAAGATACCTTGTCGACTGGATAGTTGCGATGTCCCTTGCTTCCTCCAACTGATCTAGTTCGACTAGTCCGTCTTCAGTTCATTTTGCATCTGAGTGGGCTCGAACTCGTGGTGAGCCGAACTCCAACTCGGTTGGTAACATAGCCTCAACACTATAGACTAGGAAGAAAGGGGATTGCCTTGTCACCCGACTAACCGTCGTTCTTAGAGACCAGAGAATGGATGGAAGCTCTTGTACCCACTGCCCTGCATATGGTTGTAGTTGGTCAAACACCCTAGCCTTGATACCTTATAAGACCATGCCATTGGCATGCTCAACATGCCCATTGCTTCTTGGGTGTGCCACAGAAGCATAATAGATCTTGATGCCAAAATCGTCACAGAAATCTTGAAAAACGCCGCCAGTGAACTGAGTGCCATTGTTCGTTATGATGCAGTTGGGAACTCCAAAGATGTGATTGAGCTCAGCCTGGGGATCTTGATAGTGGCCAGCTGCGCCCTGGCCTAACTTATCCTTGTCTTTGTTGTCGCCAGATGTCGATGTTTGCTCGGAAGCGAACTTCTTGAGCATGAAACAGTTTTTAGCCGTGTGCTTCCCCTTTGGGTGGAAAGGGCATGGCCCGTTCATAACCTTCTGGTACTCGTCCATCCTCGAGGGTCACGGATGGCTACGTTCAACGGCCGCTACGACATTTTCTGACTTACGCTTGCTATTGCAGAAGGCAGCGATGACGACCTCGTCCTTGATCTTTGGTATCGAGTTCCTCTTCTCAAAAAACCTCTTGGTGAAGTCACAGAGAGACTCGTTCTTCCTTTGGTGACATTGATATAAGTCATACTCAGAAGACAGCCTCTCATATGTTCCTAAGAGGTTGGCAATGAAACGCTCTCGGAGTTCTCCCCAGGAGCCGATTAATCGCTTGGGAAGGCCGGTTAACCATGTTCTCGCCGAGTCAGCCAAGGCGACTGGGAGATAGTTAGCCATGGCCTTATGATCGCCTCCGGCTACACGGATCGCCAAAGTGTAGACCGTAAGCTAGGACTCAGGATTGATCTTCCCATCGTACTTCTCGATTCCAATCGGCTTGAAGTCTGATGGCCAGTCAACTTGTTGTAGCTCGTGGGTGAACGCCGGTACTCCTTCATCCACGTGAGGGCTCCGACTCCGGCTACGGCGATGAAATTGCTCGTGGTGGAGGCCAAAATGCTCGTGCTCATCTTCCAATCGGCGGCGCTCGTCTTCCTGGCACTCTCGGTGTTGGGCGTTGATGTCGTGGCGGAGATCCCGCTATAGTCGTCCTCGAGCATCCTGGTTGTCACGTTGGTTGTCATGGTGCCGCCATCGATCATTGTTCTGATTGTTGAGTGACGTATGACGAGACTCCGAGCAATGCCGACTAGAGCCAGCTGCGTGGCACCATGCTGAGGTAGATGAGATCGCTGCTTTTGAAGCTGTCTTATTTGACGGTATTAGCGTGTCTCCAGATTGTTGTCGCTACTGATAGGCCGCAGTGGTGATCATTACTTTGATCCTTGCGATGGTCGGGGTGGCCTGGTGGTCGGACCCGAACTGCAAGGTATCGAGCAATGTAGCAGCGGCTACAACATTCTACTGTGGAGTCACAAAGAAGTCATGGTCACCAACTCGGGTTTGGAGGATCTCCTTTGTGCAGTCCACCCAGTCTTGCGCAGGTTATCGTTACGAGCATCGCGCTCGGCTTGCATGAGTCGTGCATCTTTCTCCTGTTGTTCACGCAATCGACGATCCTCCTCTTGCTGATCGCGTAGTCGACGTGCATCTTGAGTGGGAGTTGAGCCCTTGGACGTCATGAAGACTTCGCGTGGAGGGGAGAAGCTTGTCGAGCTGCTATCCGCTGGGAGTCGGAGTCGGAGTAGTTGAGGGGGGGTTATTACAACTCCAACCTCCCTAGATCCGATCTCGAGCGGCTCTAGGCCGTATCCGAGTCAAACCTTGGGGGATTGGATCTGCCGTGTCAAAGTGAGATTGAACTGTCCACGGCATTGTTGAGTCCAAAGAGGAGATTGATGATCTCCTCCTCTCTTAGCCCGATCTCGGCTAGCTCAAGGCCGAGTCCGAGTTGAACACAGAAAGAAAGGGTTGTCCCAAGGCTCACAAATCTTAGGGATTGCCGCAGCATATCGTCGAAGATTGCTGCAGTGTTGAGTAGGCTGACTAGCGCAGAGTCGGCTTGGTTTCTAGCCAATCAGATCAAGTCCAAGCCGGACAGGGTGAGGTCGCCGAATTTGTTGGCGACGAAGTCGAGGCTCCCAAAGCTGATTATCTGCCCGGGGAGGAACTTGACACCGTCGACTCCGGTGGTTGGATCCATCAGGCTTGATGAAGATGATCTTAACAAAGCCCCTACTTGGCGCGCCAACTGTTGATGCTTTGTATCGGTAATAATAATATGGGGCTACTCATAAGATCTAAACTTGATGGATTGCAAAGGAACATGAAATAATTTATCATGGTTCAGGCCCTCGAGGTGAGGTAATACCCTACTTACAGCTATTGTGTATTACCTTTGAGGTTTCTCTAGTGAGATTATATGTCTTCTTCTGCCCCGGGGGGCTCCTTGCCTCTTCTTATATGCTGAGGAGGCAAGGTTATAAGATAGAAATCCCAGTCGGACTCGACCAAGGAATTTCCTTCTAGGAATATAACGAACCCGACTAGGAGTATATCCTTTTCCTTATCATACAAGGTAATATGTACCGAGTCATGTTGCATCCCTAATTATAGGATTGGGCCTATCCTCTGTCCGAGTGGCCAGAAAGCTTCCCATGAGATACTCGGGGCCCATGGCCTCCACAACTACTTGTGGGATTTCTCCCAGGTTTAATATCGTACTAAATATTCTTTTAGAGTTTTTTTTTAGCGAATGCAATGCATATGAGACCCCTTTATGAAAATGCAATTAAGAGCCAAAAGCAATAGAAACAAATCATGCACACCAAGAAATGGTCTTTCTCTCTGTTTATTTACATTCCTCATTATTCGGTGGATAGTTATCCTCCCCCTTCTAGGTTGGTTGGGTTTTTGGTTTTAAATTGTTTTATTAATAAAATCTTAGTTTTTCAACCCACCAATTTTCATCTTTATAAAGGAGTTCACCCCATTTGAGCTAGCTCTAGCTATGTGAGTTATCATTTTTGCTTTCACTAAGAAAAGAATTCACAAAATTTTTCCTTCGCCAAATTGTTCATATTTTTCACAATGAAATCCCAAAATTTAAAATTCGGGTATGCTACAAATTATTATTTATTTGTAGGGTTTCTTTAGGATCTCTTTATGTGGCCGCGTAGTGACGTTCCGGACTTCCGTCGAAGGCGAGGATTCAAGAAGATTTGAAGGCCGTCTTCGAGGCAAGTCACCCTTGACCATTTTGCCCCTATTGTTATAAATGTTTTACATGCCAACTCGCATATGTAGTGAACACAATTAATTTGTTTGGCCTCGGTTTGCGTAACCGACAGACTTGCCTATTAGTTGCATAATTATTTGTAGGATATTGTTGACCTATTCCCTTGTTGCTACACCTTCGTGGTGCTCCAGTATTTGCGTCCCATGGGCATAAATACTGACACTCATATCAAATATCACTTGGTTTATCGTTGTGGGAAAAATGGGATGAAATCTAGCTTGGAAAATCCGGCACGTGATGTCGATGAGTTTGGTGAAATAAAAGTGGTTGTTTGCGAAAGTCGTGATGCGGGTTCTTGCCTTTGTGGCAAGGTTTCTGTATTTGCATATAAGGACTGATTCCTTGAGGAATTTTTTATCCAAGCATCCTACAGTACGACCACATGGGCATTATGGGGTGACCCTAGCCGAGTAATTAGTTGGTTTAGGAAACTCGTGTGCTAATAGATGAGAAATCGCCAAGGTGTAGACTTTGGAGATGGAAAAGGGGTTACCTAGCGAGACATCGGGATTCAGTTAGGTGCCCTGGGATTCTAAGCAAGGAGAGGGGTCTTGGACTCGTGTTGATTGCATGGTCTTGAAAGTGAGCTTGAAAAGTCGACTACCTAGCTCGGCTGATCACTGGACCCGTCTAGTTGGCATAGGTAACCCTGCATTGTAACACCCTCAAATTACCTAATTAAATAATTATGTGAAAAAAGGAATTTTAGACATATATTTAAAAGCCTCAAGGAGTGGAAATAAGAAAAAACAGAGAAAAATCTTAACAAAAATGGGCCTGGAAATAATTTTAGAAAATACTTTGCTTAATTTTCTATTTCTTGGATTTTTCTAGGATTTATTTGAGCAAGGAAAGTATTTTTAATAATTGGGATAAGCATTTCAGTGATTAAATAAAAGAAAAACAAAATAAAATCCTTTCCAGTCTTTGGGCCAAATTCGGCCCAGCACTGTACACTTAACCCCTTCCTCGCGTGCGCACCTTGGCCCATGGCCTGCGGCCACCCACGCCTCCCCGTGCCACTAACAGGTGGGGCCCACCTGTCATCCCCAACCTCAAGTCGGAGAGCACTGTGCTGCTCCGACACTGCCGCTGCGAATCCCGATCCAATTCAGCCTCTCTGAAATCGACATTTGCCCAAATTTCTTGAGGGGTTTTTATCCTCTCAACTCCCTCGTCCTTTTTGCCCTAAAATAGTTGAGGATAGATCCCGGAACCGCTGTCTATCCAAGCTCGTTTAGCTTCCAGACTTTGAAGTTGAACCCTAGCCGCCGTCGTGCCGTATCCAAGCTGACCTCGCCTCCCCTCCACTATAAATAGCACCTCCCGGTGCCCCTCTCTCTCTTTCCGCCTCAACCCTAGCAAATCCCCGCTGCCCATGCCCTAGCGCGTGAGTTTTCCACTCCGCCGTCGCCGCCGAGCTCTAGGTTAGCACCGCCGTTTCTGTCAACACTGCCAGCACGTGAGAGAGCTAGGCCACCACCTCCTCGCCCCCAAAGACCACCAAAGCCGCTGCGCTCCACAACAAATCGAATGAAACCGCTTCAGATTTTTTTTTTGATGAAAACCCTTGTTCCTCTCTCGCTCACCGCTACTAGCGGGGTCTCGGTTGATTTTCCTTCCTTTAGCTACTCAGATGTTTCAGTTTGCTAAGTTTGAAAAGTCCAAAGAGCACAGACTAGCCACGGAGCTTGGATACAGTTTCCCGCCGCCGAGGACCCAAGGTGCTCTGCCGCTAGAAGCTCGATGCCGGGCACTCCCGTCGCCGCTCTTCGTCGTTCTACGCACGGTAAGGATCGCTGTTAGTCCCTCTATCTCTCTATGCCCTCACCGCGCCGCGAGCTACCGATCGCCGACGACCATAGGGGCCCAAGTCGCCACCGTCACCTTTGCCAACGTGGTCACCGACGCGGACGCCGTGTAGGAGCCAGCGCAGCACCACGTCAGCCACGAGATCGATCTGGGAGGGTTTAATCCTAGCCGTCCGATCCATCCTAGTTAGATCTCGACCATTAGATCTTTAGGATAGACCCTAGCTGTCCGATGTAGGTTGGGTTAGATCTCGGCCCTCCGATCCATCTCAAAACCCCTAATCAATCCTAGCTGTCTGATCTAATCCTTTTTAATCCAAGCCGTTGAAATCTCTGTGGACCTCGGTGGACTTGGTCTATCGTAGACCCGAGCCTTTTCTCTCACTGACCGGTGGGGCCTAGGTGTCAGCCGCCCTTGACTCAGTGCTGACGCCATAAATCCTTTTTTCCGAATTAAATTAAATCACAAATGACGTCATAAATCGGTTTAATTCTTTTAAATAGGCTTTAAAAGGGTTTAAACTTTTAAAATTCATAACTAATTCATCTGAACTCCGTTTTGGGTGATTCAACTTGCAAAATTCATTAAAAATCAAGATCTACCCATTAAAAATATAATATTGTATTGTTGATGTGTGCTTATATACTATTTTGCTCATTTTTGTTTGTTGCCTTTAGCCGCCGATGTTCCGGAGGAGTTGGGATTTCTCGAGGAGAGTTCCGGAGCACTTGCAGAGCAGCAAGGCAAGTCACACAGATTCCTCAACCCCTTTGAGCATGTTGTACCTATGTTTTAAGCTATATTTTCCTTCAATTACGCATTTATTTTTATATTGTCATCTGGAAGAGAAACCTGCATCCTTGATTATGGCCTTGTTGATTTGATTACCTGTCATTGTGCCTATGGGAGTTATGTGACTAGCTAGCTTTAACTATTAGTTAGCTAGATTAATTCTAAGATCTTGCTTAGCCCAGCATAGAAACTGTTGTATAACATATGGGCAATCACTTAAACCCTGATTACTATGTCCAGTTCTCATGAAATAATGATTTAGTTCACGACTGTGGTTGTGGGAGGTTAACTTAATGGTCTACTAAAACTTGACTAAATGGTGGATTATGAGCACCAGGACTGTGATTGTTGCTAGAGGTGCTCATGACACTTAAGGACTGGTTCGTGAGCTATCTTTGCGAAGCAATACCCATACTAACCACAAGCTAGCATGGGTAATGGCAGAATTTGAAGTGTGGCGAGTTCAATAGGAGGCACCAGGGCAGGTTTGTGGCTGATATAAGTCCACACATGGCAATCGTCAATAAGTCCATGAGTTTGGGCATTGAGCCGTCTCGCGGGAAGGCACTTGATCACCCCTACCGGAGACCGGAGGCTTGGCAGGAGGCTCTCCTATTGTGCGAGTTGCATGGATGGTTCTGTCACAACTCCTATCCGAGGTACCATGGTGGTATTAAGGTGCACAGTGATGTGTTGTGGAGTTGTGTCTTGTGGGTAAAATGGTACACTTCTGGCCAGGTTGGAGTGGTTGGGCCTATATCGCTTTGAAGAGTGGTATAGTGTTGGTTAATACTGTTTAATGATTAATGTTTTATTATTCTCTTAAATGTTTTATTAAATGTTGTTTATGCAACTTGAGCCATATTATGCCATCCTCTAGATATCCTGTGCACTTGCATATTTGCTATGTGGCTTGCAGAGTATTTCATGTACTCACCTTGCAATCAACAATCATCATCAGAGGAGTACTACAGCGAGGAAGACTTCTTGGAGGACTAAGAGGGAACCTGGTCAAGTGCGTGGAGTGGGAGTCATCACGTCGTCCGTAGTTTATTGCCGCTGCTTAGACTTTATTATTCTGAGAGGTGTCATTTGCCTCTGTAATAGATACAGTCGTTAGGTAAACAATAACTTTGTTATCAACTTTGTCATGTGTATCTTGGTTGATTCCTGGACGAGGATTTACACGCAATAAAGCACCTGAATTTTGGATGGAAATTCTGGGTATGACATACTTTGAAAAGGCCTTGTCACGAACTTCCATTGTTGATGGGTAAACGGTGTCAGCATCGTGTCGTGTGGGTAAAGTGTACAAACTCTGCAGACCTTAACTAAACTATCCGAACAGTCATGCCCACGGTGAAGGGTGAATGTAAGGTGGTTCTCCTAGTGTAGATTTGTTTGCCTGTACTTTGTGAAAAAGATTTGTGGTATGGGAACCGTTACCAGACTCAGTCTTAGCGATTGATAGATGACCTGAGTGGTCTGAAACGGGGCTGTGTGACCTAGGATGTCGAAAGGGCATTATAGAGTAGGCTTCTCGAGTGGAAGCAGAAGAGGCATAGGTTGGCTCCGAGAAGAAGCCGAAGGTTTGATATGTGATGGATGGCTCGACAAGCCGGAGGACAGAAGATGGTGCGAGATGTGCCAAGGTTTCCTGGATTGGAAATGATATGGCAGGGTTGGATCACATGAAATAATGATCAGGTATAGCAGATGGAGTCAGAATTGAAATTAATGTTAAACTAAAATTTTAATCCCTCCACTTGAGCTGTTGCAAAGCAACTCGCGGACAGAATGAGAGGAAGAGTCTCTATCCAAAATGTTCTATAGAAACCCACACTTAGAGTTTTCGAAAAATATTTTAAAATAAAATGTTGAGATAAACCTAGTCGCCCTTTGAAGCATGCATAATCACATTTCTCGTGGCTTGCGAGTATGAAAGTACTCACCCTCGCTTTCTTTATTGTTTTTCTCCTCCCTCAAGTTCAGGTCGAAGACACTAAAGGTTTCGGTTTTGCCACTAGACCCAAGCCACTACATGTGGATTGTTGTGCTAGCCATGCTAAGTTCCGTTTTTGCCACTTTTGCTTGAAGTTGCTGCTAAGAGTCTACCCGATATGACAATAAGTTAATATGTATCGTTAGCCTTGCAATGATTACTATACCGTTACTGCAGGTTGTTGACGCCAAAATTTGGTACGATTCGTATTGGACTCGGTTAAGGAAAGAGATTGTGTCAACCAATGGAAGCTCATCTAGAAGAAACCGAACTTGGGAAGGAATCGTGAAGACCACGGCATGGCAGTTAATTGTCTTATCTGTTAATTAGGTAGTTTTAATAATTTTCCTTTTAAGAAGCCTGAATCTCGTGTACGATCAGGTCTTGTTAGTAGTTTTCCTTTTATAGTTAGGAAATCCTGTTTCGTGTCCGATCAAGATTGTATTAATCTCGAGGTATAAATACGTATGCCCGGGTACCATATAAATCATCTCTCAGATCAATACAAATTTGGCGCATTGCTACCCTTTTCGACGGGTTCTTGCTTCTCAAGCTGGGCTACATCGGTTAAGTTCGACCTCCAGTGGGAGGGTAAGTCTCGTCACCCTGGCAATCATATGGGCTTGGTTAGGACTTCCTCGGTTTAGTCCGATATTCTAACTAGTCTCTACGATTGTCGGCTTACCACGGTACATCTATTTTGTCTAAGGTTTTTATGCGATGTTTTATCGGAGTGCTTAGCCGATAAGTTATCTTTACATTATATCCAGCCGATCTACAACGATAGCACGATTAACCTAGTTTCTATCGGTTTAGTACTGTTAACTTCAACCTTATACTGTCTCGGTTCGATCCGATCTATCAAGGTTGGTTTTAACAGTATGACCATCGGTAGTTACTAGGTTTCATCTCATCGGAAGCTGGATGAAGCCGATTGTATTGTTTATTGATTATTATTCTGCCTATCTACTCTATCATCGGTTTTCTAGCCGATGTACAAGTGTTTTTGGCAATCGGCTGGTTTATTAATCGCTTATACCATCATCGGCTTTCTAGCCGATATACAAGTGCTATTGGCAATTGGTTGGTAAGAGGAGTCCGTATTGGCCTGTCGGCCGATTGGTTCATTGATCTAATATTTTCTATCTCCTTGTCAATTGCGGGGTCAAATTGACTGGTACGCCTACGAACCTCGATAGTTTAGGAC
The DNA here is from genome assembly GCA_003991445.1 of Oryza meyeriana var. granulata. Lineage (NCBI taxonomy): Eukaryota > Viridiplantae > Streptophyta > Magnoliopsida > Poales > Poaceae > Oryza > Oryza meyeriana. Next base: position 191,716 of record RYFJ01000466.1, on the reverse strand, counting down.
CTGCACTAGAGCTAAGCAGATCTCCCAGGCCTTCATATGTTCAATCGGATTAAATCAGATCATCAACAAGCTTCTTGGTACACCTGGTGAGTTTTGGTGCGAACACGGGTACCAACTTAGAATCTTGGGACTAGTACCGGCAATCATGGTTCCGCAAAGGATGGTTCGCCGTCCTCCACAGCACACCCAATCTGGCACCGTCTGTTACGGTGGAGTCAAGTGAGGGTGTGAGATATTTTAGTTGAATATTTAAGACCAATGAACCATGGCCAAATGTCTCGAGCTCACAGCTCATCAAGTTACAAAGTATAGATGAAGTGATTATCCCATTAGTGTTCTGATTATATTAAGCATGGATTAGCATATCCTATTCCTAGCAAAGTCATCAAGTGAGACTAAAACTATCATGTATTTTATTTATAAACGATAAAACATTTCACAAAGTAGATTTAACATGCTTAAGGAGGAGTATGTGACTTGCCTTGCCTCTTTGATTAATCTTCTAAACTATTTTCCTTGAGGTTGCAATACTCCATAATGTCGGATTCTACACGTTGGCATGCAAAACGAGGAGAAATTATAATAAAAACCAAGTAAATAGTACACAGAAAGTAAACAAACATATAGAGTTCAATTTTAGATGAATTTTGCAAATTGAATGGTTCAATTTGAAGTATGAATTAGTTATGAATTTCAGAAGTTTTAATTGGTTTTCTATACACAAAAGCTGTTCTGATTAATGACGCAATATTGAATTTTTTTCAGTGAAGGAAAAGAAATATTATTGCGTTGGCCATGGGGGAAGCCATTGACAAGTAGACCCCATGCGTTAGCGAAAGAGAAGGGATGGGTTCACTGTGGACCAAATCCACCGAGGTGGTCCACAGGAACGAACGGTCCAGATCAACCCAATCCCGACCAACGGCTAAGATTGGCCGGCGGACGAGATGCCACGTGAGTGCGCACGTCGACAGCCACGACAGACGAGCGAGGAGAGGTGGCGGCGAACGCGGCGGACACGTGAAGCCACGTTGGCCGGAGGCGCACAGGGACCAAAGGTCGCCAGTGACAACGCGACGGCGGCCAGCATGGGAGGGTAGAGGAGGAGGGGAGCCTCACCGTGCGAGTGCGGCGGTGAAACGGCGAAGCAGACGGCCGGTGGCAAGGTTTTGGCAGCGACCCACTTCGGGGTGGCGGCGGGAACGGCGTTCCGGCAGCCCTCGGGTTGGGGGAGGTGGCAGCTAGGACTCTCCTCGTGCTTGCGAAGTCAGCGGTGAGGTCGACTAGGTCCAGTGCGGCACCGAACAGCGACGAGTAGCGGCTGGCGGTAGTGAGATCGGCGGAGCTCTCGAGTTGATCGCGAGATCGAGGCTGCAGCGGCAATTGGCAGAGACAGAGCAGTGGCCGGGGTTCTACTCAACGCGGTGAAGCTGGGGGTGGAAGCGGCGCGGGTCTGTGAGGCCTCAATCAACTACGGCGATCGACCGGAGGCGGCGTACGGTTTCATGGTGAAAGAAGGTCTACGGGGTGCGCTGATCTTAGTCGGGAAGTGGAAAAGGGATAGGCAAGGACGGGGAGGAGTTTTATAGCCCCAGGAGACCGAGAACGGGACGGATGCGACGTGGCAGCGGTGGAGTTCATCCTGGGCTCCTCGAGGTCGTGGGAGCTCGATTCAACACCGTTTTCCGCGGGATGAGGGATAAAGGGGTGGAGTGGGGGCGGCAGCGAGTCCTCGGAGTTTGAACGCGAGGGCGCGAGCGGGAGAGCGCTGGATTCGGCCGAGCTCTCCCACGAAGCCGCCGCCTCAGTCGGAGGCAGCCTTCCGAGCTCCTGGAATTGCTGCCAGAATTGAGAGATCGAGTGGCTCGATCCGTTGGTTCTAGCGATTCGGTCCAGGACGGAGGAGCTAGCCGCATGCCTGAGTTTACGGGTGGAAATTGTTGCATGGAGGTTCTAGATCTCACCTCTTACTCAATTTGATTTAGGAGATCAACATCGTTCAAGAGAGGAGAATTAATTATCATTTCTAACTGACATATCTTATTTTCAGTTGTAGATTTTCTCATAAGTTGTTGATGCATTATGATAATTGATAATATTATGCCATAAAATGTCATACCGTTGCTACATTTACAATAATGATGTGTTGCGTAAACGGAAACAATCAGTCTCTTTCATGGAAATATGTGTCTATCGATTCAGGATTCAAGGATGGGTGCTCGTCTAAAGCTATGTTAACTAGTATAAATCATGACGGGACAATAAATTAATATAAAAATTGATAGATGGAGAACAAACTAATAAAAAACTAATAAGCAAGTAGTAAAGTACTATCTCGGAATAACAAAATCTATTATATTTTGAGATAAGTTAGAAAAGTAAAATCTTTTATATTATGGAATGGAGTGAGTACTCACTGGTTGCTGCTAGACCACTCAATTCTCTCTTTTCTTTCTCCGATATGGCATTGACCGCCGCTTGCCGCAAATTTTGCATGGAACCAGAGTCTGCCTAGCGAGGTACTCAGGTGTGTTAGGCTGTGTTCGAATGTAACGTGCTAAGAGAAAAGTTTTTCTCGTTTTTCATAAACATGCTTCCCACACTGCTAATCGGTATGTTTTTGCAAAAAAAATTGTAAAAAATTGCTTTAAAAATTATATTAATCTATTTTTTAAGTTTTAAATAATTAATACTCAATTAATCATATACTAATTGCTCACCTTATTTTACGTGATCCTCTTTTCTTTTCTCTTCCCTCATCTTCAATCTATCCCTTAGAGGACAACAATCCCGGCGCTCAGTTTCACTCTTCAGCTTCCTCTCTTCATCCAATACGGCATGCTTTTCCTTGGGGGCAAACTATGGTTATCAGGTTATGTACATGTAGCAACGAAAGGTCGTGGCTTTGACAAGAAGTACTTAGGGGTAGGGATGAAAACGGTACGGAAACGGACGGAAACAACCTTTATCGTTTTCGTTTTCATATTTTTTTTCGGAATCGGAATCGAAATCAGAAACCCCGGAAACAAAAACGAAAACGAATATTATCGAAACCGAAAACGGAGCGAAAACGAACCGGCGCGGACACGGTAACGAAAATTTATCGGAATACAAAAACCCCTCAAACTAAGCTTCAAACTTTGTCAAAGTCCAATTCTTAAGTCTCAACGGTCAACAATTCATCATAAAACATAATTATATGAAGTCTATGTTAAGTCTCAACAGCAAAATATATTCTTCTATAACTTCATATAATTTGCATAACAAATAATTAAAAAAGTTACAGCAAAACACCATGGTATAATACACTATTCAGTGCTATCACTCCATCATCAGTACATACTACATAGTTCATCAATCATCAGTCATCACAGAACAACAACACACATCAGTCTATCAGTATTTCAGTGCTTAGTTCAATTACAAAACATATCACTCCATCAGTACACATAGTTCATCACAAAACACAATCACTTAAAGGTGGCTGCAGCAGGGGAGCTCATCCACTTGTGTAGAAAGGGTACAAAAATTTCAGATGAAAACTTGAAATTAGATGTATCTAGAAAATTAAATTGACCAACATTTTCTTCAAACATCCATTTGCGCTATGCCATCCTCATCAAAACTTACTGTTTCCACTGCCTCATGGTCTGTTTCATTGGCCTTCAACAAAAAAATTTATCGAGCATTAGTGGAAGTATAAAGTCAGCCACTATATAGACATATATAAACATATGTCAGTAATACAAGCACAAACCAGGGACAACAAGGCACATAAATTTCGCTCCAGGTTCTCCATGTCCATCTCAGTTAGTATAGACCCAACTACATTTCCACCTAAATGTTCATAATCACATATTAACTCAAGAAATTGAATATAAACCAATAAAAGCAACAAAAAAAGTGTACGCACAGCTGAATATTACCTTTTCTTGATGCTGCAGTCCAATCTTTGGTGCAAATCAGAGCTTGCACAATTTCAGGGTCTAGACGGCTACGGAACGGATCAATAACACGACCGCCGGCACTGAATGCAGATTCTGAAGCTACAGTTGATACTTGAATAGCTAGTACATCACGAGCAAGTCGAGTAAGAATAGGAAACTCATGTTGCTTGAGTGACCACCAATGCAAAATATTAAATGAGCTTTTCTATTTTGTGTCCCATTCCATCAGTGGTTGATCCATGTAAACTTCCAACTCACTTTTAGTGCCTATTCCAGGGGCAGTACTAGCACGCAACAACATTCAACATCAGTGCTGATTCCGCAACAACATTCATTCAACATTCACTAAACAGAAATATATACAGATACTACACAGAGTGACAGAGTGGCAGTGGAGGAATAACCTGCTGGCTGCTGCGATGCGAGGCGTCGTCGGCCTCGGTGGCGGTAAGAGTCGCTAGTGCAGCTTGAACCGTCGGCGGCGTCGGTGTTGGTGGTTCCGAGATGGCAAGAGACGGTAGGGGCGAGGAGAGGAGAGGACGACGCAAGAGCGAGACGGCGGGGACGAGGCGGTGCGAGACGGCGACAGTGCGAGACGGCGGGGAAGCGACGGCGCGAGACGGCGACGGCACGAGACAGCGGGGGCGCGGCGGCAGCACGAGACGGCGGGGGCGCGAGACGGTGGGGGCGTGGGGGCACGAGACGGCGGGGGCGAGGAGAGGAGAGGACGGCGCGAGACGGCGCAAGGAGAGGACGGCGAGGATGTGGCGGGGCGGTGGGGCGCGGTCGCGCAGGGGCGCAAAACGGCGAGGGCGCGAGACGGCGGGGGCGAGGAGAGGAGAGGACGGCGAGGATGCGGCAGGGCGGCGGGGCGCGGTCGCGCAGGGGCGGAAAACGGCGGGGGCGTGGCCGCGCGGGGGCGCAAGACGGCGGCGTCGGCGGGAGCGCAAGATTGGGAATTCCGCCGGCCGCCGCCCGGCTCGGAGACTCTCTCACTCTCTAGTCTCTAGTCTAGGGTTAGGGTTTTAATTGGGTTGGGCTAAGTCGCTGGGAGGTAATGGGCTTTCTAACTTCGGAAATTCCGATAAATTTTTCGAAAAGTTTCCGACCGATTCCGAGTTCCGGCGGAAACTGCTATTATCATTTTCGATTCCGTTTCCGAGAAAATATTTCCGTTTCCGTTTCCGTTTCCAAAAAATTCCGAAAAAATTTCGACCGGCTTGTTCCGTTTTCGAAATTCTGTCCGGAATCCGGAAATATTCCGTACCGTTTTCATCCCTACTTAGGGGAGTACATTGACATGCTATTTATCTTTGCTGTTTCATCGTCAGTTTGGTTATCACTGGATACAATTGAGGCCTTCTCGCCCATGTGGAGCTTAACATGACAACAAATAAGACACGGTAACGTCCCGGTTTTCAAACCGTTAAAAAAATTTATTTTAGTAAAAGCCTTAATTTTAAAAAAATTTGGATTTTTACGTGTGAGATTGGTGCCATAAATCTCAGATCAAAACCTCCTTGAAAACCTAAAACCTTGTTCCCGAACTCTCCAGATTCTGAGACTCGAATTTTACAATTCGACTGTCTCTCTCAAAATTTTCCCAAATTTCAATCCGAGATCCTCTTTGAATTTCCTTTGAGACCCTTCCTAAATCCCCAATCAAAAATTTCTATCGAGGATCGAGTCCTCTCTGAAACCCTCCCTAAAGTCTCCATAGAAATTAACTCCTTTCAGATATATATATATATATATATATATATATATATATATATATATATATATATATATATATATATCTGAGTCCTAATTGAAAGCCCTTTTGAAACTCCTGAAAAATCTTGTAAATCCAAACCATCTCAAATCCCGAGAATTAAATTCAAATTTAAATATCCCTTCCAAACCCTTCAGAAATAATTCCCCGATCAAAATCCAAGTCCAAAATCTAATCTCGAATTTGAATTTTGCAATTCGAATTTCTTTCCCGAAGACCTCCCATAAAAATTGTCTTTATTTTATTCCCCTAGAAAAATCAAATATTCAACCTCTTCTCCATCCAAGGCCAAATTCCAAATTTTGAAAATTTAAAATTTCCCTTTTGAAATCCCTTCCCTCACCTTTGAATCTAACTCCTTGTCACATATTGTCGGCGAAATGGGACTGGGGGTCCCACGTTCTGCAGGGACGCGTGGATCTCCGGCCACGTTAGCTCCTCCGGGCCTACTTTCTATAGAAGAGACGGCCGGCTACGGTCAACGCCCCGCGGGGCGCCATCTCCATCGGCCCCGGGCGCCGATGCCCGGGCCCGATGGCCGGCTGCCGATTGCCCGGGTGCCGATCCTTCCGGTGCCCGGGTGCCGACGCCCGGGCCCGGGGCCGACTGCCTGACTGCCGATGCCGATTCACTGGAGGGACTCGGCTGACCAGCTCCCCAAATATTCGCATTAATGGTGAGGCGACAAGGCGCCTCCCGTCTGTCTCCGACAGCATCTCCAGGAGACAGCCCGACAAAGAACCAACCAGACCAGCCGCCCTCAGCAGGCAGACAGCACGCTCCTCCAGGCGTGGCGCAGCAGGCGGCCGCGGGTGTGCGCGTCACATCCTCGCGCTCCAGCCGCCCTCGGCAGGCGGACAGCGGCGACTAGACATCCTCCAGCACGGTGCGGCAGACGGGCGCCGACCGGCACGACAAGACGTAGCATATCTAGCTCTCTCTCTCTCTCACCACGTATGACCGGCACTGTGGACTCCCCTTGCTCGATAAAAGGAGGACCATGCCAAACGAATCAAGGAGGACTGGCTCCGGCCTTAGACAGCACACATTGAACGGAGGACCTCTACTGTTCTTCTTCCTCAAGCCTCCCGGCAAGCTTCCGAGCTCCACGGGTTCACCTTGTAACCGACAGCAAACCACATTCTCCACATAGCATACACACAGGAGTAGGGTTTTACGCTCCGGTGGCCCGAACCTGTATACTTCCTTGTGTCTTTCTCGTGCGCCGATTCATCCGACCATCGATCTTCTTCCACACTGACGCCGACTCCGCCTGAGAACTACTCCCCTGGCTGAACCTCAAAGGGGGGTCTCCTGACTTCCCGCCGTCGGAGTTTCATCCTTCGACACACATATATATATATATATCTGTATCTATGTGAACTCAAGCCAGGAAGCCTTGTATTAAAGTCCCTAGAATTTTTGCAAGACTCACGAATAAAATTTTAAATCAAAAATCCTCCAAAACCTCTTTCTGAAATTCCTAAGAAAAAGAAAAGGTCACTATTCACTTAGGCCTCCCCTTCCTCCTCTCGGCCCACTTGGCCTCTGTCCCACGCGGCCCAGCAGAGTTTTCCCCGCTGACAACCGGGCCCCCTCCGTTAGCCGGCCCACGCTAGCCCGCGCATGCGCCTCAGCCACCGACGACCGGGCCCGTCGGTCAGCCCTCTTCCGCCCGCGCTTGCGCACGTGGCCGCCCGCGCGCAACAATCGTGCAACGGCCTTGGGGTCCCACCAGTCAGCGCCTCTAGCCGAGCTCAGCAGACACCGACACACGGGCCCCGCTATCAGTCGCCCGTCGTCGTCTTCCCGTCGTCTTCTTCCCCCAACCGCATCCCTCTCGCTCTCTCTTTCTCTCCCTTCCTTCTCGATCTCTCTCTCCGCTGTTCCCGGAAAAGCTGCATCCGCCATTCCTCCCTGCCCGGACAGGGCGAGCTCGCGTGCCCCTTTGTCAACCTCGGGGGACCCGTCCCCCGGCCGCCAGCGCGAATCGCGCCTCCCCTCCTGCTCGATCTCCCTGGTCAAAAGCTGGCGGGCTAGCTCCGAAGTCGAAGGTGCACACGCTGTTGCGTCACGTCGCCGTCCGCTCTGTCTTCCCGTTCCCTCCTTGCCTGCACTGCTGACGAAGGCCACAACAACGCTGCAGCGTTACGTCGCGTCGGCCAAGCCACTTCCGGTGCCACTGTGGTCACCGCCTTCGTCGGTGTCGTCTAGCGCCGCGCCCGCGCCTATAAAGCTCGGCCTTCCCTCTATTTTTCCTCGCCCGGCCGAAGTTTCCCTCAGCGTCGTCGCGCCGCCGCACCATCCGAGCTCGAGCTCTCGAGCTCTGTAAGACCACCGCCGCTTCGATTTCTTGTTCCCTCTTCGGTGAGCCCTCATCTTCCTTCCTCCCTTTCTTTTCCCCAATCCGCCAAGGCTCTCGCCCGAACCCCGCCGCCGCGCGACGTCGCCCTGCCAACCACGCAAACCCCACCGCGCCGCCGCCGAGGCCCCTTTCCTCTCGCCGACCACCCCTGGACCTCGTTGTCGGGCACCGTCGCCCGCCTCCAAACTAATCCAAGCCGGCCATCGTATTCCCCTTCCCCTCTGCCATCATCCGCCCTGCCCCGATGCCTCTGGCAAGCCGCCATTCGCCGGCGCGGCTCGGCGGCCGTGCGCCGTCGATCTATCCCTGTGGTCCCCGTGTGCCCCTGGCCACCACTGACCGGTTGGCCCACATGGTTAACCTCCTAATCCCTCCTTCATTCTCACTGTCGGGTGGGCCCTCCCTTTTTAATTAAAATCGAACCAAATAAAACCCTCACTTACAGACGGGCCCCGCCCTAGTAAGTGTACAGTGATCATACGATTAAATCTCCTCCTATCTCACTTACACATGGGCCCGCATAATATTAATCTCCATTGTCTCATGCCATGTGGGTCCTAGCCATCTTTAATCACCCTTTTACTCTCCTAAGTCTCTGACATGTGGGTCCATGCACAGTAAAGCACAACTAACTTCCTCCTTCTTTCACTGCCATGTGGGCCCTGCTCTCCCTCTCTCTCTGAGACACTAACAATGGGCCCCACCTGTCAGCCAAGAATATTCCTTTTCCAAAATTCAATTTATTTCCAGAAAAATCCTATAAATTTCGAAAAATCATATCTTCCAAACCGTAACTTCGATTGACCTCGTTCAAGTCTCTAAATTTTTCTAAAAATGAGATCTACCTTATGGCACTATTAGTTATTAATAATAGTATTTTATTTCTAGGTTTTTGTGTGTTTTTCTTTCATTTCGCGCATAGTCGACCCTTCGGAAATTCGTCGGACGTTGGATTTTCACGAAGTAGTCAAGTCACTCCTTGAACATATTACTCCTAAATTTAAAATATTTTGTTTGTAAAATTACATGATTAGTGTGTACATTAAATTGATCGGTCTCGATTTGCGTGACGAACCAACAGACTTGCCCATTAGTTGCATCAACCCTGTAGGACTTTAATATCCTATTCCTTGTCGCTCCACCCCGTGGTACCTCGGTACCCATGCTCTCTGAGCATGGATTCCGATGGTTTTACCCACTGAAAGCTAGTTGATGTCGCCTAGAGGGGGGTGAATAGGCGTTCCTGAAAATCTCTGCAAAAGGTAGCGGTAAAATTCTGGTAGGAACCTTCGACCAAAATAATAGGAGGTTCCAACCGGCTCTCTTGGGCTAGCCGAGAGGGCTGGTCGGAGGTTTCGACCTAGAACACCGGAGGTTCTAACCCTGGTTTTCTGACTCTACAAAAACACTTCAATAATGCATAAATTTTACAGGTATCAAGTGTAGTTCAAGTAATAGTGTAGGGGATAAATTCTAGCAAGGCAAGGTACAAAATAAGGTAATAACGAGAAAAGACAACGGGGACACAGATTTTTTCCGAAGTTTGGATCACAAAGATCCTACGTCTCCGTTGAGGAACTCCAAAGAGCCGGGTCTCAATTGACCCCTTTCCTCACCAAGGACCACGAAGATCAACTTGGTATCTACTAGAATTTACCTCTTTTCCTTGCGGAGGCGAGATTAACCTTCACAAACTTTCCCGGGACAATCCATAACAAGAGGAAGCTCGCGGGAGACGCCTAACCGTCTAGGAGGTTTCCCTCCAAGAGAAATAAGCTCCAAGCAACCAATCCGCGTCCTCCTCAAGTCCACAAGATCCTCCTAGCCTTCTCTCAACAAAATTCACTCAATTTCTCACTAGATCTTCACAAGAATCACCAAGAATGCACTAGAACTAGTTGGGAGAGCTCAATGAATCTTAGGAGAGGCTAGGGAACAGTTGAAATGAAGTGGTATCCCTCTACAACGGCTAGAATCAAAGTTTGGGCTTTATAGAACATGGCTTACGTCACCTAGCCGTTACTCACAGATTTTTGCCCGGAGGTTCCGACCCTAGGAGTAGGAACCTCCGGCCAACACTTAGTCTCTGGCTGAGTTGGCTGGTCGGAGCCTCCGACCCTAATACTAAAAAAAAGCCTATCCCAAGTGTATGTGTTGTGCCAAAGTGATGGACTCTCACCTATTTGGATCTTAAGTACTTGAGTGGTCTTGGAATACTGTTTGCAACCCCTCTTGATAGTACGGTTCTCCTACGACTCAAAAGAAAATTCAAAAGAATTTAAAATAAACTCCGAGTCGCTTCGCCGTTTTGCATCATGTCTTTGTGGGGGTCTCCATGCACCACACCAAGCAACCTAGGACTAATTCTCTGCACAATTCTCGATAAACGCATTAGTCTCTTAACCGTTTTGTCATTAATCCACCAAAACCCACTTAGGGGTTAGATGCACTTTCAATCTCCCCTTTTTGGTGATTGACGACAATATGATTAAAGCTTACAACAGAATGAATATGTAAATCTGATTTTGAATGAAAGTAAATGAATTTGGCTCCCCCTAGAAATATGCATATATTAGTAAGAGTGAAGTATATATGCAAATTGAGTATTGGAGAAACATGGAAAGCTTTATTCATTTATTTTCATCCGTGGGGTGCAAAGTGTAACATGATAAATAGAATATCAAATGCATATGACATGTCAAACACACAAAACATGAGGAATAAACATCATATCACATTGCATGGCATCACAAGAATAGATTTAAGTACTGAAATTAATCTAGAACCATAATTAAACATTCATTACATTCATTACATCTCAAGACATGTCCAATGGCCAATAGGAAATCTAGAAAACCTAAACAAAAATGAGAGGAAGGAGGCCCCTTCATTCTGAATTTTCTCCCCCTTTGGCATCAAGGCACCAAAAAGAGAGGAAAACTAGGGGAAGAAGGGACTCAGTCGTCGTCGGACGGGATGATCTCAGTGTCGCCGGATGCTGTACTACCTGCGGTGCCGGTCTCATCATCAGGGGCAATAATCTCGGTATTGTCACTAGCGGCATCATCATCCTTCCCATTGTCGTCATCATGATAGGAGTCCTCCTCTGTGTCTTCATCAGAAGCTGCCTCAAACTCAGAATTTCCAAAAGGTCTGGTAGAAGGGCCTGCGCCACTGGCGATGTGCTGAGCAGTCTCATAGGCGGCAAAAGGATCCTCAAAGACCTCATCGGAAGAGTCATCCAAGACGGTCTTGCCGGCATCCCTCAACATCTCCTTTTGCCGGTGCTTCATCTTTTTTATCTTCACGGCATTCTTAGTGCATATGTTGAAGATGGCCTTGAGTGCCTTCCTGATGGGCGACTCGGAAGACAGAGAAGAAGCGCCGGACCGAGAAGTAGCAAAAGGAAACTTTATTTCCGGTGGAGCTGGTGGACGGTAAGCCTTGTGCTTCACCTCCTTCTCAAACACAAGTCCAGATACTTCCTCTATCATCTTCATAATGTATGGAGCATAGACGCATTCTCTTTTGGGCTCTACCACAATGTTGAAGATCTCAAACCAAATGTACTTCATAACACTGACCGGTGGCTGATTTCTCCGCAGCCTTGCAAGCAAGGTGTAGTGGCGAGCGGGAAGAACTGTGGCATCGCCAGCCTTAGGAGATAGAGTGGCCCTAATCATGTTCAGAAGAATCTTGTAAGGGGGAAAAAGCCCCTTGGTTGTGCCCATGCAGTTTCTGGGCGCCCCATCGGCATACAAAAACAGAGTCCTCTGAATAGGCAGCGTCTTCTCACTGTGGATATTCGGCCTGTTGAGATCAACAGGGTCCAATCCCAGAATGGCTGCGAACTGAGAGATAGTAACTGTATACTCCACACCTTGAGTCCGCCATCTCATCTGAAGCTCATGCTGGGGACTCTCCTCAAAGAATACGGTCGCGTAGAACTGACCGATCACTTCCTCACTCCAGTCATACTGCAGTCCCATGATACCTCCAATATCCTTGTCCAGGCAAAGCTTGATCACATCCTTGAAGATCCGCCCCTTCTGGCGCTGCATGTACTCCCAATCTATATACTTCATTTCCACGACCGATTTGGGTCTACCAATGAAGACTTAGTTGTACCAGTCCACCTGAACAGTAGTGACAAAGCGAGGGTCTGCTAACTCCTGAGGAAGAGTATTTGGGTTCAACTTCCTGTCTCTGCCTCCCCTCGCCACATCGTGCAGGTAATCAAAATGCTGCCTGCCAATGTGGCCAAAAGGAATAGTGCTAACAGCCCTGTGCTTGATTACTCGGATTAGGTCATTGACAGTCCCACTGCCTAAGCTGCAAGTGCCACCACTGCGAGATCCACCACGCCTTGGTGGCGGTGGTGGTGGTGCATCTGAATCCCGAATAACCAAGGCAGAGCTACGAGTCTGTCTTGTAGATGGAGGCTGTGTAGCGGCCCTCTTGCCTCTACCTGCCCTCCTGCTAGAAATAGCACGAGCCAGTCTGTTGGCGAAATGGGACTGGGGGTCCCACATTTTGTGGGGACGCGTGGATCCCCAGCCACTTCAGAGATCCTCCGGGGCCACAATCTGCACAAGCGACGGCCAGCTACAGTCGTCGTCCCGCTGAGCGCCCGGGGCGCCATCTCCATCGCCCCCGGGCTCGTCCCCGGGGCGCCATCTCGCCATCGGCCCCGGGCCCGTCCCCGGGGCGCCATCTCCATCGGCCCCGGGCCTCGCCCCGGGGCGCCATCATATCGCCCCGGACCCGGGTGCCGATGCCCGGCCCCGAGGCTGATTGCCAACTGCTCGGGTGCCGATCCCCTCGGTCCCGGGCGCCGATCGCCCCAGTCCCGGGGGCCGACTGACTCGGCCCCGGGTGCCGATCGCCTCGGCCTCGGGGACCAATTGTCTCGAAGAACTCCGCGGACCAACTTGCCAACTACTCTGCCACGCGTGGGCGTCTCCTGATGGCCCCCCGTGGACGCATGCCTACGCAATGGACACATGCCTGTGCAGTCAGAAACTCTTTTTGACTACAGAGGCTTCTTTCACTGTGCAATCGCTGTGCAGTCAGAGCCTTTTGACTTGGAGGCGTGCGCCGTCACATCTCCACGCTCCAGCCGTCCTCCGCGGCCAACCAGACGTGCGGCAGCAGCTCCGGCATGGCAACAGCAGGCGGGCTAGTAGTACCTACTCCGGCGTGGGCGTCGCAGGCGGAGACGTGCAACAAGACAGCGCTTTCTCTCGCTCCATGTACTGGCACTATGGACTCCCCTGTTTCTATAAAGGAGGATCCATGCCACTTTCTCGGGGAGGCTTCAGCTTCGGCAGAGCTTGAGCTTGGGAGGAAAAAGCTTAGGCATTAGAAACCGCCGAAGGCAGAGTTCATAGTAGAGCTGCCCCTAGTCGATCAACCCCTCCTGGCCGAGAACTTCTCCTGGTCGAGAGCTTCTCCCGGTCGAGGACTTCTCCCAGTCGAGGCCTTGGTCTTCTACCGCAGCTCGTGTGAGTCCCCTTCGAGTCCGGCGTTCGGCAGAGCGGCCGGGGCCGGTGAACACCTTGTAACACAGCAAACCACATTCTCCCACATAGCCAAACACACAGGAGTAGGGTATTACGCTTCCGAGCGGCCCGAACCTGTCTACTTCCTCCTGTCTCACTTGTGTGCCATCACCGAACCATCTCTCTCGCGCGATTGTCACGGTTCGGACGGTCCGGTCCTGAAACGGACGGTCTGAACCCCTCTATCTCCCAGCTCGGGCCCCCGGTTCCCGAGCGCCGATCCGTCTGTTGGTCCACCGGACGCCGCAGTCACCTAAGAACTACTCCCCTGGCCGAATCTCAAAGGGGGGTCTCCAGACTTCCCGCCGTCGAGGTTCCATCCTCCGACACAGTCCGTTGCCCTTGTCAGCCCGTCTAGGAGGTGACTCTTGATCACTTTGGGTACCGGAGGTGGAGACATCTTGTCTTACCTTTTGACGCTTCTCGCGAGCCATTGACACTGAAATGCAACCATGGAATCAAGGGAAAAATTGAGGTGAAGGAATTATCGGAAGAGCCAAGGCTTACAAGGGCTAGCAGGAACAAACAGTCGGAGGGTCCGACCCAGGGGCCAAAGCCTCCGGCTAGCCCTCTCGGCCAGGCCAAGAGTGCTGGTCGAAACCTCCGGCCATGAGGACCGGAACCTCCGGCCGACACAAGGCTGCGACTTGATCTTCAAAACTAGCCAATGCATTTTATCCAAAACTATAGATCGAAGTTCTATGGGTGTGCAGGAAGATTTTCCACCGAGGGAAACTAGTCCTAGGTTCACATAATGAGAGATCGGGTCAAAAATATGAAAAACCTAAGGATAAGATTGAAACCAATACCTTGAGGTGAGGAAGTGCAAAGACGTTGACGGGACGGAGTTTCCGACCACCACAGAGAAAGGAAATGTGAATCCCCGAAGATATTTGATGGTTGAAAATCACCCAAATGGGGAATGGGAGGAGTTAGGGCTGAGAAGGGATGAAATGAGGAGAGAGAAGAGCTCCCAACCGCCCACTGGAGGATAAAAACCGAAGGCTGGCCGGAACCTCCGGGACCTGGGGCCGGAGCTTCCGGCCCGGTTTTTGACAATGACTGAAGCATCGGAGCCTCCGGGACCTGGGGCTGGAACCTCCGACCAGATTTTTCTGGAAGGAATGAAAAACAAGGTGTTTTGGCCCAAAGGAAGAGGACATGATTTCCCGTTGACCCATATGTGACCAGCAGCAATCAATAAGTATATAACAATGGTCACAAATGAAGATCAACAACGAAAAGAACCATATTTTCGCAATGGAAAACTAGCACACAAGGATTTTCGTAATATTTTGAGAAAATGAGTTTAGGAATGTTGGAGCTCCGTTTCATGTGTTGAGACCATCTTCTACACAAGAAAAGACCTCAAAAATACAGAAGCTCCCTTTGACATCCTTTTGACCCATTCTTGACTATTGATTAGTCAAGCATTTAGTCATGCAATGTTTCGAGAATCTAAGATATTGAGCTCACTCCTAAGCTCGCAAAACATCTTCTCATCTAAGGGCTTAGTGAAGATATCGGCAAGTTGGTGTTCGGTTCTCACATGGGTAATGACGATATCTCCTTTGGCTTCGTGGTCTCTCAAGAAGTGGTGGCGTATGTCAATATGTTTGGTTCTTGAGTGTTGGACGGGATTATTGGCTATCTTGATGGCGCTCTTATTGTCACAAAGGAGTGGGATTTTGGTCATTGTGTAGCTATAGTCTTGAAGAGTTTGTTTCATCCAAAGGAGTTGAGCACAACATGAGCCGGTGGCTATGTACTCCGCCTCAGCGGTGGATAGGGCAATGGAGTTTTGCTTCTTGGAGGCCCAAGAAACTAGAGATCGTCCAAGGAATTGACAAGTCCCCATTGTGCTCTTGCGGTCAACCTTACACCCGGCATAATCGGAATCGGAATATCCAATTAGCTCAAAATCACAACCCTTAGGGAACCAAAGACCGAAATTAGGAGTATGCACCAAATACCTTAGAATTCTCTTAACGGCAATAAGATAACATTCTTTAGGCACCGCTTGAAATCGAGCGCACATGCACACACTAAGCACAATATCCAGTCTAGATGCACAAAGGTAAAGAAGAGATCCAATCATGGAGCGATATACCTTTTGATCCACTGGTTTGCCATTGTGTTGACGCCGAAAACCGCCGGGGCCCGTTCGGTGTCGTGGGGACACGCGAAGGCCTGGGAGATCTGCTTAGCTCCAGTGCAGGTCCTAAAATATTGAGGTTCGTAGGCGTGCCAGTCAATTTGACCCCGCAATTGACAAGGAGATGGAAAATATTAGATCAGTGATCAGTAATTGTTAGCGCCGTATCAAAGATGTTGTCCGCGACTGTACCCGGGCCCTTGCTCGTGCCCGCACCCAGATCCTTCCGTACCCACGCCCGGATCCTTCTGTGCCCGTGCCCGGGTATTCGCCTATGCCCGCGCCCAGGTCCTTCCGTGCCCGCGCCGGGATCCTTCCGTGTCCGTGCCCAAGTATTCGTCTGTGTCCGCGCCTGGGTCCTCGCGAGAACCAATCGGCCGATAAGGATCCTGCCAGCCGACTGCCGATAGTACCTGTATATCGCCGCGTCATCGGTGTTGCCTGCACCTATGCCCGGGTCTTCGCTCGTCCTCGCGCCCGACTACTGTTGACGCCGAAAACCCGCCGGGGGTCGTTCGGCGTCTGGGCGACACGCGAAGGCCTGGGAGATTTGCTTCACTCCAGTGCAGGTCCTAAATTTTGAGGTTCGTAGGCGTGCCAGTCAATTTGACCCTGCAATTGACAAGAAAATAGAAAATATTAGATCCATGAGCCAATCGGCTCGAAGCCGATCTGGACTCACATCATCGGCCGATGGCCGATACGCACTGTAGCACTTATACATTGGCTTAAAGCCGATGACGGCAAGAGCAACAGCATAATAATGAATCAGTGACGCGCTAGCCGATCATCGAAAGGATATTCAAAAAACCGGCTATGAACTTGGTAAGATAAACAATCATAATTCATAAATAAATAAATCAAATAAACTCCAGCCGATCATAGTTTAGAGTTACTGATGTTGTCGTGAAAAATACTACTCGTGTCCGTGCCTGGGCCCTTTGCTCGCATCGGCTCCCAAGATCTTCATCAGCTGCCCGTACCCGTGCCCGGGTCCTTACCTGAGGTCGTGCCCGGGGTCTTGGCTGAGGTCGTGCCCGGGTACCTGCTCGTGCTTGCACTCGGATTGGCAGGGAAGATCAATCGGCTAGCTCTTAGCCGATCGTAATGGTGACGCAAACAAGAATATATAGCAAAACGAGCAGTATGATCGGCTGTATTTAAAATAAGATAACTTATCGGCTAAGCACTCCGATAACAACATCGCATAGCACCCATCGGCTCATCAAAAGTAAAGCTATTATCGTCAGTCTAGTAGATCGGACCCAACCGTTGCAGCACAGACCGATGATGATAACGATACCTCAATAGGCCAATAGATGTAATGCGATATTGATGAAGATAACTTACCGGCTATGCACTCCGATAAAACGCCTGCGCGTAAAGCATCGGCTTAGTTGGATCGGTTTATCGCTAGCAGTTTAGTAGGTCGGACCTAACCGATGCAGCACAAACTGATGATAAACCGCTCCCAGTAAGCCGATACGTTCTACGCACGCGTGATGTGATATACCTAATCAATCTATGAGATCAAACTGAACTGATGCAGCCATAGATAAACTAAATATATCGTGGTAAGCCGACTACCATAAACCGACTAGAATATCGGACCTAACCGAGGAAGTCCTAGCCGATTGGTAGCCGGGGTGACGAGACTTACCCTCTCGCAGGAGTTCGGACCTAACCGATGCAGCCCGGCTCGAGAAGCAGGATCCCGTCGAAGGGGTGGCGATGCGCTGAATTTTGTATTGATCGTTGTGATGATTTACAAGGTCCCCGGGCATACGTATATATACCCCGAGTTACATGAGTCCTTATAGGACACGGTATACAATTTCCTATCCATAATAGAAAACGCTAACTAATCCTGACCGGACACGAGGTCAGGTTTCCTAAAGATAAACATCTACTTAATTAATATGTACAGTAAATAACTGCCAAGTAACGGTCTTCACGGCTCCTTCCCGATTCCGGTCTTTTCTCCGTCTGTTGACTGTAATCCCTCCTTTGACCGAATCAGATACAGGGCCTTACCAAATTTTGGCGTTAACAACTACCAACAGCACTTGCGCATCGGCTAGGAAGCCAATGAAAGAATCGAATAAATAAGTCAGCCGACTACCCGACGTGTCATCGGCCAATAGCAGATATTAACCAAAGTAATCGAACATCGACTGGAAGCCGATGATGGAATGGACAGGTGATATAAATGATAAGCAATTGATAAGCCAGCCGACTGCCAAACAAAGCACATGAGCATCGGCTAGAAGCCGATGATGACAAAGATAGGCAGAATAATAATCAACAAATGCAGTCGGCTTTAAAAGATAACTTATCGGCTAAGCACTCCGATAAAACATCGCATAAATATCCATCGGCTTATTAAGAGTAAAGTTATTACCACCAGTCTAGTAGATCGGACCCAACCGTTGCAGCATAGACTGGAGGTGATAACAAAATCTCGACAAGCCGATAAATCTAATGCAATCATGATGTGTGATAATTTATCGGCTATACATTCCGATAAGACACTTGCGTAAAATCCATCAACCTAGCAGGAACAATTTATCGCTGGTAGTTCAGTAGGTCGGACCTAACCGATGCAGCATGAACTGACGATAAATCGCACCCAATAAGCTGATGAAAACCACGCACGCGTGATGTGGTATATCGGCTCTGCCTAAGAGATCAAACTTAACTGATGCAGCCGTAGACAAAGTAGATACACCTAGGTAAGGGGTGATGAGTCTTACCCTCTCACAGGAGTTCGGACCTAACCGATGCAGCCCGGCTCGAGAGGCAAGAACCCGTCGGAAGGGGTGGCAATGCGCCGAAGTTTGTATTGATCGTTGAGATGATTTACAAGGTCCCCGGGCATACGTATATATACCCCGAGTTATTACAGTCCTAATAGGATACGGCACATGATTTCCTAACTATAAAAGGAAAACTAACAAGTCCTGATCGGACACGAGATCAGGTTTATGTGGGTGCCATGGGCCCCGGGTACCTCATGACAAGCATATGGGCCACTCGGATAGAGGATGGGCCTAGCCTTGTAATTAGAGATATAGCTAGATTCGGCAGACTTCGCCTTGTATAGAAAGGAATATACAGTCCTAGTCGGGTGCGTTATATCTCTAAGGGGAGATCTCCTAGTCGTAATCCGATGGGGACTCCTACCTTGTAACCCTGTCCCCCAGTATATAAGGGGAGGCAGGGCGCCCCATGAGGGCAGGTGCACACAAGTTCATCAGAACTACCACCGTATATCCTCAAAGGAATACATACAAACTGGACGTAGGGTATTACCTCACATTGAGGGCCTGAACCAGTATAAAATCCCTCTGTGTTCCTTTGCAATCCACCGAGTTTACATCCGCCGACTAGCCCCATATATTTTGTAACGACCCGTTTTTCCTTTTCCGCTAGTTGCTACTCAGTCCTTGTATCCTGCCCTTCCTTTGCCTTACTCGGACCTCTTTGCTGCCGAGTAAGCACTGTGAAGTGGCCGACTACTTTGTTGAGACCTGTTGTTTTGTCCCCCGAGTTGCACCGCCGTTGGACGCCGACTACCGTGGTAGTGAAGAATCAGTCTTCACCTGCCCGCAGCATCGCTTGGACCAGTGGTCAGTCCGAAGCCCGGTCAGTGAGATTTCTCCAACCTGTCCTAGCCTTGACCTTAATGTCTCATCGCAGCTACAGTGCCTGCCAACTCCTCTGACCAGTTGGACTCCAAAGTCACTCCCTGTCAAATCTTTTGTCAGTTCACCTTGACTTTTTCTCCCCAGCCGTTGCCCAGCTTCACCGTGCACACCGGCTATATATTGAGCCATCCATGCTCCTACTTCATTGTTTTGCAAACCGGCCAGCTCCAGCTCTTCTAAGTTCCCGTTCTTCTCTCAAGCTTTGGAGCTCTGCCGCTTGGTTCGCAAACCTGGTTCAGCCGACTGCCACCTTTTCTGCAGCCGACTACTTCTTGATCCTTTTCTTGGTGTTTTACTTCTCCTGCTTATCAGTGTTTCCTTTCTGCTTGTTCAGAGCCTGAACCGGTGGACGATCCAGAAGCCGCCTTCGCCGAAGAAGACCCCTCCTTGGAACAAGGCAAGCCTCTTTGATCATATTGTTTCCCATATATGCAAAACTATGTTGTTTGGAAAATATATGCATGCTTAGTTTACACCTTTTTAAACTGTTGGCCTCGGTTTTGCAAGCGCAACCGATGGACCTACCCAGTAGTAGCACTTATTTTGGTAGGATGTTGTTATAATTCTCCCTTGAAGAGCCCCACAAATGGCACGCAAGCATCCTATCTGAGGATACGATGCCGAGTAGAATGGCTTAGCTCTGCAACGTTGTTTGTCGTTTGGGAAAACTTTGGGTTTTACTAAACTGATTGGAAAACCCGATACCTTGTGTATCGGCGCGTTTTGTGAAATAAAGTCAGCTTGTGAAAATCTTGGTATATAGAGACAGCGCCTGTGTGGCATGGCTATGTATTACCGACAAGGACCGTTTCCTTTGGGGATTCCATCCGAGCATCTTACAGTGCGACCATACGGGTGTTATGGGATGCCCCTGGCCGAGTAAATAGTAGGTTTAGGGAAGTTCAGTGCCGACTACTGAATCCTGTGTGGATCTTTCGGCTGGCATTGGGTAACCCTGGACTGGCTTTGGAAATGGCCTTGTCACGAATTTCTGGGTACAGGCCAGTACTCGGTGTAATTTTCGTGTCGGATGGGTAAAGCGCACCCCCTCTGCAGAGATTAGCAGAACTGTTCGAACAGCCGTGCCCACGGTTAAGGGCGATGCAAGGTGATTCCCATAGCGTAGATTTGTTTGCCCGTGGTTTGTGAAAATGGTTGATGGAAAGGGAACCGTGACCAGAGTTTGCCGAGTAAGCAAACGGAAGGCCTGTGTGGCCAGAAACGGATCTGTGTGATCTGGGGTGTTAAGCACCATAATCAAGTGTGTGAAAAAGTAAACAGGATGAAGATCATGCTCCCGGGTTGTAGCCAGGGCAGCAAAACTTAAGCCCCCGGGTTGTAGCCAGGGCGGCAATTCAGTCTTCGGGTTGTAGCCAGAAGACGGTGATGATCACGCTCCCGGGTTGTAGCCAGGGCAGCAGTGTTTTAGCTAGCTGGTTGTAGCCAGTCTAGCGGGCATTAAGTGCCAGGCTCCCGGGTTGTAGCCAGGGAAGCCAGTTGAGCAAGCTTGAGCTCCCGGGTTGTAGCCAGGGAAGCAAGATAGCGAGTTGCGCCCCCGGGTTGTAGCCAGGGCGGCGGCTAAGATTTGGTTGTAGCCGAGTCTCAGGGTCAACGAGTGGTTGTAGCTACTCGGGAGATACAGGACCAGCAAATGCGAAGTAAAAGATGATATGAGTTACACAAATGCTTGATTCATTTAAGTGGCGAGTTGTTGAAAAGCAACTTGCGGAATGGATCGAGGCGTGAGCCTCCTTCCGACAACTAAAAATTTAAGCTCACTAGTGTTTGCAAAGAAAAGAGTTTCTAAAGGCAGCTTTTCGCAAATAAACCCTTAGCCCTTTCTGTCTAGCCGCATGACATTTTTTTTCCGGCTTGCTGAGTACGAAAGTACTCACCTTGTTCATATATATGTATAGTAGGTTTTGGAGACGAAGACGAAGATCCGACTGCAGCCGAGTTCCTCCGAGACCAGGCCGACTACGAAGACTTCTGAAGGTTTCGAGCCTAGTTCCCAACCGAGCCTGTGGAGTAGTTTTTGTCCAGCTTCCGCCCTGTTTTGCTGTTTTCGCTAGTTCACCTGTTGTTTATTTTGCCATCCCGGGTCTGTCCTGGATGGATCTCTTTGTGTTTATATATATGTACTCTGTTATGTAATTATTGTAACTCTGTTGTATCATTGTTGTGCGTACCCGACTACTGATCCTGGGATCGGGTGCCGTATGCACATGGTGGCCTTCCACCTAGTCGGGAGGCGCCACATATTTATTGCTGGTGTAAAACATCGACAGTTGGCGCGCCAGGTAGGGGCTTCGGTGAGATCTACATCTACAAGCTCGATGGATCCAGCAACCGAAGTCGACGGCGACAAATTCTCCACTGGTGACACGATCATATTTGGAAGCCTCGACTTCATCGCCGACAAGTTCGGCAACCTCACCTTGGCCGGCTCAGACTCGATCCGATCTGCCAGGGAACCAGCCGGCTCCGCGCCAGTCGGCCCACATGATGCTGCAGCAACCATCATCGACTTGCTGTGGCAATCTTCCACTCGCTTAAGTCTTGGGGCAACTCTTCCTTTCAGTGTTTGACTCGGACTCGGTCTTGAGCCGGCCGGGATCGAGCTAAGAAGGGAAGAGATCGTCAATCTCCCGTACAGGCTCGGGGACGCCGCGGATACCTTCAATCAACATCCGACGCGGCAAGCCCGATCCCCTGGAGTTCGACTTGGATACGGCCCCGAGCTGCTCGAGATCGGATCTAGGGAGGTCGGAGTTACACTCATCCCCATCAACTATTCCGACTACGACTCTCAGTCGGACTACGACTCTCAGTCGGATTCCAACTCTAAGTCGGATAGCAGTTCGGCAAGCTTCTCCCCGCCACGAGAAATCTTCATGGCATCCAAAGGCTCTACTCCTACTCAGGAATCACGCCGACTACACGAACAACAAGAGGAGGAGGCCTGCCGACTGCGAGAACAACAAGAGGAAGAAGCGAGACACCGACATGACGCCCTACGCAGGGCTGGGCGAACCGCTCAGCAACAAACCCTCCAAACAAAAGTCGGCGACCACGACGTCTTCATCACGCCACAACAGAACATCGTGGCCGCCGCAACCCTACTGGACACGGTCCAACTTGGGCCTGATCACCAGGCCACCCCGACGATCGCAAGGATAAAAGCCCTGCTTAGCGCCACTGCATGTCAGCAGCACCAACAGTCAGGTGATACCCTCATACCGACCAACCGGTCGGCATCCCCAATGGCAGTCTCGTCTACCTCAAAGCGACGCCGAGCAGCCGGCAGTCGGCTGCACACGGAGTCATGCCAAACGTCACTCGGCAACCCAAACAACAACCGGCAACGTCGAAGTGACCGTCGGGACAACCGGGATCTCCGAGGCCAGCCATGGCGTGATCTTCGGCAGGACACCAATGCTCGGCGCCGCGAACGAGAAGAAGACGAGCAACGCCAACTGGAAGACGAGAACGAGCATTTTGGCCTCCACCACAAGCGGTTTCACCGCCGTAGTCGGGGTCGGAGTCCTCATGAAGACGAAGGCATACCGGCCTTCACCCAGGAGCTACAACAGGTCGACTGGCCGTCGAGTTTCAAGCCTACAGGCATCGACAAATACGATGGCAAGACCAATCCCGAGTCCTGGCTCACGGTCTACACTCTGGCGATCTGAGCAGCTAGGGGAAATCACAAAGTCATGGCTAACTACCTCCCAGTCGCTTTAGCCGACTCAGCGAGGACATGGCTAACAGGACTTCCCAAGCAATCAATCGGCACCTGGGGAGAACTCCGGGAACGCTTCATCGCCAACTTCCAAGGAACATACGAGAGGCCATCTTCCGAGTACGACTTATATCAGTTGCATCAATGGAAGAACAAGTCTCTTCGTGACTTCATCAAGAGGTTCTCTGAGAAGAAAAATTCGATCCCAAACATCAAGGATGAGGTCGTCATCGCCGCCTTTCGAAAAGGAGTCAAAGACACCTCGTTCATCGACAAATTCACTCGGAAGCCTCCCAACTCTGTCAAGGCTCTATTCAACATGGCGAACAAATACGCCGACTCAGCCCATGCTGTTGCTGAGGCCCTTGAAGATAAAAAGGCATCCTGACAGAAGAAGCGGGAGGGCACCAACGACGCGGTCCCGACTAAAGCCGGGAATCGCAAACGCAAGTCGGACGGCTTCATTGTGGTAGTCGGTCACAATCGTCTTCGACTTTCAACAACTGAAGATTATCAGAACAACAAGTGACATGCTCGGGGGCTCACAAGCTCAAACGCAAGGATGGCATCCCCACTCCGAAATACCGAACAGCTAAGTCACTTCCTGATAAATATTTCTTCACTCGGCCTTGCCAATGCCGCTTACACCTAATAGGTGCACAAGCTGCACTCTTCTCTGTTTTTGCTCTTAAATGATTGCAAAAGTACTGGAGTAGCATAAATCCTAATCCGTGAAACTTTGCTCCATGAAAGACGAACTCAAGTCACCCAAAACGCGTGTCTGGGAAAGAGCCATGAGCCAACTCCCGACGCTAGGGGGCTATGACTAGTCGGGCAGAGTGCTTAAACGTAAGGGGTCAACTACTCGGGGAAATTAATATCAATAAGAGGAAGAACATGAATTTACATATATTGTAAAATACATTCGGATGATTGTTTTCATCATCAGATGCTACTCATTCGATATCTTTATATTGCAGGCCCAGCTCCGGATACGCGTGACAGGAACTCAGGGCTGCGAGCCTATCTCCTACGCTCGGGGGCTGGACAAGTCTGCCAAAATACACTCGGGATGCTCCATGAGGGCTATTTACCGAGTACTTGTGCCAGTCGGGACGTCATCTTCCCCGGCTACACTCCATGTGAGCTGACAACTGACTTCCGGCACTAGTCGGGGGTCGTATATCACTCGGCTGGGTGAGGTATGCCCCATGAGGGTCGCCGGCCGAATCCTATGCTAATGCTAGGATCGGGTACCTTATTTGGTCACAACTCTGTCAGGTTGGGTACGCCCCACGAGGGTCGCTAGCCGAATCCTGTGCTAATGCAAGGTTCGGGTACCTCGCTTGGCTATAACTCTGTTGGGTAGGGTATGCCCCATGAGGGTCGCCAGCCAAATCCTATGCTAATGCAAGGTTCGGGTACCCTACTCGGCTCTCCTGAAGTCAGAGAAGACTTACATCATCAAAGCGCATCCGGAGTTCTCATGCACTGCGTCACACCTGAGGAGGGTAAGCAGATCCTGCAATATACCTACTCAGGCTTATGTGGCAACCAGGTTGCATCCAGAACGTAAGTCGGAAAGGCTTGCGAATAAGGATTTCTCTGGCTGATTGTGGTTACCGACACCAAAAAACTCATCCTAACATGCGATGGATGAGACTTCTATAAAGCTATGCCGGATAGGTCGGCTCAGGCCGGCTTATTTGGTAGCAGCCACCAAGATATGAGTTCCTACAGTAGCATGCTCCATGTGGGCCGCTCGCAGGCTGAGTTGAAATTATAGCGCTGGTGCTACCAACAGGAGCCGATGAGGTAAACAGATATGCTTCATGATAGCCTTATTGCTAAACATATATGTTTGGGTATCTGTTTTATCCACCAGGTCTCGAGGATATATCCTTATAAGGATCACAAGCTGGTCTTCATTGAAATTGGGGATGCAGGTATCTTTCTCGAGTACACCTGACCACGCCATGGATTTATTTTCATAAAGTGGTACTCGGCCTACATGCGTGGCCACCAGTTGCCATGGGCAACATTATTCCAGCCGATATGACGCTGAAGAGTCTAACTTTCGAGTAGTGCACTACTCGGGAGAGACTATAAATTTCTCATTCCTGCTGACATGACGCGGATGAGTCTAACTTTCGAGTAGTACACTACTCGGAAGAGACTATAAAATTTTTATTCCCGCTGACATGATGCGGAGGAGTCTAACTTTCGAGTAGCATACTACTCGGGAAAGACTATAAACATTCTTCCAGCTGACGAGCTGAAGAGTCTAACTTCCGAATGGGACGCCACTCGGGAAAGACTATAAACACCTTTTCCAGCTGACAAGAAGCTGACGAGTCTAATTTTCGAGTAGTATATTACTTAGGAAAGACTATAAATAATCATTCCGGCTGACATGATGCCGATGAGTCTGATTTTCGAGTAGTATACTACTCAGGAAAGACTATAAACACCCCCTTTCCAGCTGACATGACGCTGAAGAGTCCCATATGCGAGTAGCATCCTACTCGGCAAGACTATAAACATACATTCCGACTGACATGAAGTCGAAGAGTCCTACATACGAGTAGTTCCCTGCTCGGCAAGACTATAAATTATATTCCGGTTGACATGATACCGAAGAGTCTCATGTACCAGTAGTAATCTACTCGGGAAAGACTACAAGGTTAAAGATCTTTGACTTCATGTTTAATTGTTTTTACAATTAAGCACAAAGTCGGGGGCTACACCTAATAGGTGCGCCTATTCGGCGCACACTATTCCTACATCTACATGGAGCCCTTCATAGCCTCGCTGCCAGCTGACATGAAGCAGGACTCGGGAGAAGCAGCACTCAGACAAAGAGTACTCGGGAGCAATGCACTCGGGAAGACTTCACCGTGGAGGATGAGCACTCGGCATCAGCTGTGACTCAACTATGAAGGTCTCGGGGGCTACTGTGGGTGCCATGGGCCCCGGGTACCTCATGACAAGCATATGGGCCACTCGGATAGAGGATGGGCCTAGCCTTGTAATTAGAGATATAGCTAGATTCGGCAGACTTCGCCTTGTATAGAAAGGAATATACAGTCCTAGTCGGGTGCGTTATATCTCTAAGGGGAGATCTCCTAGTCGTAATCCGATGGGGACTCCTACCTTGTAACCCTGTCCCCCAATATATAAGGGGAGGCAGGGCGCCCCATGAGGGCAGGTGCACACAAGTTCATCAGAACTACCACCGTATATCCTCAAAGGAATACATACAAATTGGACGTAGGGTATTACCTCACATTGAGGGCCTGAACCAGTATAAAATCCCTCTGTGTTCCTTTGCAATCCACCGAGTTTACATCCGCCGACTAGCCCCATATATTTATTGCCGGTGTAAAACATCGATAGTTTATCTAAAAAGTATTAAAACTACCTAATTAATAGATAACTGCCATGCCGTGGTCTTCACGATTCCTTCCCGAATCCGGCTTCTTCTGGGTTAGCTTCCAACGGCTGATATCGCTTCTTTCCTTAACCGAACATGGTATTGAACCGAACCAAATTTTGGTGTTAACACGTTGTTGTCGAGGTCAAGATGCCCATTTGTTGGCATTGGAGTCTTCATGGACTTGGCTCCCTCCATCTCGAACTTCTTGAGGATGTCCTTGAGATACTTGGATTGCGAGATGAAGATTCTATCCTTTTGTTGCTTGACTTGAAGCCTGAGGAAGAAAGTGAGCTCCCCCATCATCGACATCTCGAACCTCCTAGTCATGATCTTGCTAAATTCTTCACTAAAAGAGGGATTAGTAGAGCCAAAGATTATGTCATCGACATAAATTTGGCACACAAATAAATCATTCTTGAATTTCTTAGTGAAGAGAGTAGTGTCGGTTTTGCCTATCTCAAAACCATTCTTTAGGAGAAAGTCGCGAAGACATTCATACCAAGCTCTAGGGGCTTGCTTGAGCCCGTAGAGCGCCTTGTGAAGCTTGTAGACATGATTTGGATATTTGGGATTTTCAAACCCATGCGGTTGCTCCACATACACCAACTCGGAGATTGGTCCGTTGAGAAATGCACTATTGACGTCCATTTAATAAAACTTAAAATTATGGTTAGCGGCATAAGCTAATAAAATTCGAATGGACTCAAGGCGAGCAACCGGCGCAAAGGTTTCACCGAAGTCGAGGCCCTCGACTTGAGTGAACCCTTGAGCCACTAACCGTGCTTTGTTGCGAGTAACCACTCTATTTTCGTCTTGCTTGTTGCGGAAGACCCACTTGGTGCCGATGACGTTTTGCTTGGGTCTCTCCACTAATGACCACACTTGATTACGGGTGAAGTTGTTCAACTCTTCTTGCATGGCCATTACCCAATCCGGATCACCAAGTACGTCCTCCACCATAATTGGCTCCAAAAACAAGACAAAGGAATAATTCTCACAAAAGTTAGCGACCCGAGAGTGAGTGGCTACCCCTCTTTGGATATCACCAAGAATGTTATCGACGGGATGATCTCTTTGCACGGTGTGGTGAATTCTTGGATGGTGCTCCGAGGGGACTTGAGCTCGCACGGTGTCTCTTGGCTCACTAGTGCTCTCGGCATCGATCCCATCCACTCGTACTAGATCGTCCTCTTGATCGACTCTTGTGCTTTGAGGAGTCGCTTAAGTGGAAGGAGCTTGTTCGGTGCCTCTTTGCTCCTTCGACTCTTCTACCGGCCTCACCTCTCCAATTGCCTTTTTCTCTATGTCGTGTCCCGTGACTCCTTTACCTAGCATCTCAAGCTCAACTTGCTCCACTTGGGAGCCGTTAGTTTCGTCAAATGTCACATCTCTCGTGGTTTCAACAATTCTGGAGACTTTGTTGAAAACACGATAGACGTGAGCATTTGACTCATACCCGAGTAGAAATACTTCATCCACTTTTGGAGCAAACTTGGATGAGCGAGGTCTCTTACTCAAAATGAAACATTTGCAACCAAAAACACGAAAGTAGGAGACATTGGATTTGTTACCAGTGAGGAGCTCATATGCCGTCTTTTTGAGAAGTTTGTGGAGGTAGAGACGATTTAGCGCGTGACACGTGGTGTTCACCGCCTCCGCCCAAAAGATGTCCGGGGTCTTGTATTCATCTAGCATAGTCCTTACCATCTCGACAAGAGACCGGTTCTTTCTTTCCACCACTCCATTTTGAGGTGGATCATATGGAGCGGAGAACTCGTGCTTAATCCCCTCGTCATCAAGGAATTCCTCCACTTGAGTATTTTTGAACTCCCCCCCCATTGTCGCTCCTAACTTTCTTGATCTTGAGCTCGAACTCGTTTTGAGCTCACTTTGCGAATTTCTTGAAAATTCCTTGGGTTTTACTCTTATATTGCAAAAAGAACACCCAAGTGAAGCGAGAAAAATCATCAACAATTATAAGCCCATATTTGTTACCTCCGATGCTTAGGTAGGCCATGGGACCAAAGAGATCCATATGAAGGAGTTTCAATGGCCTTGAGGTAGTCATGATGTTTTTCACGGGGTGTGGGTTCCCAACTTGCTTTCCGGCTTGACAAGCACTACACACGATCTTTCTCAAATGTGACATTAGATAGTCCGAGGATGTGTTCCCCCTTTAGAAGATTTGATAGGTTCCTCATCCCCGCATGGGTTAGCCTTCGATGCCAAAGGCACCCTATTGAAGATTTTGCAATCAAGCAAGCCTCCGGATTCACTTTATCTAGGTTAAAGTCCACTAGATAAAGATCTCCCTTCAACCTTCCCTTGAATGCGATGGAATTATCATTTCTTCTAAAGACGGTAACATCCTCATCGGTAAACAAGCAATTATAGCCCAATTTGCACAATTGAGACACCGATAATAGATTGTAGCTTAACGACTTGACGAGAAGAACATTAGAGAGATAGATTGTTGGAGATGGCAATTTTACCTAGACCCATTACCTTGCCCTTACCATCATCTCCAAAGACAATATTGTCGTGATCTCCTCCATTCTCGTCAAGAGTTGCAAACATACTCCTCTCTCCCGTCATGTGGTTGGTGCATCCGCTGTCAACAACCCAACTCGATCCACCGGAGAAGTATGTCTACAAAAGGAATCAAGCTTGGGATTTAGGTACCCAAACTTGTCTAAGTTTGGGTCCTTTAACATTAGTTACAAGCGCCTTGGGCACCCACACACAAGCCCTATACTCCTCATAATAATCACCAGCGAAATCAACAATCACTTTACCGCGGTGATCCTTGGTAATCTCATATGATTCATAGTACAGTTTTTTTGGTCGGAGCCTCCTACCAGTCCTCTCGGTTTGTCTGGGTTAGCTGGTCGGAACCTCCTACCACTTTGGTCGGAGCTTCCTACCAGACCCCTTGGTCTGCCTGAGAAAGCTGGCCGGAACCTCTGACCAATATGGTCGGAACCTCCGACCGGCCTTCTCGGCATGGCCGAGAGGCTTGGTCGGAACCTCCGGCCACTATGGTCAGAGCTTCCGGCCCCCAGACTGACCAAGGGACTTTATACCTCCTCGGCTTGCGACGAATATCCTTCTTTCACAAACTTGAGGCATTGCTTCCCATTGACCATGGTCCTTCTGGATGGTCTACTTTCATGAGGAGAGAAGCCAAGACCATAGCTGTTCTTGTTGGAGTGGGTAGTGAGGGTTTTGTAGAGGGCATCCTTGGATTGGAATGTTTTTAAACATCCAAACTTCACCAAGGTACCCAACCGCTCATTCTCCTTTTTGAGCGCCTCCAAAGCTTTAAGTTTAGTAGCATATGCATCCAAATCATAATTGTAATATTTTGCACAACCGTTGCTTGTGGAGGCATTGGAGATTTTCATGGCCTCATTGGAGGAGGAGGAGCTATTCCAAAGAGTGTCAAATTGCACTTCATAAGCCTTGTGATTTTGATCCAACTTCACAAAGTTTTCTTGAAGTGTTTCATTCACACTCTTTAGGTTAGCCATTGAGTTATTGACCAAAGAGAGCTCTTTGGTCAGCTCTCTTTGGTCAATTCCTCACTCCTCTCCTTCTCCTTAGCCAAGTTCTCCTCTAGAGCAAGGTTTCTCTCCTTCTCAAGGATAAGCAAGTCCTCTTGCCTTTCGAGGGTCTTCTCTTTACTCTCCAATGCCTTCATAAGCTTTTCCAATTGTAACATGGCCAGCTTGCTAAAACCCTTGAATATCTCATCCATATCATCCTCACTTTCATCATCACTAAGATCATCATCATCAATTTGAGGAGATTTGGATGAGGAGGTTACCTTTCGTCCTTGTGCCATAAGGCAAGTGGGCTCACAATAGTCGTCGTCGCTCAACTTGTCGAAGAGACGCTCCTCGAACGCCGACGATGACTTGATTGCAATTGTGGCAACCCCTTCATCATCGCTGTCGGAGGGTGAAACCTCGACGGCGGGAAGTCAGGAGACCTCCCTTTGAGATTCGGCCAGGGGAGTAGTTCTCAGGCGAAGTCGGCGTCAGTGTGTATCACTCAGTGGGGTTCGGACTGTCCGTTCAAGGAACGGACCGTCCGGCCCGGGGACCCGAGCTGGGGAACGGCAGATGCTCAGAACAGAGACAGGGCGTTTAGACAGGTTCGGGCCGCTCGGAGGCGTAATACCCTACTCCTGTGTGTATGCTATGTGGAGATGAATGTGGTATGATTGTTACAAGGTGAGCTCAGCCCGCTTGCCGGAGCTGAGGAAGAAGAGCCGTAGCTAGAGAGTGAGCTCAGGAGCGAGAGCCAGAGAGTCCTCGGCGGTTTCTAATGCTGGAGCCCCCTTTCCCTCGTCGGCTTCGATCCTCCTTTATAGAATTAGGGGAGTCCACAGTGTCGAGTATACTGAGAGAGACTTTCTGGCGAATTCTCCTGTTGCCCCCTCCGCCTGCGACGCCCACGCCGGAGTTGGAGTAACGTCCGGTCGCTCACGCCCGCCTGCCGTGCCCATGCCGGAGTAGGTACTGCTAGCCCGCCTGCTGTTGCCATGCCGGAGCTGTTGCTGCACGTCTGGTCGGCTGCGGAGGACGGCTGGAGCGTGGAGACGTGACGGCGCACGCCTCCAAGTCAAAAGGCTCTGACTGCACAGCGATTGCACAGTGAAAGAAGCCTCCGTAGTCAAAAAGAGTTTCTGACTGCACAGGCATGTGTCCATTGCGTAGGCATGCGTCCACGGGGGGCCATCAGGAGACGCCCACGCGTGGCAGAGTAGTTGGCAAGTTGGTCCACGGAGTTCTTCGAGACAATTGGTCCCCGAGGCCGAGGCGATCGGCACCCGGGGCCGAGTCAGTCAGCACCGGGACCGGGGCGATCGGCGCCCGGGACCAAAGGGATCGGCACCCGGGCAGTCGGCAATCGACCTCGGGGCCGGGCATCGGCACCCGGGTCCGGGGCGATATGATGGCGCCCGGGGCCGGGGACCGATGGCGAGATGGCGCCCCGGGGACGAGCCCGGGGCCGACGGAGATGGTGCCCCGGGGATGAGCCCAGGGCCGATGGCAGCGGCGCCCCGGGGACGAGCCCGGGGCCAATGGCGAGATGGCGCCCCGGGGACGAGCCCGGGGGCGATGGAGATGGCGCCCCGGGCGCTCAGCGGGACGATGACTGTAGCTGGCCGTCGCTTGTGCAGATTGTGGCCCCGGAGGATCTCTGACGTGGCCGGGGATCCACGCGTCCCCACAGAATGTGGGACCCCTAGTCCCATTTCGCCGACAGTGGCCCCTGGCCCTGTTGCTCGGCCGGGATCAGCCCCAGGCAGGAACAGGGCCACGTCTTGAAGAAAAGAGGGGACGCGGGGTGCGCCTGGTTCGCCATGGACTGGTGTAGCTTGACGACTTGTTGATTTAGACGAGATACGTGCCCGGGACCCGGGCTGAAAACATGGAACGGAGTGTTGAGGAAGCCTGGTCCGAGATGGAGGTGCGGGAGAAGGGAACACTCTCCCGAGAGGAAAGCGTCTGGGCCCAAGAGGCCAGGCTCGCGTCTTGGGGGTGTGAGTTCGCCGTGCGCGAGGGAGTCGCGGTGGTTCGCGAGGAAGTCGCGGTGGTTAGCGAGAAGGCGCGGGAGGCCGTGGCCAAGACCGCTGCCCGGAGGCAGGGTTCCTCGACCGCGGCGAGCACCTTGTAGAGCCGATGCCTGACGAAGAGTTTGAGGAAGACGTCGGTCCCCTTCTGACGCCGCCCGGGGTCCGGTCCGAAGAAGGCCAGCGACCTCTTCCCGTGCGACGGCGTCTCCAGGCGCGAACATCTGGTGGAGCCGATGGCCGACGAAGAGGTCGAGGAAGACGCCAGTTTCCTTCCGACGCCATCCGCGGCCGCCTTCAGGGCCCGGGGGACCTCCATGCCCCCGAGCGCTCCCCTTCCGACGTCGCCCGGGGTCCGGTCAGAAGTACATCGGTGACCGCCCCCTGTGCGATCCGGGCCTCGCTCGTGCTTGCGCTCCAGTTTTGCCTGTCTTGTACAAAGAGAGATATTTGTATGGATATAT
The DNA here is from genome assembly GCA_003991445.1 of Oryza meyeriana var. granulata. Taxonomy (NCBI): domain Eukaryota; kingdom Viridiplantae; phylum Streptophyta; class Magnoliopsida; order Poales; family Poaceae; genus Oryza; species Oryza meyeriana. Next base: position 158,984 of record RYFJ01000466.1, on the reverse strand, counting down.
GATGACGTTTATATTTTCGTACCTTTGCTTATGGTGTTGTTCCGGGGATTGTTCGCGTCTGCTGTTGGTGACGCTGTTGATTTTCCGGGAAGCGTCGAGTGCCAGGCGCCCTCCGACTCGGGGCGCCAGCGGCCCCGGACAGTCGCAGCACGTCGGGTAGCCGCCTACCCCGGGAGCCCGGCTTCCGAGAGCGGCGAGAGTTGCCCCGGGGACTCGGCCCCCGAGGACCGTGAAGGGCCTAGGGATGAGTCGCGCGGACCGGTTGAGTCGTGGCCCGTGCCCCAGGAACGCAAGCACCCGAGCGCGGGTCTTGGCGAATCGATTAAGTTCGCAGGTTGGACTTCTTCCGTCTTCCGGATCCGGGGGCCCTCCGCGCCTCCGGGCACCGTTGGCCCAGGGAGCACCGCGAGGCTGGGGGAACTGGCTTGACCGGGCACGGGGTCGTCAGGCAGCGAAGCAGCCGGCGCCTTGGCGGCCGCCGGAGAAGAGCTGGCCGCTCCCCGCGGGGACCTAGGCTATCCATACAATGGGGCAAGGATACAGATTAAGCAATGCGTAAAGTCGGGTAAGGTTACATATCTGGATGTTGTAAACGGCAGTGTGGCTTCGCGAGCACGATCCCGGGGCCGGGAGCGTTGATCGCCCCCAGGAGCACCGAGGATCGGGCCGATCCGCCGTGATCCGCCATAGCGCCCAGGTCCCGGGAGCTTGGTACCAAGGGGCCGCGGGCGACCGAGCGCGAGTCTCGCGGAAACGGCTAAGTCCGTAGGCTTGACCCCTCCTGTCTTCCGGGTCCCGGGGGCCCTCCGCGCCCCCGGGAGCCATTGGCCCGGGGAGCGCCGCGAAGCCGCAGGAACGGACTCGACCGAGCATGGGGTGGCCAGGCAGCGGAGCACTCGGCGCCTCGGCGGTTGCCGGGGAGGAGCCGGCCAGGCCGGGCTCTGCAAGCCGCGTCGAGGTTCGGAAAGCCTGCCTAATCCTGCCGGGAATTGGTCTGATCTGCATATGACGAACTGTGAGAGTATTTGGCTCATTCCCTTGTCCGCTCCGTGCTACGATCAGTGGCGTCGATCACCTCCCGAAGGCGTCTTCGCGGTCGCGACCGTGCGGAGGGAAAGATTACGCATAAACATTTTGCCCCCTACCTTCGGAAAGAACCGATCCCGAAGCTAGCCAGGCAGGACATCGGAGCCGCAGGGACACGGGGCGCCTCCCGGAGGGCGCCATTGGGTCCCCGCGAGCTCGACAACGCCCTGGACCTAGCACGTCGGGATACGATTACTCGTCGGTAAGGAACTAATGACAATGCATGATCCCAACCGTCGCACGGGCGGGGCCCGAGTATGCCCCCAGGGGATGAGACGGCAACACACGGAAAAAGACGAAAAGGACGGCACCGGGATAGATAGATTATTAAATAAAAATGCTGATTATATGAAAGCGTATACTAAAGGGGGCCCCGGCCAGCGCTGAGGTTTGGAGCCACTTACAGGATGTATTTATGGAAGAATTTTGTGAGGATGCTCCCAGGCTTACCGAGCCCGGTCGGGAATCAGCGATCATCAGGAAGGGGACTTCCCTCAGGGGGAAGGCTTATTTCATTCCGACCCGTGCGAGGACACGGCGGAGATTCAAACCCCCAACCCGAAGCGACCGGACCCGAACCTTACGCTAAAGATAGCGCTTGAGGCCTTGCTGGTAACGAGCGACGCGGAGCGGAGCGCGCCACCTTCGTTCCTCGAGGGAGTCGAGGTTGTCGAGCTGCATATTTGTCGTGGTTGATGTTTATCGATGTAGCGCTGTACCCAAGAGCCGAAGGAGAGGTCTGGCGACAGAACGGCTTCGGCCCGGTACACCAGGAAGAAACGGGGTCTCCCCGGGCGCCCAGCTTGGTGTGGTATGAATCGCCCCCAGGACCGCCGGGAAAAAGTCTACTCTGCACATAGTGAACTGTGAGAGCGTCCGGTTCGTTCCTTCGTCCATCCCATGCTACGAGCCGTGGCGTCAATCACCTCCCGAAGGCGTCCTCGTGGTCGCGCCCGTATGGCGGCTGGGTTTTGCGCATAACCCAGCCGCCGTACCGGCGCGGCCCGATGGTACCCCCAAGGGGTGAGACTGCCGCGAACGCAAAACACGGAAAAAGACGAGAGGAACGAGACTGGAAAGAATATTAAAAACGCTGCTTATGTAAAGTGTATATACCTGGGGCCCCGGCCAGCGCTGAGATTTTAGAGAAATCCGGCGCTGGCCCGGGCTCACCGCGACTTACAGGATGTTTATACAGATAGATTTGTGAAGGTGCTTGATGTGCCTAGGGATGGAGCTCGGACTCGCTTCCCTCGCGAGCCTTGAGACTAGGGAGAGGCATGTGCTCGGGACCCGGGGCCCCAGACTGGAATATGTTTTGATATAAGCCGGCTTCCGGGGGCCCGGGCTTGAATATGGAATGCGAGACGACCTTCCGGACGCATTCTTGCCGGGGCGGTGCTGTCCGGGCTATCGCGCCCTATTCCGAGTCCGCGTTTCTAGGCTTGCACTCGCCTTGGCGAGGCTGCCCCGGGTTCCTCGGTGTCGGGCCCGGGGCACGGATTCGGGAATCCATGCCTCGGCTCGAATATGTGCTCGGGACCCGGGGGCCCCGGACCGAAATATGGTTTGGTATGCATAGTCGACATGTGCCCGGGCACGGGGCCCGGATAAGGACATGGACCATATCGGGACAACTTCCTTACCGAGGCGATGCTGGTTATGAGCGAGGAGCGGCGCCTCGCTGATGAAGTATTCTGGCCTCTGTTATATGCTCTTCGGTCCTGGCCTGTCAGGGGCTGTGCTCGGGCTTAGCTTCCTCGGGAGGGAACGAGCTCTCAACACCGGGAGAAGATCCTCAACCGGGAACTAATCAACCGGGAGCAGCCGATCACCCGAGAGGTGCCGATCTATCGGGTGCGGTCGGTCAACCGGGAGCAGCCGATCAACCGGGAACTAATCAACCGGGAGCGGCCGATCAACCGGGAGCGAACGAACTCTCGAGACCGGGAGAAGACCATCAATCGGGAGCGAGATTCGGACCGTCCGGTGAGGGATAGGACCGTCCGATCCACCTCGATGGTCCGTCCGGCGAGGGATCGGACCGTCCGATCCACCTCTGTCGGACCGTCCGGCGAGGGACCGGACCGTCCGATCCACCTCGATCAGACCTGGCCTGCTACTACTCCTGCCGGAACTTCCTGACGCGCTCGGCCACCTTTTGGACGGCGCGGCATTCCGAGAGGTCGTGCAAGTCCGTCTCATGGACGGTGCACCACGTCTGGGGCATTGCCGGCTTGAGACGCTCGGCCAAGCCCTGGACGGCGCGGCACTCCGTGATGTCGTGCCGACCCGTGTCGTGGTAGGCGCACCACCCCCGAGCTATGGTCGGCTTGGGACACTCGGCGAAGCTTTGGACGGCGCGGCACTCCGTGATGTCATGCCGATCCGTGTCGTGGTAGGCGCACCACCCTTGGGCTATCGCCGTCTTAACACGCTCGGCTGAGCCCTGGACGGCGCGGCACTCCGTAAGGTCGTGCCAGCCCGTCTGGTGGAGGGGGCACCACTTCCAGGCCGTTGCCGGCGGCGGCGGCGCACGTGCGGCCTTTTGCCGCTTGCCGCCGTCATCGCCTCCGCGGGCAACACGGCTCCGGGGATTGCCCGTAGCCGCCAAGGCGAAGTCCTCGGCGGCCTTCCTGGCCTTCTGGCGCTTCCTCCTGTTCCGCCGCAACGCGGAACGTGAGAGCTCACCATCCTCTCCAGGGCCCCTGCCGGGGGCTTCGGGAGGCAGAGAAGAGCACCGTGGCGGCCTCGCCACAGGGCTAGCGTCGCCCGCGGGGTGAAGCCGCCGACCCCTCGCCGTAGTCTCGCGGACGGTGGCCTCCTGCCATGAAGTGCGTCGGTTGTTGGAGACGCCGGCGAACCACCTGAAAAGGAAACTCCCCCTACCTGGCGCGCCAGCTGTCGGAGGGTGAAACCTCGACGGTGGGAAGTCAGGACACCTCCCTTTGAGATTCGGCCAGGGGAGTAGTTTTCAGGCGAAGTCGGCGTCAGTGTGTATCACTCAGCGGGGTTCGGACCGTCCGTTCAAGGAACGGACCGTCCGGCCCGGGGACCCGAGCTAGGGAACGGCAGATGCTCGGAAGAGAGACAGGGCGTTTAGACAGGTTCGGGCCGCTCGGAGGCGTAATACCCTACTCCTGTGTGTATGCTATGTGGAGATGAATGTGGTATGATTGTTACAAGGTGAGCTCAGCCCGCTTGCCGGAGCTGAGGAAGAAGAGCCGTAGCTAGAGAGTGAGCTCAGGAGCGAGAGCCAGAGAGTCCTCGGCGGTTTCTAATGCTGGAGCCCCCTTTCCCTCGTCGGCTTCGATCCTCCTTTATAGAATTAGGGGAGTCCACAGTGTCGAGTATACTGAGAGAGACTTTCTGGCGAATTCTCCTGTTGCCCCCTCCGCCTACGACGCCCACGCCGGAGTTGGAGTAACGTCCGGTCGCTCACGCCCGCCTGCCGTGCCCATGCCGGAGTAGGTACTGCTAGCCCGCCTGCTGTTGCCATGCCGGAGCTGTTGCTGCACGTCTGGTCGGCTGCGGAGGACGGCTGGAGCGTGGAGACGTGACGGCGCACGCCTCCAAGTCAAAAGGCTCTGACTGCACAGCGATTGCACAGTGAAAGAAGCCTCCGTAGTCAAAAAGAGTTTCTGACTGCACAGGCATGTGTCCATTGCGTAGGCATGCGTCCACGGGGGGCCATCAGGAGACGCCCACGCGTGGCAGAGTAGTTGGCAAGTTGGTCCGCGGAGTTCTTCGAGACAATTGGTCCCCGAGGCCGAGGCAATCGGCACCTGGGGCCGAGTCAGTCGGCACCGGGACCGGGGCGATCGGCGCCCGGGACCGAGGGGATCGGCACCTGGGCAGTCGGCAATCGACCTCGGGGCCGGGCATCGGCACCCGGGTCCGGGGCGATATGATGGCGCCCGGGGCGAGGCTCGGGGCCGGGGACCGATGGCGAGATGGCGCCCCGGGGACGAGCCCGGGGCCGATGGCGGCGGCGGCCCCCCGGGAACGAGCCCGGGGCCGATGGAGATGGCGCCCCGGGCGCTCAGCGGGACGACGACCGTAGCTGGCCGTCGCTTGTGCAGATTGTGGCCCCGGAGGATCTCTGACGTGGCCGGGGATCCACGCGTCCCCACAAAATGTGGGACCCCCAGTCCCATTTCGCCGACAATCGCCTTCTTTCTTGTCGTCGTCCTCATCATTGGAGAACCACTCCTCTCCAATGTGAGCACGCCCAGTCTTCTTCTTGATAAACTTGGACTTGCCACCCTTGTTCTTGAACTTAGGGAAATCAGCGACGAAATGGCCATACTCCTTGCATTCGTAGCACGCCCGCTTGGATTGCTTCCTTCCTTTGTCATCCTCCTTTTTGTCCTTGCCGAAGCCGTCTCGACGAAGGAAATGCTTGAACTTTCTCACCACAAGAGTGAAGTCTTCATCTTCACTCTCGGAGTCGCTTGAGGCTTGCTCCTTCTTGGCCTTCAAGGCAACTTCCTTGTTCTTGGCGATTGAGGCGTTCTTCGCAAGTTGCTTCACCTCCTTGGCTTCCTCTTCTAGTAGCTCATGTGAGATGATCCTCGAGAGAACGTCGCTTGGAGTGAGTCTCTTGAAGTTCTTTATCTCCCGGATGAGGGTCACCAAGGTAGGGTTCCTTAGGGCGATCGCACGGAGAAGCCTCTTGACCACCACATGATCAGTCATGTCTTCACAACCAAGACCACGGATCTTGTTGACAATGACCATCATGCGATCGTACATTTCTTGCGGCGTCTCGTCGTCTTCCATCACAAACCGCCCAAGTTGCCCCTCAAGCAACTCAATCTTTGACTCTCGCACGTCGGGGGATCCTTCATGCGCCAATTGAAGTGTATCCCAAATCTCCTTAGCCTCCTCAAGTTGGTCCACCTTGTTGAATTCCTCAGGACTCAAGGAGTTGAGGATAACACTTGCGGCTTTAGCATTGCGGTGGATAAAAGCCTCTTGAGCCAGTGTAGGTTCCTCTCCTTCCTCCGGAGCATCCATCACACATGTGCACACAATCTTCCAAACACTAGGATGCAATGAGATTAGATGCAATTTTATCTTGTGCTTCCATGCGCTATAGAAGGTCCCGTCAAAATGGGGAGCACGTCTGGAAGGCACGGAGATGAATTGCTGATGGGGAGGGATAAATTTATTGTAATCAAGATCAAAAGTAACTCCCTTTCTTCCACCCGACTTGCTTGTCGAGCCATCTCCATCTTCTTTTTAACCCCGGTAGAATCAACTACCTTCTCGGTCGACATCTTCGGATCAACTCCAAGCGGTTAAGCTTCTTAGGAGTTTAGGCTCTGATACCAATTGAAAGCCCGTTGATGTCGCCTAGAGGAGGGTGAATAGGCGTTCCTGAAAATCTCTCCAAAAGGCAGCGGTAAAATTCTGGTGGGAACCTCCAACCAAAATGGTAGGAGGTTCCGACCGGCTCTCTCGGGCTGGCCGAGAGGGCTGGTCGGAGGTTCCAGCCTAGAATGCCAGAGGTTCTGACCCTGGTTTTTTGACTCTACAAAAGCACTTCAATAATGGATAAATTTTACAGGTATCAAGTGTAGTTCAAGTAATAGTGTAGGAGATAAATTCTGGCAAGGCAAGGTACAAAATAAGGCAATAACGAGAAAAGACCACGGAGACACAAAGATTTTTCCCAAAGTTCGGATCACAAAGATCCTGCGTCTCCGTTGAGGAGCTCCAAAGAGCCGGGTCTCAATTGACCCCTTTCCTCACCAAGGACCACGAAGATCAATTTGGTATCCACTAGAATTTACCTCTTTTCCTTGTGGAGACGAGATTAACCTTCACAAACTTTCCCGGGACAATCCACAACAAGAGGAAGCTCACGGAAGACGCCTAACCGTCTAGGAGGTTTCCCTCCAAGAGAAATAATCTCCAAGCAGCCAATCCGCGTCCTCCTCAAGTGCACAACATCCTCCTAGCCTTCTCTCAACAAAATTTTCTCAATTTCCCACTAGATCTTTACAAGAATTACCAAGAATGCACTAGAACTAATTGGGAGAGCTCAATGAACCTTAGGAGAGGCTAGGGAACAGTTGGAATGAAGTGGTATCCCTCTACAACGGCTAGAATCAAAGTTTGGGTTTTATAGGACATGGCTTACGTCACCTAGCCGTTACTCACAGATTTTGGTCCGAAGGTTCCGACCCTAGGGGTAGAAACATCCGGCCAACACTTAGTCTCTAGCCGAGTTGGCTGGTCGGAGCCTCCGACCCTGACACTGAAAAAAAGTCCATCCCAAGTGTATGTGTTGTGCCAAAGTGATGGACTCTCACCTATTTGGATATTAAGTACTTGAGTGGTCTTGAAACACTGTTTGCAATCCCTCTTGATAGTACGGTTCTCCTACGACTCAAAAGAAAATTCAAAAGAATTTAAAATAAACTCCAAGTCGCTTCACCGTTTTGCGTCATGTCTTTGTGGGGGTCTCCATGCACCACATCAAGCAACCTGGGACTAATTCTCTGCACAATTCTCGATAAACGCATTAGTCCCTTAACCGTTTTGTCATTAATCCACCAAAACCCACTTAGGGGTTAGATGCACTTTCACCCACAACACTATTGATTGTCGATTTGGGAAAAACAGGGTTTCGAAAGATTTAAAAACCCGACATGTGATGTCGGCGAGTTTGCGAAACAAAACTGATTGCGAAAATCCACGGTGCAAAGTGAACGCCTATGTGGTGGCACTTCGTATTCGCATATAAGGACCGTTTCCTTGGGGAATTTCATCCGAGCATCTCACAGTGTGACCACACGGGTGGAATGGGACGCCCCTAGCCGAGTAACTAGTGTTCCCAGGATCATTTTCAGTTGCTAATAAATGTGGGAGTGGCCCGTGCCAAGAGAGCGATATACACCCGTCCCTGAGTACAGGAAATGAGTTTCTGGTACTTGGTTAAGAGAACCCATTTATAGGGCAACATGCTATCCTGGGTATGCTTTGAAAAGGCCTTGTCGCGAACCTTTCCCGCTGACAAGTGCGGGAAGTAAGCTCGCATCGTGTGGGTAAAGCATGCACCCTTTGCAAAGATTTACAAACTGTTCGAACAGTCGTGCCCACGGTTATGGGCGAATGTGAGGTGATTCCTCTAGCGTAGATTTGGTTGCCGGTGCTTTGTGAAAAGTGATTTGTGATTTGGGAATTTTTACCAGAATTGACCTTAGTGGCTGATGGATGACTTGAGTGGTCTGAAACGGGACTGTGTGATCCGGGATGTCGAATGGCATCATAGTTTAGGCTTCCCGAGTGGAAGCAGTGTATGTTTTCAGATAAGATTATGAAAGGCTCGAGGAGCCTCTGCGATGAATTATGAGATGAGCTAACGTCCTGAAGAGGACGAAAATGAAAGGAAAATAATAGGGAAAAAAGAGATTACGTCCTAGGAAGGACGAAAGTGAAAATAAAGTAATAGTTAATAATACAGTGGAAGCTGCTTGAAGGCAAAACCCACTAGACCGCTGTCATGATCCGACAGTCAAGTAAAGGAATTAGACTTAGCTTAAACTATAAACAATTAAAATTTGAAAAATTTTCGTCCGCTTGAGTGTTGAAAAGCAAAATTTCGCGGACCAGGACCGAGGCAAGAGCCTCCTTTCCAGTTGAAATTGAGACAACTCACACTTAGATTTTCGAAAATATTTTCAAATAAAAAGGTTTGCGAAATAAACCTCCCTGCCTATCTTTGATAGCCTGCATAACTCACATTTTCCGTGGCTTCCTGAGTACGTAAGAACTCAATCTATTTCTTTTCTCCCCTCATTCAGGAAGAGTAAAGTTGAAGTGAAGATTAGGGTTTCTTTCCTAATTCCAAGCCGTTGCTTATGGATTGGGCTTTCGCTGCGGTGTCGTTCCGCTGTTGCTGTTCTGTTTGCAGGTTGTTGCTCAGGGCTTACCCGAAGTTGCAACTTATAAAGGTATAAGCTATATATTTATTTAATTAGTTATTGTGGTATATCTCCGTTGACCGTGGATACCAGCAAGATTTCCTAGGACTGGTACTGACATCGCGGTTTCATGGGAGTTGGTTCATGCCAATCTCCTACGACGCTTCCTCTCTGGTGTCACTGTAGATAGTGCCAGGGCGAGGGCCGCTACAGACACCGTTTAAAACTGTTTATTGGTTTAGGTTTTTTTTTCTTGTTTTCGTTAGCACGTTTTTCAAAATGCTTAACGGTGTGTTTTTTTAAAAAAATTTATATGTCTCTCCACAAAATTAAATGAATATAATTTTTAAGCTTATAATAGTTAGAGAAACATCCGGGGATCTTCCGGCTATCATCATAAGATGGTGGGCTAGTCATACCTGGTTCAAAGCCTCACTTCTCCTTTGTAAATTTTAATATAAGAGCCCTATATCGAAAGACGCCCAAAAGAAATGAAGGGGGCACAGAAATGCAGAAGCAAACTAAAGCATTTACAACTGATCTTGATCACAGCACGCTCAATTCACAATACCAATCTTGGCGTCATGGCGACTAAAGCATTCGCGATCAATTTGCAGAATTCAGTTTGATTTGTGATTTGTAATGTGATTCAGGCTAGCTCCAAATCAATTTGCAGAATTCATCTTACAAGTAACGAGACCCAGGTTGGGGGTAGTAGTTGTACGGCGCTCCCGCCGCTTTTCGGGCTGCCACGTCGCCGGCGAAGGGTAGCACGGCGCGCCGGAGTGCGGGTAGGCGACGGCTGTATCGTGCTTCGGTGGGGACATGTACGGCACTGCACGGTCCACAGAGCAATCAAAGCATGGCGCCGATCTTGGCAGTGGTGGATACGTTGAGCCAGAGTCCGGCGGCGGCGGTGGGTAGGTGCTCGTCGGAGAGGGGAAACTGAGCGCCGGTAACTCTGTGTTCATCGGTGACGTCAGTGGAGGGTAGCCGGCCGGCGGCGACGGGTAGTAGTTACTCGGTGGTGGTGGCGGTGGCGGGTAGCTGCTGATGTACTGCGATGGAGGCGGCGGATATGTTGTTGCTGGCACCGGCGCCGGCGGCGGGTAGCTGCTGTTTGGTGGGAAATTTTGCGCCGGGAAGTGCGAATCTGTCACGTGAGGCGGCGGCGGCGGCGGTGGGGGAGGTGGAGGGTAGCTGCTCGGCGGCAGCGGGTACAGTGGAGCGGACAGCGATGGCAGCGGCGGGTAGCTTGCCAACGCCGGAGATGGATACGGCGCACCCGACGGCGGCGGCGCGCAGCAAGAGGTTGGATCTTGCTCCGGCCGAGCGCCGTTCGGAGCCGGCTGCGCCTGCTGATACGCGCCGCCCCCGCCACCGGTGACGGAGTAGGTGAAGCTGAGCTTGCCGTTCGCCTTGCCGTCGGTCACCTGGTAGCTCACATGCCGCGGCGCCACGCCATCGCCGCCACCGGCGAGGTCGGCAAGCGGCACGGACACCTTGCCGACGAGCTTGTTCCCGAGGAGCGGCACCTGCGCCTTCACCTCGAACTGCAGCATACCGTCCCCGACCCCGTCCTCCGCCGCCGCACCGCCGCCGCCGTCGAGGTCGAAGGCGAAGACGGCGCCGTCCCAGTCCGGGTTCTCCCCGCCGTCGGGGTCGGCGTTCGTCTTCTCCCGGCGGCCGGCGAGGGACACGGCCACGTAGAGCGGCGGTTTCTGGAAGGGAACGAAAGCCTTGACACCCCTGCAGGAGATGGACCTGACGGTGACGCGCCGGCTGCCGCCTGCTCCGGCGACGGCGGACGACATGGCACGTTTCTCCAAAGAAAAATCTTTCTTGGAAAGAATCGAATTTTGAGCTTAGTGCTTATATCAATTTCTGGTCTGTGCCTAGGCTAATTGATCTGGTTGTCTAAAGATTTGACCTGGTGTTCTTGGATTCTTTGGATCTAGGTGCAATTAATTGGTGATGAGATCATGTGAAAGCTTCTGCCATTGGAGCCGATAGTATATGCTGCTACTGTATTCTTGGCAGCTTAATTTTTTAACTATTCTTAATATATTTAAATTTCATTTCTGGATGCAATATAAAGGCGGTGTGATATATCAATCGGAGTCGAACGTCCTTTTCTCTCAAGTGGCATGAAGCACAACCATCACATCCAAAAAAAAATACCAGAGAAAAAAATAGTTGGTTAAAGGAAAAAATCGATTACCGGATCTATGCTCTTATGCCATTTTGGATCCGTGTAGTCTATTTTCAGTTATATTGGTCTATTGTAATACATGAATATGTTATTTATGTGTATTTAAAAGCACTCAAAATATTGTAGTCCCTAAAAAAATCAAGTTCGTTCCGTACTATTTTCACCCCATAAAACAAAAAAATTGTCTAATAATGCAGTTAAAGTTTGGTAGAACTTTCTTCTTCCTTTGGTACCGTGTTGTGACATTGGTACTGTGCTGTGACTGTGAGAGGCCAACAAACATACGCTTGCGTGTCAAAACAATATTTGCCTAACATAGGTTGTGTCGTAGGGAACTAGCGAATTCCCCGAACAATTGTGTGAGTCACTTAAGTTGGATTTGATATTTCTATATGTATAATTATATTTTATGGTAGGATTAGATTTAATATACAACTCTCCTATTTTTATATAAATAATTATGTTTTGTATATAACTATTGCTATTAATCTAGACAGTTATAATTTGATTCCATCATAATTTAATAGCGTAGATTTTATTTTTTTTAATTAATATGAGAATTTTTAGCCTTTAGATTGACGTGGTGTTTCTTTCGATCTATGTACTACATAGATATATAGATTGGAGAGGTTGAAAACCATAGCCCATTTTGATAGCATAAATTGATGTGCTATGTGCTTGGCCCATAAATCTCAAAATCCAATCCAACGCGGAAAACATCCAAAATCTTCATACTAATGACAGCTGCCTACACAGAAAAGTGGGATTTGTATGCTTAGTGCTTTGGAGCACAAGAACAAAATATTCAGAATCAGGACATGAACTGAAAAAAAAAATCAAGATCATGATGATCATGAATGGTTGAGCTGCATACATCATACATCATGTTTAGATAGCTTGCAAAGATATGCACCATGATTCCAGTGTGCAGGATCGTTGCCGTGATTTCACATATGTGGGATCAGTAATTAGTTTAAGCAAACATGTAGTGTTATGCAATTTTGTTTTATCATGCTCGCTCTTGAATGCTATCTCGAAATATGAACCTGGATTTGGCTATTGCAATTAGAGGAAGAATTCAGTAATGCTTTGAACGAGAAGCAATCGTGTATGGTCCACCTAGGTTTGTATCTCGGATAAAAAATAGCCCTTTTGAGGCCGATCTGAATTTAGATCACTACCACCGGTATGATCCGTGAACAGAGCCGGGCCACGTAAAACAATTTCTGAAAAACGCATATAGGCACAACAGTGTTGGCCCATTTCCTGTCTCATGTGGGCTCGCACGCGGGCTTTGTGCTCTTGACGTGTTGTGCGTAGGGATGAGAACGGGCGTCAAAGAGATTTGTAAATTTTAAAAACAAAAATATACTTTTATAAATATTTTTTAAAAAAATAAAAATTAAAAAAATTCATGAGAACGGTCTCTCCATATTTATGGGATGGGTGGTTTTGTGTACATAGAATAGGTTCTACTAAGTTTAGAGATGTATTAAAACTTAAGATACCTTGGCCTAAAAGAAGAAAACATGAGAAAAGTTAAATTAGACTCGGACTGAGAGTTGATGGTCATATCATAGTTCATTATTTAATTAGATCGGCCACACATTTACGGTCATACAGGCCTTTGCATGAAGGCTCTGATTACTCTCTAAACATAGTCAAATTTCATTTAGTACCAGTAACAAATTTCATTTAGTGTCAACAATAGCGTCACATCTCAACCTACATAAATCTGGTAGCACCAAAATATACCCAAAACTCTGGTACTGCCAAAATGTTATTTTTGGTAGGTAGTAATCCAAACCAAACCCTTAAACATTTATCTACAACTATTTAACTCTTACAACTGTGTGATTTCATAATGCAATGCTAAGCTAATCTCCTTCAGGTTGTTTCTGTTTATGCAATAGATAGCTAAACTGACGACGGAGACAAACCTGTATACGTGATTACTGCAACGAACGCGGATGGCCGGCCGGAAGGCGGCGGAGCTCCGGCACGCCGCCGGACTGGACTACGGCGAACAGTGTCCAGCAAATTTAACTATACCTAGTATTTTTTATAAAAATTACTCCCTCCAAATTTAGAGCGCATGCAATATTTTTCATAAAGATAAGGAGCTAGCGTTATCCGCACACACGCATATTAATTCACATTGTTTTGTTGAATGTCAAGAGAAACTTATTACGAATCCTTATCTTTTTAGGAGATAAAATTCTTTCTTATGAACCAATTCGAATTAGTTAAAGATAAATTTATGTTTCTTATCTCTAAGCTCCTTTACCTATAGCTATAAATAGAGAGGTAGGGATTGTACATATTGATCATTGATTAATAAAGAGAGAGCAACACCCATATATCTGTATCTCCTATGTTCATTGTCTTCTTCTATGGTGTGATTGTGCGGAAAGGGATACAATCTTCTACATCTTTTTGACGCCTCATCTGCTACGGGAGAGAAGGAAGTGGATCTGGACGATACATCGACGTAGCCGTTCTACAACATGTTATGAGCAGCCCTACCGGTTGGGCTGACGTCGAATCCTCTGGCACCAATCAATATGGTAACAAAATTGGTTGTTTATCAATTTGTAGATTGATTTTAGACTGGTGGATGCTTGTTCTTTGGTTTTTTTCGATGCATGTTTTGTAGTAGATTTGTTATTAGCAGTAGATTTATTTCCTACTTTTACTCTACAATTGCATCTGTTGACAACCGGAGAAAAACGGAGTAAAACCTTATTTAATAAATTGTAATTGATCGGTTTTTTCCTGTTCTAGAAACGAATCTGGTTCGGGTAGGCTGAACCAATCGTCTCCCTCGCGTTCCCCCCGCATCTCTCTATTCTCTCTCTCCGATTTATGCCATGCCGGGAGCCACCGCCGCCACCGTGGAATCGCCCACGCTACTGGGTTGATCTACGCGTGTGGCTACCGCTCGCCGTCGCTGCTGAAAGCACCACTGGCCCTTGCCGCCGGTATCGCTGCGAGAGACCGCCATCATCGGAGGAAGCCTGAAACCCACGTTGTCATCGCTGCTGGTTTTTCGATGCCGAGGCAGGGCAGCCGCCGCCGTTGAACTCTCACCAACGTCGCTGTTGAGCCGTGGTGGGAGGACGATGGGACGACCGGCCGCCGCCAGAGGATCAAGACTCCGCAGGGACGCCATGGCCAGAATACCTCCATGACATCACCGCCACAGGACCTGATACCAAGGACGAGCAGCCACTGCTGTCAATTTCTCACTGATGCGCCTTGGAGCCATGGTGGGAGGTCGATGGGACGAACGGCCGCCGACCTTGGATTAGGATCCGCCGGGACGCCGTGGTTGGATGTGAATCGGTCGCCGTCGCTGGAGCTTCGGTTGTCGACATTGAGCTCTGCCTCGCCGCCATCTTGAGGATGTGTGGGTCATGGTGGAGCTCCACCGCACAACGCCGAGCCACCGCCGCACCGATTGCCGCATGGGAGCGAAGCCACTACCGCGGTCTTGCCACCGGGCAGTTGATGGGTTGCTAGCCAGCCTCCTCTCCATGTGTCGCCTCTATCTCCACTGCCACTGATAGTTGGCGTCCACCATCGCCGCCGCCGTGCCGGTCCGGCCGGCGCGTTGGGCGATGAGCGTCGCCGCGGGTGCCAATGGGGATAGGGGAAACCCTATTTCCCCATTTCCCCTCTCTCGATCATTTATGCAGGCCGGCTGGGCCGGCCTGCCACCGCCTGACTGCTTTTGGCCCAACAGCACCGACTGGCCCATATACAAATTAATAAAAATCCAAAACCATAGATGGGCTTTGAATTCGGAATTCGGCCCATTTGGCATTTGGACCACATTCTGTGCGCGCGACCCAATAAGATTGTGGCCGGACGGCGTTTTCAGCCTGATTAAATTCGGTTTTATTGACAATTTGCATTTAAGTCCCTAAAAAGGTTGATTTTCGTGCTGATAGTTTACTGTTCATATAATATTTACACTTTGAACCCTTAATTTACCAGATATTACATCAATTTGTGTTTAGTGGCTGTAAACTTACTATGTAGACCTTTCTTTAGTTGGTTTCTTGCTTGTGAGTCCCAGGACTCGTTAATAACCATGTAATGGTATTTTTAAGCATTTATTTGCTTTTAAATTTGATGCCACTCCAACTATATAATCTAGATATGATTCTAGGTTAATATGCTTCCATAAAAATGTGTAATCACCTAGTCTAGTGACCCCTCCCTTGGAAGTATTATTTGGGTTTATTTTTTTCTTGCATGTGTGATATTTTTCTGTGGGCATAAAATTATTAATTTAATGCCATAAGGCCAATAAAAATCACAGAAAATCGGTAAATGCAAGATAAGTTCTGAGAAAATATCAGTAATTACATACGACTACGTTACATTATTATGTAACTTTGTTTTCATACAAGTTAACCCGGTGTTGGTTTTTTTGTATGACAACAAGCCATGTCTGACGCAGACTTCAACAAGAGAGAGTTCTCCATTCTCCCCATTAATGGGGCAAACTATCAGACTTGGGCCATGGACTGTGAAATCCACCTTTCCGCGATGGAGCTATCTGAGGCCATCCGTCGGCAAGGGGCTGGTGTAGCTCCGCTTCCGATAGCGAAGTGGGCAAGGGCACTTGCATTCATTAGGAAGCACATTCATGAGGATCTCAAGGCTGAATATCATGACCTACGTGAACCTCTCACGTTGTGGGAGGCCCTGAGGGACCGCTACACCACCGAGAAAACTGCCGTTCTCCCGAAGGCTAGAGTAGACTGGGCTCAACTTCGGTTCTGTGATTTCACAACTATGGAGAGATACAACAGTGCCGTGCATTGCATCATCAGTCATCTTCGCTTCTGTAACCAGGTGGTGATAAATACGGATATGATTGAGAAGACTCTTGACACTTTCTACCCTAAAAACTCGATGATGCAAGAGCAGTACTGCAAGGCTAATGACGTCAAGTACTCAAAGCTTATCCAGTCGTTGTTGAATGCTGAAGTTCACAACAAACTTCTGATGGCCAACTACAACGCTTGTCCTACTGGTTCACAGCCTATTCCAAAGGCTCACGTTGTCCATCAGAAAGGTTAGAGTTCTGGACAGGGTTCTTCCAAGAGACCTAGGAATCGCACACTGCCAAATGGGACGAGGTTCAAGAAGGCCACCAACCGAGGCAAGAAACCCCGTAGCCGCAAGGGGCGCAAGGCCAATGCTGGTGTTGCTGGAGGATCTTAGCAGGGTGGTAAGGGTTGTTTCAGCGGCTCAACGAAGCATTGGGCGCGCAATTGCACTACAGAACCTCATCTCATTGAGATGTATCAAGACTGGAAGAAGAGGCAGGGCCTAGAATCTCACTTTGTCCAGGTGCCAATGACCGGTGAGAAGCCTACTCCTAAGGAACCTACTGCAGTTCATAAGGAGTCTACTACTTCTACTGCTGCTGATAGTGCTGCCATAGATGTTGATCCCAAGGCTGTTGCAGATGTTGATACTGGCCTTGGGGATGATTATGGAGATCTCAGGGATTTCGACATGGAGGGCGACAACCTCTTGGGTGATGACCAAAAGGACGTACATGGGGACATGCAGTAATTCCCAAGTTATCAGTCATGAGTCTTAAGTCTAGGTTATCATTTTGGTTAATGTAATCTTTTCTTTTCGCAGAACAATCAGTCGTTTACATAATAAAGATGCTATATATCCTGGTCAGTGGGTTTAGGAGGCAGCTACCTATCTCAAGATGGAGTTTGAGATGAAAGACTTGGGTCACACCAAGTTTTGCTTGGGCCTACAGGTCGAGCATCTCCCTAACGGGATCATAGTGCACCATTCAACCTATACTAGAAAGGCCCTTAAGAGATTTAACATGTCAAAGACTCATCCTTTGAAGACACCCATAGTTGTGAGATCCCTTGATCAGGATAGAGACCTATTCCGTCATAGGAGTGAGACTGAGGAAGTGTTGGGACCGAAAATCCCATACTTAAGCGTCATAGGAGCACTGATGTACCTTGCGAACTGCACCAGGCCTGATATTGCGTGCGTGGTAAATCTGCTAGCAAGATACAGTGCATCTCCTACTAGGAGATTGGGTTGACGTTAAGACAGTACTCAGATACCTTCAAGGTACGCAAGATTTCGGTCTCTTCTTTCTAATGCAACGAGACTTAACCATGGTAGGCTATGCAGAAACAGGATATCTGTCTGATCCCCATAATGCCCGTTCTCAAACTAGTTTTGTGTTTCTTTATGGTGGTCCAATCATTTCGTGGTGGTCTAGTAAATAGACTTTGGTAGCGACGTCTACAAATCACTCAGAGATCATTATACTATATGAAGCGCACGAGAGTGTGCATGGCTTAGGAGATGACTCACCATATTGAGCGATCATGTGGTTTAAGTATCCCCGATACCCTCACCATTATCTTTGAGGATAATGCAGCATGTGTCACATAGATGCAGCTAGGCTATATCAAGAACAATATAATGAAGCATATTGCTTCAAAAATTCTTCTATCCTCATGAGCTTCAGAAGCAAGGGGAAGTGAAGATCCTGCAATCCAAGTCGTGTGACAACTTAGCAGGTTTGTTCACTAAGTCTTTCCCAGCTTGTACTTTTCGAAAGTTTGTTCGTGAAATTGGGATGAGAAGAACTTGTAGGGTTTAGAGGGAATAGAACCCCTGAACACATCCTAGTCAGTGGATCGGTGAGTCCACAACGTTGTACTTTTTTTTTCACTTTGTTGAGTGGAGCTTGTAATCCTCACAAAAGTTTTTTTAACGAGGCAACGGTGTGTGACGCATGGCGGCAACTATGTACTCTTTCTCCTAGCCTTTTTTCCTACTGGATTTTCGTAGGAGTTTTGACGAGGCATGAGTTAGTCGTGGATAGGTCCAAGGGGGAGTGTTACGAATCATTATCTCTTTAGGAGATAAAATTCTTTCTTGTGGACCAATCCGAATTAGTTAGAGATAAATTTGTGGTTCTTATCTCTAGCCTTCTCTACCTATAAATAGAGGGGCAGCGGTACCTTCATTATACACATTGATCATTGATTAATAAAAAGAGAGCAACACCCTTATATCTATGTATTCTGTGTTCACTGTCTTCTTCTGTGATATGATTGTGCGGGAAGGAATACGTTATTCTACATCTCCTTGACTCTTCATCTGCAGTGGAAGGGAAGAAAGCGGATCTGGACGTTCCATCGACGTAGCCGTTCTACAACAAAACTGATGGGACTATTCATCTGCATGCCCAACAAACTGCATGTTGCACGCCATGTGCCCTCGTCTCATAGAGATTGAAGTGATCTATGCATGTGTTAACACCAAAATTTGGTACAGTTCGTTATCATGTTCGGTTAAGATAAAGCCGATATCAGCCGATGGAAGCTAATCCAGAAGAAGCCGAATTCGGGAAGGAATCGTGAAGACCACAGCATGGCAGTTAATTATTTTATCTATAAATTAGGTAGCTTTAACGATTTTTAGGAAAACCTGATCTCGTGTCCGGTCAGGGCTTGTTGTTTTTCCTTTTATAGTTAGGAAACTCCTATTTCGTATCCGATCAAGACTGTATCAACTCGGGGTATAAATACGTATGCATGGTGACCATGTAAATCATCTCTCAGATCAATACAACTTCAGCGCATCGCCATCCTTTTCGACGGGTTCTTGCTTCTCGAGCCGGGCTTTATCGGTTAGGTCCGAACTCCTGCGAGAGGGTAAGTCTCGTTACCCCGACTACCTTATCGGCTGGGACTTCCTCGGTTAGGTCCGATATTCTAGATGATCTACGGTAGTCGGCTTACCACGGTGTATCTATTCTGTCTACGGCTGCATCAGTTAAGTTTGACCTCTTAGGCCGAGTGGATATATCACATCATGCGTGCGTAGACTTATCAGCTTACTGGGTGTAATTTATCGGCAGTTTGTGCTGCATTGGTTGGGTCCGACCTACTAAACTGCTAGTGATAAGTTATTCCTGCTAGGTTGATAGATTTTATGCAAGCGTCTTATCAGGATGTATAGCCAATAAGTTATCATATAGTTCATCACGATTGCATTAGATCTATCGGCTCATCGAGGTTCTTTTATCATTATTAATCTGTGCTGCATCAGTTAAGTTTGACCTACTAGATTGATAATGATAGATTTATCCTTGTTAAGCTGATGGGTGTTTATGCGATGTTTTATCGGAGTGCCTAGCCGATAAGTTATCTTTTACTAGATAAAGCCGACTACATTGTCTTAATTATTATTTCGATTATCTACACTATCATCGGCTTTCTAGCCGATGCACATATTCTATTGGTAGTCGGCTGATTTATTCATTTATATCGTTATCGGTTTCCTAGCCGATACACAAGTGCTATCGGTAGTTAGGCAGTCGGCTCGAGGAAAATCGGCTGGTTTTCTATCCTTTATATTATCGGTTCTCTAGCCGATGTATAAGTGCCATCGGCAATCGGCTGGAACGAGTCTGTATCGGATGTTTGGCCGATTGGATTAGCGATCTAATATTTTCTATCTCCTTGTCAATTGCTGGGTCAAATTGATTGGCACGCCCACGAACCTCAACTATTTAGGACCTGCACTGGAGCTAAGCAGATCTCCCAGGCCTTCGCGTTCTAGTGCATCGAACCAGATCATCGGCTCGTTCTCAACGCTGCCGGTGATTTTCGGTGTCAACAGCATACATGCAGCAATTTGAATGGCTAATCTAGGGAAAAATTAACCACACGCCTTATATTATAGGACAATAGAAAAAAAAAGGACGCCCTGTAAACTGGGACAGAGTGAGTATATTTTAATTTTTTAAATTACATATAATTTGAATGGATTGCCGCTGACGGCGAGGGAAATCACTCGGCTCCTATTGCCCGTTAGACTAGGCCCACCGAACAATTTGGCTGAGCCCACAAACATATGGGAAAAGAATGTTGCTGTGGCCCACAATAATATTGGCCTCATTGGGCTCGCCCAGGATAGAAAGTTTGGCCCATGTAGGCCTACCAATTTACGGATCGCTACTATCAGTAGGGCTCCAAATCGGCCCACGTAAATTTGGATCCTAATAACTGACAGAGTAGTTGCCAGATACAATTTGCGGACAACCAATTTGGATCGCGAATTTTTTTGATTTTTATATTTATTTATTAAAAGATTTGCAAAAATAGATTTTTGTTTCAAAAAATCGCAAAAATAGACTCCCACCGCCCTCTGGGAGGGCAATTTTTAAAAATCGCCCTCCCAGAGGGCGATTTGATGACGTGGCTGACGGCCGTCGGACCCCCGGCCGACGGCCGTCAGCCATTTTGCAGGCGGCCCTCCGGCCTCCCAAAAACCGCCCTCCCAGAGGGCGGCAAGGGGGCCGCCTGCAAAAGGTTTTTGGGCGCCGGGGGGCCACCTGCAAAACCGCCCTGGAAATGGGCGGCTTTTTGCAGGCGGCCCCCTTGCCGCCCTCTAGGAGGGCGGTTTTTAGCCCCCTGGGTATAAAACCCCCTCCCAGCCTCAAAAAATGTCACAAAATTCACTCAAATTAGAAAAAAAAAACAAGAGAGAGCTGAGAGCGAGGCTGAACGAAAGCAGCGAAGCTCTGCCCGTTTGCTGATTTGCCTGCAGGTAAAATCCATTGTTCCTTTGCAATTTCTATTTGTATGTAAGAATTGATATAGTAATTAACTAGTTACGTGTATAGTATTATATAGATCTGTAGGTTTTTAGTTAATCTGTTATATGACTTATTTTTTGTACAAATGGTACTTATAAAATCTAGAATACATGGTTTTAGATGTTAGGAGGATGTTGGTACCTAGTTTAACTGTATTTTTCATCAACAGATATGTCAAATAAAGTGATATTTCAGTTATTTCACAGGCAAGGGAATGTGAGATATATCCAGACGGTGTAGATCTGTCGGAGTTTAGTTCAACGGCTAAGGGTATTGATAGGCCAGCTGAGAGAAGTTTTGGGTCAGTATACAACTGGTTGATGCGAGGGTTTCGACTGGACCCCCAGCTCAACGCAATAACCTTGTATGTAGTAGTTAGTCGTGCAGCTGAAGGTTTTTTTTGGGAACTGATGCCGGTGGATTGCACTGCCACTTGGAGATGGTATGTGGAGAATGCATTCTAACGTGGCTGGTCACTGGGCATACTTGTGTCCATATATGAGAAAGATAACACCGCTGGTGCAATGCCCGTACAAGATGATGAGGGTCCAAGTACGGCGGGAGGTGATAACGAAACAATGGAAGAAAATGAAGAAGGGAATGAAGGAGGGAATGAAGAAGATAGACAGGCAACAGGTTTGGCAGATGAGGGAGAACAAATCGACACGATCGTCCAACAAATGGATAGGGAAGATTCTGAAAATGAGCATGCAGGGCATGATGATTCGTCTGATGAGGACAACGTGATGCCTACAGAATGGAGTAACGAGGACTTCTCTGCGCTTGCTATCTCCGAGCGGCATCATGTGCCATGGGAGTACAAGTAGAATGAGGTCATTCAGGGGGCTAAGTACGCATATGTAGAAGATTTAAAGGAGGCAGTCAAACAATGGGCGGTGTCACTTCAGAGGGAGTTCTCGGTCGTGAAGTCAAACAAATCAGTGTATGAAGTGAAGTGCATGCAGGATGGGTGTCCATGGCGGGTGCACGCATTCAAGGGTAAATGAAAAGATTATTGGCAAGTTTCAATCGTGACCGAGCATTCATGTTATTTACCAGGTGTTGAAAAATATCATAAAAACATGACCTCTGCATTTGTTGCAACAGAGATGTACTCCCATATTGTCAACAATCTAGAGTATGAACCAAGGTCAATTGTTAGGTATATTGAAGAGAAATTCAAATATACAATTAGCTATGATAAGGCTTGGAGGGCAAAACAGAAGGTTGTAGAGATGAGGTTTGGCACATTTGAAGCATCTTATGATAATTTGTCTCGTCTGTTAGGCTGTATTCTTCAGAGAAATCCGGAGACGTACTACGACTTGAAAGCATTTCCATCAATTGACCATGGTAATAAAAGTGTGTTGCAACGAGTATTCTTTGCACTAGGTGCTTGCATTCAGGCATTTATCCATTGTCGTCCTATCCTCTGCATCGAAGGGACATTTCTGACTGAAAAATATAGAGGACAGATATTAACAGCAATTGGAGTTGATGGAAACAACCAAGTTCTACCAGTGGCTTTTGCTTTTGTTGAGAGTGAGAACACTGATAGCTGGTATTGGTTCCTAGAAAGGGTGAAGACAGCAGTTGTACTCCGAGTTCGTTATGGAGTTCGACCGCCTGCTGCCCAGCGACGTCGTCTGGGAGCCCTATAGTCCGCAGGCCATCGCTGCCCGTGCACCGCTCGGACTCTCTACTCTTTGCACACGCGACCAGGCGTACTAGTTGACGAAAGTGCCGTTGGTGTTCGACATCTTCGTCGAGCCCCACTGTCCGCAGCGCGTGATGCGACAGTTCGGCCTACGTCAGATCTTCCCTATGCCCATAGAGGTCGTTGTGCCGCGCGATGTGCACCGGTAAGTATAACTGCGATCTTTGTTTAGTACTACCACTCTTTAATGTACTCTAATGCACTCTCTGCAAATAGGTATAATCGTAGGGGACAGGCAGCCGGCGCTCAGTGGTATCCCCGACTGCACCAGTACGTGGAGGACTGGTTGTTGGCGACGGAGGATGTCGTCGAGGAGATACGTGCACACACTGAGGAGCATTACCTAGCATACCTCAGGTGGTACCAGCCCCGGACCCGCATACGCGTAACGTTCACCCCAGGTGATCCACAGCCACACGTCGCCGCTACGACGGACACGTATCCTACACACCGTGACCAGGACTACTTTCGCGCGGTAAGTCATATTACCTTTGCACTTTGCCATTCCCTTTGTAGGTAGCCATGGTTCTAACACATAATCAAGTCATATTTCAAATAGGCCGACGCAGCGCGACAGATTCAGAGTGATGTAAACGCGGTGTTCGGACGGTTGGACGGTGGGATCGTGCTGACTGCGGACAAGCAGAGGACGACCTTCGGGAGGATTCGTCAGGCGTTCCACACAGTGCTTCGTGCGCTCACTTGTCGTGCGGCTGACGCGGTACCTCCCGTCTATATACAGCGGCAGCAGCAGCAGCCACGGCCAGCAGGAACAGGAGGACGAGCAGGAGTGCGCCCGCAGGGTTCTAGTCAGCCATCTGGCTCCTCCAGAGGTAAATTCTACTAACCTTCCGTTCATAACATGTTTTCTTGTACGACATGCACCGTTGTACATCAATATGCTTCCCTGCAGCTTTCGCTACACCGTACCTACATCCCTCTGGAGCTAGCACGTCGACGCATGGAGTGTAACACACAACCACACGCGCAGCTCGGCACAACAAGTGCCCCCGGTGCCACCACAGGAGGTCCTTCAGGTTATATCAAAGTTTACTTTTGTCTTGCAAAATTTAGATTTGCAATAATCAATAATTTGGTTTACATTATTCCACTCTACAGTGCCTGCGATGTTTGCTGGCGCTGGCTCCTCCACGCAGGGCGCACACGGCAGCGGTTGGGCACCGGGTCCTTTCGAGGGGGACGACTTGGAGGACGAGGGCGAGGAGATTCAGAAGATACTACTTGCCTCGCAACTCGAAGGAGCTCCTCCACCACAGACACAGGACCCACCAGTTGCCACACCCATGCAGACGACCCGCGCTGGCCGTGCCGTACCACCAGACCGGTTGACGTATTCCCAGGGCCAGGTGCGAGCGCAGGGTAGGAAGTCAAAGAGAGCTAGAGGTTACGGTCAGGGCCCGTAGTACTTTGTGTCTGTAATAGTTTGTCTGTTGTATATGATGTTTTATTAATTCTACGTTTCCTGATGAAACCACTTTACTTCGTTTACGCTCATCGATCAAACGACGTATTCCTCACGATCTACGTTTCTGACGAACCTGATCAAAAATATGAATTTTCGAGTGTCAACTTCACGACGAAAGTACATTCCGAGCGGTGACAACCGAACACACATTAACTATCATACAAACCTACTGATATCCAACTAGCGATGCAACTACTGTGTGAGGACGGCGTGGCCAGGGAGCGGCGACAGTATGCGCCTAGGGAATAGTGACAGCAGCCGGCACATAAAAATTGATTTCGAAAATTAATTTTTCTAAATCAATTTTTTTCTTTTTTTTGGGTATGTTGTCTGGACCGTCCGGATAGGGTCCGGACGGTCCGGACTATATTAACACTAAATACCGCCCTCTAGTTGGACGGCAAGCCAAAAACCACCCTCCCAGAGGGCGGTTTTTGGGAGGCCGGGGGGCCGCCTGCAAAATGGCTGACGGCCGTCGGCCGGGGGGCCGACGGCCGTCAGCCACGTCATCAAATCGTCCTCTGGGAGGGCGATTTTTAAAAATCGCCCTGCCAGAGGGCGGTGGGAGTCTATTTTTGCGATTTTTTGAAACAAAAATCTATTTTTGCAAATCTTTTAATAAATAAATATAAAAATCAAAAAAATTCTTTGGATCGCTACCATTGGTAGAGACCCAAATTGGCCCAAAGCAATTTGGGCCCATGCATGATCCAGAACTGATCAATGATTTTATCCAAACCCTTGTTGCATCTGCAAACTTAATCTGTGCATTGTTTTGATGCCTCACGTCCACAGTGTGTAATGTGATTCAACGATCACTCCTGCAGTCCTGCTGCTGTCTTACTGTTAAAGAAGGCTGGTCTAAAGGCAATGAACCATCTATGAATTGAATCCTAATACCTGATGCTTCTCTTTTTGTTTCTATGGTCTCAAACTTTTTTCTCTTTTTGTCTTCACCACTTATCTGATGTAATAGTTTCCCCGGTGTGATCGAAATGTTGGAGTCTTTGTATGAAATTTTTCTGACACTAAATGCAGATCAGTGCACGGTCAAATGCAAACTGTGCTGTATATCTTTTTCTACTGTTGTAGTAGATGCAACTGAAGTCACTGCTTACTCCTTATAAGGAAGAAAGGAGATGCATGTGAAAGATTTCAGGAAAAAAAAGAGAAAATCCAAGAAATGCTATTGACAAGTGCCTTATTCCAAGAAATGCCATCGACAAGTGACACTTCCAAAAAATACCATCATATAAGACAACTTGTCTAAAAAATACTATTGACGTCACTATTTTGTTACTTGTACTCTGTTGACACTGTGTAAAGACTATTTTGCTCTTGTGAAGAATGTATAATATATTATTCAAACTAGAGTTAGTTTGATACTTTGCCGAGAGTATATTTGGGATGATATAGTACCTTGGCATTTCAAATATTTTCACACCAGACTCAGAGTGGTAGTTGTTACTAGGAAAAAACTAAGGGCAATTTGGTTATTTCAAGAAAAAGGAATTGGTCTAATGAGGTGGAACGATGGAAACCTAACGGTGATGGCATTTCTTAGATAAGTAGTCTTGTATGGTGGTATTTTCTAGAAGTAGCACTCGTCCATGGCATATCTTAGAATAGAGCGCTTGTCAATGGTATTTCTTGGATTTTCTCAAAAAAAAATCAACTTGCTTGAGATGTAGCTAGTGCTCACAAGTTAACCTCCAAGTTAATTCGTGTTGTGATCCATCGAAAAATGGGTTTATTTTGCAATGCAAAAGAGAGAAGTGATAGAGATAGGACTAGGATTGGGATGCATCTAAGAATTGAAGAGGTGCAACAGCGAAAGCACGAACCTATGGTGGTTTCATGTTTCTCAGATAGGCTCAACAATAATATTACTGTTCTAATTCCATGCCTTTTCTTATACACGCCATGCCTTTTTGTGAAGTAGTTGATGATGGACTCCCTTGGATGTGTTCGTGTTTTGGTTGCAGCCAAGGCGCTGACGGGCTGGTCTGCTTATGAAGTCCTCTTAAACATAGAATCCAATACAGAGATGAAAGTACTTTACCTTTACCGTGCTGTTTTTCTTAGTATGATCTTGTACATCCAGACGTCGAGACATCGAAGAGTAATGCGTGGATACTATTTGTATTTTATTTTGCTCACAATAAAGAAAAATAAAAGCAAACACTCAACTTGAGTTGATGAAAAAAAAAGAAAATTTACTTCAACTGAAGAAGCTTTTCAAAATACAAAGTCTTCTCATTCAGCTTGAAAAAATCGTTTAAGATTGCATAAATGTATAATCTGTGCAATCAGTTGAATGCAATATTTTTTTAGTGAAATGCATATGATGATTTATGATTCATCAAAAAAAAACTACTCCCTCCGTTCTTTTTTAAATGATGCCTGTATACAATGCAATTAAAGGTGTTTTAATAGTTGACGTGCCTATACATCCCGAAATCCCCACCCATATACATCAGCGATACAAGTACGCCGCTATCGCCGCCCTCTACATCGTTAGCGTCCCGGCTCCTCCACTTCCGGCACCTCCTAACTCCCTGCTCCATGCTCCCCGCCGACCTAGGATAAAGGGAAAATCTATATCTATACCTATTATAAAAATACGGAAGGTTTCCGTCTTGTTCGTCCGCTCGCACGTGCCCCGCTCGCACGCCCGTCGCGCCCTCGCACGCCCGTCTCCGCTTGACTAAACCAACCCCAGAATGGCGCCGGCGGAGTCGCGGCCGCCGACCGCCGCCACCCGCAAGCGGAAGAAGCCGCACAAATCCTCTAAAACCCTCACCAAGAAGACCCCCAATCCCGCCTCCACGACGAATACGAAGACGAAGAAGAAGCTCAAGCAGAAGAAGCCGCCACCCACGCCGCCCGCCACCGTCTCGGAGGATGAGCCTGTCGGGTCGGCTGCCAGCGGTGTCCTCCTGTCGGCCGAGATGCCCCCGGCGCGGCAGCTCGAGTTCCTTCTCCGCAGCTTCGAGCGCGCCGCCAAGATGCACCTCTCCCCGCTCGAGCTCGAAGACTACTCCGGTACCTTACCTAGAGATGCTTCTTGTGCTTCTTGTTTCGAATTGCTCTACTGGTCATCGTGAAAGATGCTACTTACTGGGGGATCTGCTGTGATTTGCAGAGGGATGTGTGGTGCCCCTCGCCGACGGGGCGAGTCAGGACGTGGAGAGCTTCGGTGACCTGTTGGAAAGATCACAGGATCCTACATTCAATTTTCGACTGGTTTCTCGACTGATCTAATTCCCGACTAGTTTCCCGACTGCTTATCAAGTATTCCTACTTCAAGAAAAACAGAGGGACACACAGGATGTGAGAATGGAAACGCAAGAACACAAAGTATTTAGGACAATTTTCTTGAGTTGTATTTCTGAGTAAACTACTCTTACACTCTATTGCCACTCTATTACAGACACTAGCTACTGCTATTTATAAATTTACACGGAAGCATCATAGGATACCCTGTCCACTATCTCTTCCAATGAAGAAACATAAACGCTGACCACTAATGGCCAGTAACTCCTGCCGACTACACAAACGGTCAGCTAAAAATAGTATGCATGTAACGGGTGAAAATCCAACCATTACAAACAGTAAATGGTATTAGGACCATAGCCATAATTAGCTTTTCAACATTCTCCCCCATAATCTTGGCATGGTCAGGTGCCGCATGGTCGCCAGTTTTGCTGCCGACAACGCCTTCGTCAGTGTGTCGGCTCGCTGTTCATCAATGCGAACAAACTCGACGCATATCTGACCATTTTCGACACATTCACAAATAAAATGATACCTTGTGTCGATGTGCTTACTCCGGCCATGAAATACCGGATTCTTCATGAGGGCAATCGCGGACTTGTTGTCGACGAAGAGCTTCACCGACCTTGGTTCCGTCCTGACTAACTCAGCCAACAAAGCCCTCAGCCAGAGTGCCTGGCTGGCTGCTGCAGTTGCCGCCATGAACTCAGCCTCATAGGATGAAAGAGCCACTGTCTTTTGCTTTTGCGAGTTCCACGTAACCAGGCAGTCATTGACATAGAATGCCATGCCACCTGTGCTTTTTCGGTCATCAATATCACCGGCCAAATCACTGTCTGTGAAACCGGTGATCTTCTCTTCTCCGCCACCTCTCCCATACATCAGTCCGAACTCAATTGTACCTTTGAGATATCGAAGGATTTGCTTCACAGCCTTGTGATGCATCACCGTGGGCTTCTCCATGAATCTACTCGTTACACCGACTGTGTAGGAGAGATCCGGCCTGGTGTGAAGAAGGTAGCGTAGACATCCGATGATGTGCTGGTACTCGATAGTATCAACCGGGTGCCCTTCGGGATCCTTGTGCAGCTGGGCTCTCGGCTCCATGGTTATCTTGGTAGAATTACAATCAACCATGCCAAATTGAGTTAGTACCTTTTTGGCATAAGCAGTCTGCTTGATCAAAATCCCACCGTCTTCTTGTGCCACCTCGATGCCGAGGTAGTACGTAAGTAAGCCGAGATCACTCATCTCGAGCTCGCCCATCATCTGTTGCTTGAAATTTGCAATCGCCGCTGGAGATTCTCTGGTAATGATCAAATCATCCACGTAAACACCAACAATGATGCCACTGTTGGCATTTCCCCTTGTGTACACAGCTTGTTCTTGTGCACATCTTCTGAAGCCGAGTTGCTTCAGACTTCTGTCAAGCCGCATGTTCCATGCACGTGGTGCTTGTCGGAGCCCATAGAGTGTTTTGCTCAACCTGAGTACCAAATGCTCCTTGCCTTTCACTATGAACCCCTCTGGCTGGGCCACATAGACTTCCTCCTTGAGTTCGCTATTCAGGAAGGCTGACTTAACGTCGAGGTGATGAACTTGCCATCCTCGAATAGCTCCAGCGGCAAGGATGACACGTACTGTGTCGAGGCGAGTACAGGTGCAAAAACTTCTTCAAAGTCAATGCCATGTCGTTGCACATACCCTTTTGCAACCAACCTGGCTTTGTGCTTGATGACCTCGCCATCCGAGTTCTTCTTGAGCTTGTACACCCATTTGAGCCTGATTGCCTTATGCCCAGTCGGCAATGAAGTAAGCGACCAAGTCACGTTCTTCTCAATGGCCTCAATCTCTTTAGCCATAGCTTCTTCCCATGCTGGTTGACCAGTAGCTTCGCGAAAAGTAGACGACTCTTCCGTCTTTGCGAGCATTGCCTCCTCATCAGCTTCATCATACACCAGCTCCATACGTGGTGCATCTTTCATGATGTCGGCAATGTTCCTGTACCGAACAGGTCCATTGTTGCTACCAACATGGCCACCGGACCATGGGGTGGGTAGATTCCTCCCCTGGTCAACAACTATAGCTGTGGTCGTCGTAGCTTGCCGAGCACTCGGCACACCTTGCCAAGTAGTCGACACTCTCCCGAGTGCTGGAGTGGAGGGAATAGTCGGGGTAGTTGGCACATCTTCTCGAGTAGTCGGCACCCTGCCAACTGCAGGGGTAGTCGGAGTAGACGATCCGAGTGCTGTCGTGGGCATTGGCACGCCTGCCGATGTGCCCCTGATTGGACTCATGCCGACTCTTGACGACTCGGGATTGGTCTCTTCTCCGACCACGAAGTCGGGAGACCGTCCATCTTCTGAATCTTCTGACTACTTCCACTCTGCATTTTCTTCAAATATAACATCCCGACTTACATGGATTTTTTCACGGAGTGGATCCAATAGTCGGTGAGCTTTGTGTCCTTCTTCGACGCCCAAGTACATCAATTTCTGACTTCGGTCATCGAGCTTTTTGAGATGTGGAGTGGTCACCTTGGCGTGTGCCGTGCATCCGAACACACGGACGTGTGCCAGGTGCGGCTTTCTTCCCGACCATGCCTCAAAGGGAGTGCAATCACCCATCGCCTTGGTTGGGAGCCGATTGAGGAGATAGACGGCATGACGCACCGCCTCCCCCCAATATCTGCCGGGCACACTCATACTCTTGAGTAGTGAGGGCACCATAGCCATCATCGTTCTGTTGCGCCTTTCAACCACACCATTCTGCTGTGGTGAATATGGTGCGGTGAAATGGCGTTCAATTCCTACTTGCTCACACACCTCTGCGAGCTCGGCTGACAGGAACTCACCTCCGCGGTCAAATCGAAGGAACTTGACGCGGTGTTCACTTGCGTTCTCGGCCAGCAACTTGGTCTTCATGAATGCCGAGCATGCCTGGTCTTTTGTCTTGATCACATGCAACCACATCCACCAGGAATAATCATCAATAATTAACATAAAGTAACGATTACCGGCTGGAGTTGATGGTGTGATCAGTCCACACAGATCAATATGCAGAAGTTCGAGTGGCTTCTCCGCTCGATATCTGGCTACCGTTGAGAACGGCAATCTTGTTTGCTTCGCCACCAAACACGTCCGACACAACTGGTCAGGATGTGTAATATGTGGTACTCCGGCCGCCATACTCTTGACGGCGATCATCTTCAAAGCTTGAAAGTTTACATAGCCGAGGCGTGCATGCCACAACCATGCTTGATCATCGAGGCTTGTCAACAGACAAACTGGCCTTGCTAGCTTCATCTCAATACGATAGAGACAATTTTGAGATCGCCTCACCTTCATTATCAAGTGAAGGGGATTTTTCATGGATACCTCAGGTACATCTTCATCCATTAGTACTTGGTGACTAGTCTCAGTGAGCTGGCCGAGGCTCACCATGTTACTGCGAAGTCTGGGAATGTAATAAACCTCCTGGAGGAGCCAGTGATCTCTAGACTTGCAGGCGAAAAGGATTGAACCCTTACCCATGATTTGCACCGTCGAGCCGTCGCCAAATTTCACCCTTCCGGTGATTCCTTCATCCAGCTCAAGGAATTTTTCCTTGTCACCAGTCATGTGATTGCTGCGCCGTTCTCAAGGAACCAAACATCAGTTGGTGCCTCAACGCACTCGGATGAGTACAATTCTGGTTGCACCTTCTCTTCTTCAAGTATGATGACTTTTTGTGTCTCTTCTGAGACCGCCAAAAGTAGTGCTGGCTCAACATCTTCGTCACGTGTGAGATGAGCCTCCTCCTTCTTCTTTGACACTCGACATTGTGTCGAGTAGTGCCCCATCTCGTCGCATTTATAGCAACGAATGTGACTCTTGTCACAGCTCTTGTCGCCACTTGAGCCATTTGCCCCATCTTTGCGAGGTCCTCCCTGACCTCCTTTGCCACGGCCTTTGCCACGACCACGACTCAACTGGTCGCGGTTCCCGCCTTCTATAGGGGCTTTGTTCTTCTTGCTTGACGACGAGTCATCGCCGTCTTTCTTGAACTTTGCCTTCCACTTGGCCTGAGTGAGAAGTACCTGGCCATCGGCATTCCTGCCGACGTTGATGTTCTTCTTGCGCGTCCACTCCTCGAACATCTTGAGACGTCCTACGGTCTCCCCGAATGCCAAAGTTTTGAGATCAAAGAACTGCTCGATGCCAGCTATCACATTGATAAACCGTTCTGGCATCGTGTGAAACAGCTTCTTCACGAGGATGGCATCGCTCAGCGTCCGCCGAGACTTGAGTACCTGATTGACATGGCAACAAGTCGGTTGGCATACTGGTCAAGGGACTCACTGTCGTTCATGCGCATGACGTCGAATTCGCTTTTCAACGTTTGCAGCCGTGCATCCCGTACTCGGTCTGCACTGACAAACCTCGTCTTGAGGCAATCCCATACCTCTTTTGCCGTTTTCTTGTTGGCCACTTGCATGAGGAGGTCTTCAGGTAGCACTTCAAAAGGGTGCGACCTCGCCTTCTTGTCAAGCCGGGCATCGACTTCTGCATTGCCTGTCGGCTCGACAGCCTCCCAAATGCCTTGATCCTCCATTGTGGCCTTAACACGAATCACCCAACTGGTGTAATTCGTGTGTGTCAGCTGTGGGTACTGGAACGTACCACTGACTTGCTATGCTCGCGACGTCTCTCCCGTAGCAACGATTGACATGGGATTCAGTCGTAGAATCTTGGGCATAGACCTGGGGAGCTCTGATACCAATTGTTGGAAAGATCATAGGATCCTACACCCAATTCCTGACTAGTTTCCCGACTGCTTATCAAGTATTCCTACTTAAAGAAAAACAGAGGGACACACAGGATGTGAGGATGGAAACGCAAGAACACAAAGTATTTAGGACAATTTTCTTGAGTTGTATTTCTGAGTAAACTACTCTTACACTCTATTTCCACTCTATTACAGACACTAGCTACTGCTATTTATAAATTTGCACGGAAGCATGATAGGATACCCTGTCCACTATCTCTTCCATGCAAGAAACATAAACGCTGACCACTAATGGCCAGTAACTCCTGCCGACTACACAAACGGTCAGCTAAAAATAATATGCATGCAACGGGTGAAAATCCAACCGTTACAAACAGTAAATGGTACTAGGACCATAGCCATAATTAGCTTTTCAACATGACCATGTGAAAGGGGCCTTTGGCGGGTCGTGGAAGGAGCTCTGTGAGGGGAAACTAGAAGAGGGTGCTGTTGATGTGGGTAGCACGGCGCTCCTGGTTATCTGCTCGGTTGCTCTGAGATCACTGGAGCTTCTTAGGTAGAACTTGTTCTAAATGGATTACATCATTTTGCGTTGCGTCCTTTTGTTGAGACCATGGAGGATTAACAGGATATTATGTTGTGTTTCTAGTGATCATGCCAAATTCTGACTTGCTATAATGAGATTATGAATTATGATCATGTTCTGTTGACACTAGAATTGGTGTGTACTTTGCAGGGGTTTAAAGACGTTTACTAAAGATTGCCGCCCTGTAAAGCTCTTTGCTAAACACATGAAAGTGGAGGAGCAGGTATGTATTGTCTCAGTTGGAAATTTTGGGCAACATTAGGTTACCGCAGAAGAAGAGGGGAGGTGAGTGGGTTCTGGTGTCTCCGTCCCCCACTTCTCATCCCTCCCCCGTCTTCCCTCCTCTCCCACGGAGACCAGCGAGCTCGTGGCAGACATTGGTGGGGCGGGCTCGTGAACACAGTGGAAGGCGATGTGGCTGCGACGGGCGAGGGCGCGGATGGTGGTGATCGCTGCTAGGGAGGACACGCCTAGCGTGGGCGGGATCCCTGAGCTGGTTTTGCCGCTTGAGCTCTACTACTCCATGGAAAGAGATTGATAGGAGGAAGAGGGGGTGAGAGAGATGACGGGTGGGACCCACGGAAAAAGCTGGGAGTGTCGAATGTGTGGTTTTGTATTTGAAGGGGATAATTCGGCCCTAAAGTAAATAATAATTATATAATTTTTTAATAATATGAATGGTCAAATGTATATTTAAAAATCAACGATGTCAAAAATTAAAAATGAGAATCTTGTTCGGTAAAAAACCGTAGCCGAGCAAACGGAACCAATTTTTTTTACAAGTTTTATTTTATAAAACAAGCATCTCGGTTCTTTTTATTTTAAATAAATAATCCTAAAATTATATACATTGCTCTACAACTAATACATAACAGATTCCATAGCTAACATTATTGGAACAAGTGAATATAAAAAATATTTAAAATATAAAAATTGATATTAATAATGTTCATAACCCAAATTTTTTTGGAAAAACAATAAATCTATTTTTAGAATAAAAACTTTATTTAAGATTTTCCTGTATTTTTTCTAAACCGTTTAAAAATGTAACTATTTCTATGGCTTAACATTTATCTACAGCTGCGAAGATGACGCTGTCGACGAGAGACACCTCGATGACATCCCTTGCATTTGATCGAATCGCTTCCCTACGATAGACATTGTTTCGATTGAAAAATATGGTGACCAAATTTGTGCGCACTTTAATGGCCTTTTCAACTTTAATGATTATTAACAATTTAATCACCCGTAGCGAAGCACATGCACTTTGCTAGTAAAGAAAAAGAGAAAGAGAGAAAGAGAAAGGAGGGGCAAGGCAGGCTGGGCAGGGCCGAGAAGAAAAGGAGAAACGGAGCGGTGGCCCGATGACGAAACAAACTTGTTTGCTAGGGTTTCGGAATGAGAAATTGTACTTTCGAGAGAAAAGAGGAAGAAAGGGAGAATCCTTGCACCGCTAACCGTGCTTTGTTTCGGATGACCATGCCATGCTCATCTTGCTTGTTGCGGTAGACCCATTTCATCCCAATCACATTTTGCCTTGGCCTAGCCACCAATGACCAAACTTGATTTCTAGTGAAGTTATTCAGCTTTTATTGCATTGCCAACACCCAATCCGAATCATCGAGTGCTTCCTCTACTCTTAAATGTTCAATAGAATACACAAAAGAGTAATGTTCACAAATATTTGCAACTCGAGATTTTGTGGATACTATCAGTGTACTAAATATGGGGTATCATACAGACATGCATATACCTCGGTGGAATACAATATACCAATTTCTATAAAGAAACAAACCCCATATATATGGATAGAGTTTGGAGCAGATAAGGAAGGAGTCATCGATAAGGAAAGAAACATAGAGTCCTACTCAAGCCCTACCAAGACTACTCAGATTCGTATTCTAGTTCTACTTGGACAAGGGGGCATCTGAAGGTATAAATTCAAGAGAAGCCACGTACTCCCAATCCCATGGAGAGACATTGGAAGAGCCTGACGATGACTAGCCACCGACCACCATACCCTAACCTTACGCCAACATACTGGCAGATTAGATTAGGGTTTCTCTCTCTATATGTCGATGTTTTACACCGGCAATATGAATATGGGGCTACCCAGCGGATGGAAACTCGGTGGATTGCAAAGGAACACAGGGAGATTTTATACTGGTTCAGGCCCTCGATGTGAGGTAATACCCTACGTCCAGTTGAGATATATTCCTTTGAGGATTACAGTGGCGGTTCTGATGAACTTGTATGGCCATCTGGGGGTTTTTCCCTATTCCCCTCATGGGGCGCCCTGCCTCTCCTTATATACTGGGGGACAGGGTTACAATGTAGGAGTCCCAGCCGACTACGACCAAGGGATCTCCTCTTAGAGATATAACTTGCCCAACTAGGACTGTATATTCCTTATCGTACAAGGCAAAGTCTGCCTAACCTGGCCATATCTCTAATTACAAGGCTAGGCCCATCCTCTTTCCGAGTGGCCCATATGCTTGTCATGAGGTACGCGGGGCCCATGGCACCCACAGTAGCCCCTGAGACCTTCATAGTGGAGTCATAGCTGACGCCAAGTGCTCCTCCTCCTTGGGGAAAGCTTCCTGAGTGCCTTGCTCCCGAGTACTCATTGTCCGAGTGCTTCCCAAGTGCTTCCTGGGTGCTTCTTCTCCAAGTCCTGCTTCATGTTAGCTGGCAATGAGGCTATGAAGGGCTCCATGGTAAAGTATGAATAGTGTGCCGAATAGGCGCACCTATTAGGTGTAGCCCCCGACTTTGTGCTTAATTGCGAAACAATTAAACATAATGTCGATGCTTTGCACCGGTAATAAAACTATAGGGCTACTCGGCGAAGGTGAATTCGGTGGATTGCAGAGGAACACAGAGAAGGTTTTATACTAGTTCAGGTCCTCGATGTGAGGTAATACCCTACGCCCAGTTGAGGTGTTATTCCTCTGAGGTGTTTGATGATCGATGATCTTCCGTGCCCTCATAGGGCGCCCTGCCTCCCTTTATATACTAGGGGACAGGGGTATATGATAAGGATCCCAGCCGGATACGGCCAAGGGATTTCCTTCTTAGAGATAGAAACCTATCCGACTAAGACTATGTCTTATTATACAAGACATGGCCTGCCGGGTGCTATCTTATCTCTAATTACATGATCTGGCCCATACTCTATCCAAGTGGCCCATATACTGGTAATGAGGTACCCGAGGCCCATGGCCTCCACACATAAAGTCAAAGATGTTTAACCTTTTAGCCTTTCTTGAGTAGTATATCACTCAAAAATAAGATCCTTCGGTATCATGTCAACTGGAATATGTTTTTTGTCGTTCCTAAGTGGTATATCACTTAGAATTAAGACTCTTCAGCATCATGCTAGCTGGAAGAATTTATAGTCATCCCCGAGTAGTATATCACTCGGAGACTAGACTCTTTAGCTTCATGTCAGCCGGAAATATTTTATAGTCTTTCCTGAGTAGTATGTCACTCGGGAGATAGACTCTTCAGCATCATGTCGGCTGGCAGAAGTTTTTATAGTCGTTTCCGAGTGGAATGTTACTCGGAAGTTAGACTCTTCGGCGTCATGTCAGCTGGAGATATTTTATAGTCGTTCCCGAGTAGTATGTCACTCGGAAATGAGACTCTTCGGCATCATGTCGGCCGGAAAAAGTTTATAGTCTTTCCCAAGTAGTATGTCACTCGGAATTAGGACTCATTGGCATCATGTCAGTCGGAAGAAGTTTATAGTCGTTTCCCGAGTAGTATGTCACACGGAAATTAGACTCCTCAGCTTCACGTCAGCTGGAAAAGGTATTTATAGTCTTTCCCGAGTGGCGTCCCACTCAGAAGTTAGATTCTTCAGCATCATGTTGGCTGGAATAATACTTGCTCATGGCAACCGTTGGCTAAGCATGTAAGCCGAGTACCACTTTATGAAACTTAATCCATTATGTGGTCAGGTGTACTTGAGACATACCTGCATCCCCATTTTTAATGAAGACTAGCTCATGATCCTTATAAGGATATTCCTCAATACCTGGTGGATAATACAGATACCCGAACACATGTGTTCGGCCATTAGGCCTTCATAAAGCATATCTGTTTACCTCATCGGTTCCTGTTGGTAGCACCAACACTGTGATTTTAACACAGCCCGCAAGAGGCCCTCATTGAGCATGCTACTGTAGAAACTCATATCTTGTGGCGTACTACTGAATAGGTCAGCATCCCTCGTAGGTCTGAACATTGTCATTGGCATCGATGGTTGTAGTTGGATAGAGGAACCCTTGTATGCAAGCCTTTTCGACTTACGTTCTGGATGCAGTCTGGTTGCCACAGATGCCCGAGTGGACAAATTGCAGGATCTGCTTGCCCTCCTCAGGTGTAACGCAGTGCATGAGAACCCCAGATGCACTTGGCAATATTGGTCTTCTTCGACTACAAGAAAATACTTGCTTCGCCATTTGATTTGTTTAGCATCACTGCAGTCTTCTGGGAGATCGTCATTCAAGAGGAATCTGATGATTGGAATATGCCAGTCTTGGGAGATAATTAGCACTTCGCTTGTGATCGGGGTAGATTCAGCCTCCGACTGCTCGGCTGTTGGTTTCCACTTGACCGATGGCTCCATCAGTTGGTTGACGAAAATCCTAGTCTTGAAAAATAATAGCCGAATAAGGTACCCGAACCTTGCATTAGCATAGAATTCGGTTGGCGACAGAGTGATACCCGAGTCCCGACTAGTGCCGGTAGTTGGTTAAGTACTCGGATAATAGCACTCGTGGAGCGTAAATAGAGTCCGAGTCCCAACTGGCGTGAGTACTCGGTTAAGTACTCGGATAATAGCCCTCATGGAGCGTTCTGAGTGTATCCTTGGCAGGTTGGTCCAGCCCTCGAGCGTAGGAGATTGGCTCGTAGCCATGAGTTCCTGTTGCACGTATCCAGAACTGGCCCTGCATTATAAACATATCGGATGAGTAGCATCTAATCATCCGAAAAATATGTATTTTACAATATATGTAAATACATGTTCCTCCTCCTGTTGATATTAATTTCCCCGAGTAGTTGACTCCTTACGTTTAAGCACTCTGCCCGACTAGTCATAGCCCCTAGCGTCGGGAGTTGGCTTATGGCTCTTTCCCAGACACGCGTTTTGGGTGACTTGAGTTTGTCTTTCATGGAGCAAAGTTTCACGGATCGGAATTTATGCTACTCGAGTACTTTTGCAATCATTAAGAACAAAAACAAAAAATACGCAGCATGTACACCTATTAGGTGTAAGCGGCTGCGGTATTGGCAAAGCCGAGTGAAGAGTAGTTATCAGAAAGCGACTTAGCTGTTCGGTATTGCACGAGTTGGAGTAGGGATGCCCTCCTTGCGTTAGAGCTTTGAAGCCCCCAAGCATGTTACTTGTTGTTCTGATAATCTTCGACTGCCATTGTAGAGTCATCTGACTTGCGTTTGCGGTTCCCAGCTTTAGTCGGGGCCGCGTCATTGTTGTCCTTTTGCTTCTTCTGTCGAGGTGCATCTTTGTCATCGAGGAACTTGGCAACAGCATCGGCCGAGGCGGCGTATTTGTTCGCCATGTCGAATAGAGCTTTGAGAAATCTTGGAGGCTTCCGAGTGAACTTAGCGATGAACGGGGTGTCCTTGACTCCTTTTCGAAAGGTGGTGATGACGACCTCGTCCTTGATCTTCGGGATTGAATTCCTCTTCTTGGAGAACCTCTTGATGAAATCACATAGAGACTCGTTCTTCCTTTGGTGTAGTTGATATAAGTCATACTCGGAAGATGGCCTCTCGTATATTCCCTGGAAGTTGGCGATGAAGCGCTCCCTGAGTTCTCTCCACGAGCGGATTGAGCGCTTGGGGAGTCCAGTCAGCCATGTCCTCGCCGAGTCGGCTAAAGCGACTGGGAGGTAGTTAGCCATGACCTTATGATCTCCACCAGCCACCCGAATGGCTAGAGCGTAGACTGTGATCCATGATTCTGGGTTAGTCTTCCCGTCGTACTTCTCTATCCCGGTGGGCTTGAAGCTTGACGGCCAGTCGATCTGTTGTAGCTCGCGGGTGAAAGCCAGTATTGCTTCGTCTTCAGGGGGGCTTTGGCTCCGACTGTGGCGGTGAAGCACCTCGTGGTGGAGGCCAAAGCGTTCGTTTTCATCCTCTAGTCGGCGTCGCTTGTTTTCTTGGCGCTCGCGATGCAGGGCATTAATGTCTTGTCGGAGGTCACGTTGTAGTCATTCTCGGAGGTCTTGATTGCCTTGGCGTCCGTCTTGATTGCGGCGCCATCGGTCTTTGTTGTCGTTGCCAAGTGATGAACGTCGCGGCTCCATGTGCGGCCGACTTGAGCCGACTACCCATCGTCGTGTAGAGGCGGATGAGATTGCCGTGGGAGGACCTGACTGGTTAGTCGGTGTGAGGGTATCGCCCAATTGCTATCGCTGCTGGCATGCCACAGCGGTGATCATGGCTTTGATTCTTGTGATAGTCAGGGTGGCCTGGTGGTCAGGCCCAAACTGGAGCATGTCCAGCAAGGTCGCAGCGGCCACAACATACTGTTGTGGCATGACAAAGACGTTGTGGTCGCCGACTCTTGTTTGGAGGCATTGTTGTTGAGCGGCGCGCCCGGCTTTGCGCAGGTTGTCATTGCGGGCGTCTTGCTTGGCCTGCTGGCGTCTGTGATCTTCCTCATGTTGCTCTCGTAGTCGGTGTGGCTCCTCAGTGGACGTTGAGCCCTTGGAAGCCATGAAGACCTCACGGTGGTGGAGAAAAGCTCTCCGGGGTGCTGTCCGAGTGAGAATTAGGGTCGGAATAACCAGCTGGAGCTCCGAGGAAGCACGTGCAGGAACTTTGGGGCTCAAAAACTCAACCTTGCAAGGCGAATTTCATGATTTTGGATCGGCCGAATCCGACAAAGTCGGGGAGAAGCGGGTGTACTTTTTCTGTAGATGTCTGCAGATATAAAATTTGCCCGATTCCAAGTCCGTATGCGAAAGTTATGGCCGTTTTACCGAAGGATGCGCAGAAACAGGGGCTGCCAATTTCTGGTGGTTGCTTCTGAGGCAGGCTTTCGCACAATACGGCTGGAGGTGAATATTCACGGCGCTGCCGAGTCTGTGCGGGAGATTGATGATCTCTCTCCTTCCTAGCCTGACCCGGGCTGGCTCAAGGCCTAGCGCGAGTCGGACGCCGAAGGAGAGAGTTGTCCCGAGGCCTGGATAGGTGGTAGATTGCCGCAGCAAGTCGATGAAGGTGGCTGCAGCGTCTTGTGTGCCGACTAGCGCGGAGTCGGTTGGTTCCTCGGCCGGATGGATTAAGTCTACGTCGGCCAAGGTGAGATTGCCGAACTAGTCGGCGATGAAGTCGAGGCTGCCGAAGCTGATGGTGTGCCCCGGGAGAAGTTGTCGCCGTCGACTCCGTAGATTGGATCCACCAGGCTTGTAGATGTTGATCTCGCTGAAGCCCCTACCTGGCGCGCCAACTGTCGATGTTTTACACCGGCAATATGAGTATGGGGCGACCCGGCGGATGGAAACTCGGTGGATTGCAAAGGAACCAGGGAGATTTTATACTGGTTCAGGCCCTCGATGTGAGGTAATACCCTATGTCCAGTTGAGATATATTCCTTTGAGGATTACAGTGGCGGTTATGATGAACTTGTATGGCCATCTAGGGGTTTTTCCCTATTCCCCTCATGGGGCGCCTTGCCTCCCCTTATATACTAGGGGAGAGGGTTACAATGTAGGAGTCTCAGCCGACTACGACCAAGGGATCTTCTCTTAGAGATATAACTTGTCCAACTAGGACTGTATATTCCTTATCGTACAAGGCAAAGTCTGCCGAACCTGGCCATATCTCTAATTACAAGGCTAGGCCCATCCTCTTTCCGAGTGGTCCATATGCTTGTCATGAGATACCCGGGGCTCATGGCATCCACACTATACCTTGTACTCATGAGATTGATATAGTGAAAAGCACCGGCCACCCAGTCAAACAGGAGTAGGCTATTACCTCTAATGGGCCTGAATCTGTCTAAAAATTACTGTCTCCTTGCATCTTCCTTTGTATCTTCATATCAGTCTTACCCTATGTCCTCATAATACACCGTATATACACGGATACTGTAGTTGGGTACCAATCCATCGACAGTTGGCACGCTAGGTAGGGAGCGTTGATATTCAGAGGATTCACAAAGATATGATATCAACATGTGTCACGCCCAGAAATTCATCAGAATTTCTAAAGCTAATTTGTGCAATAAATTCTCGTCCAGGAATTAGCCGAGGTACACAAACTGACAATTGATAAACATAACCAAAAACGTAATAATGATAAATACTTACAACAGAGACACTTAGTCCTCACACCGAAGAAAACAGTAGCGGAACAGCAACCTAGCAGAGCAGCAACACCAAACCACAGGCAGCTCAACTGGGGTATAAGCCAAACACCAACTTCTCCTCCTCACTAAGCTTCACTCTGATGATTGTAATATAGCAAGACTGAGTACCACCCACCGTACTCAACAAGCCACACTAGGGAAATACAACATAATGCAACAGATACCAAAGAAAGGCATAGTATGGCTCATTTGCATAAAACAACATTTAAAACATTTGAATTTAAAAACATCGAAAATAGTGTAGCTCATTCAATTAATCAATATTAAATCCATATCTGAACAACGCTCCAACGCAATTCAGGCCCAACCATTACTCTCCAAACATGTGAATTTTCCGACGAGGGATACTTCAATGACTTTGGATCGAAAGATAAGACCCGATCGAGTATGTTCCCCTCGAGATTGGAACTATTACTGTCCCAATCTTCATTAA
This sequence comes from Oryza meyeriana var. granulata, assembly GCA_003991445.1. Lineage (NCBI taxonomy): Eukaryota > Viridiplantae > Streptophyta > Magnoliopsida > Poales > Poaceae > Oryza > Oryza meyeriana. The sequence goes on along the minus strand of RYFJ01000466.1, from coordinate 117,401 downwards.
TTCCATCCAAGAGGATCGATTGTCGATGTTCTATATCGGCAATGATTATATGGGGTAGTCGGGAGAGCCTAAATCTGATGGATTGCAAAGGAACACAAGGAGATTTTATACTAGTTAAGGCCCTCGAGAGAGGTAATACCCTACTTCCAGTTGGGATGTATTTCCTTTGAGGATTTCTCTGGTGAGATTGTATGAGATCTGATGATTCTGCCCTCAGGGGGCGCCTTGCCTCCCCTTATATACTGGGGGATAGGGTTACATAGTAAGAGTCCTAGTTGGATTCCAACCCAAGGGTTTCTCTTTAGAGATATAACGTGCCCGACTAGGACTATTGACTTTCCTTATTATACAAGGTATTTTGTGCCGAGTCCTACTATATCTCTAAGTACATGGTTCGGCCCATCCTATATCCGAGTGGCCCAAAGACTTCTCATGAGGTATCCGGGGCCCATGGTCTCCACAGCAGCCCCTGAGACCTTCATAGTTGAGTCACAGCTGATGCCGAGTGCTCGTTCTCCTTGGTGAAGTCTTCCCGAGTGCCTTGCTCCCGAGTACTCTTCATCCGAGTGCTGCTTCTCCAAGTCCTGCTTCATGTCGGCTGGCAACAAGGCTATGAAGGGCTTCATATGAAAAGTATGAATAGTGTGCGCCGAATAGGCGCACTTATTAGGTGTAGCCCTCGACTTTGTACTTAATTGTGTAACAATTAAATATAGTCAAAGATTTTTAACCTTGTAGTCATTCCCGGGCAGTATACTACTCAGAAACAATACTCTTCCGCATCATGTCAGCTAGAAGATGTTTGCTCATGGCAATTATAGGCTAAGTATATAGCCGAGTACCACTTCACGGATTTGTAACCCGATATGTGGTCAGGTGTACTTGGGAAGATATCAACATCCCCAATTTTAATGAAGACCTGCTTTCGATCCTTGTAAGGATATATCCCTGATACCTGGCGAGTAACATAGATACGTGAACACATGTGTCCAGCTACTTAGCCTCTCTTGGAGAATAGCTATGTACTCAGCCGGCTCCTGTGAATAGCATTGGTACTGTGTTTACACAGCCCACAGTCGGCACTACAGTGTGCGCTGTTTTAGGAACTCATGTCTTTTTTGGCCTAGCTGAGAATTATCTGGCCCAGGCCCAGTTAACCGACGCAGCTCTATTTAAGCGGTGGGAGGGGAGAGAAAAGATTCCTTCTTCCTCACAATGCACAAAACGCTACACCTTCCACTCTTCGTGCCAAAGTTTTCTCCGCTCAAGCTCTAGGGTTTACTGTAGCCTTCCGAGTTCAGCATCTTCCCGTGCAAATCAGCCCGATTCCCTCCGTAGCTTACTTCTCCACCATCATCAAAGCCTTTCCTCCAACTTTTCCCCACCCAAGGATGTCGAGGTCGGGGTTCGAAGCCCCAGAAGCGGAGATAGGTGAGTGGCCGGCGTCGGACTGCTGCACCTCCAAGCTTCGACACTTGGAGCAGGAGTGCGTGCTTCAACCGCAGAGGCTGATCCAATGGCATCCAGCTGACAGCGAGACTAACCCGGCGCCGTGTCCGGGTGAGATCGTTGTCTTCGCTCCCTTCTTCTACCACGGCCTGGGTCTCCCCACTTCCAATTTTCTTCGTCGCCTGCTGTTCTATTACCACATCGAGCTTGTCAATTTGAATCCGAACTCAAGCCTCCATATATCCATTTTCTGTACTCTGTGTGAGTGCTTCCTGGGAATCCAACCACACTTCAACCTCTTTCGCTATCTCTTCCACATCAAACGCCAGCCCTCCAGGAATAAGATCCAGGCCATTGGGGGGGCTGGCCTCTAGTTGCGAAATGAAATGAAGAAATTGTTTATCCATGTCCCCCTGAAGTCTTCTCTAAAGGGATGGCACAAGGAGTGGTTTTACTGTCAGAACCCCGAGCCATCTCTTCCTCCTTTCACCGACGCTGCCCCATCGGTACTTTCTTCATGGACGGCCACCCCAAGCTTCAAGGAGATGGGACAGGTCTACCGATTGATAGAGATTATCGATAGGTGGAAGAGTGAAGGGCTAACAGGACCTTGGGTGACTTAGTGTTTCTTGATGTGGCGGACCAAGCCCCTAAAGCTTCAAAAGCACTTCGAATTCGACTACCGGGGCAAGAAGGACTCCAGCTGAGAGCATCCCGACCCCATCGACGAAAGGGAAGTCACTGACTCCCTATTATCTTTCTTCGCCAGTGGGGTCATAGAGACAAAGGACAAGGACCACACCCCAGAGCCCTTCCGCCGGAAGAATCCACGTCCAGAGGTAACGTTTCTGAGTTGGGATGATATTTGCTTGATTGATTGCTGTATTGTATGGCTTGTCTTCAGTCTTCGGTTGGTGAAGTAAAATGCCAAATGTGTGTTGCAGGAATGTAAGGAGTTCGATAGTGGTCGCAGAGATCAGTCGGCTCCTAGATCCAGGAAGAGGTTAGCGGGCCCCTCAGATGACGAGCCCGGCTCCAAGAGAGCCGGGAAGAAGCTCGTTGATGACTCGGACAGGAGGAAGAAGAAAACGAGAGGCGGCAGTGGTAGTCTGAAGATTAGAGACGCATTTCGCCACCGCCAAGGGAACCTAGCCCTCTTCCTGCACCGAGTAGCCCCAAACCGGCTTCCGCTAGCCCACGGCCGCCAATGCTGCCAAAAACAAGGTCCGCACCCCAGTTGTCGAAGGATGAAACCTCGACTGCGGGAAGTCAGGAGACCCCCCTTTGAGATTCGGCCAGGGGAGTAGTTCTCAGGTGACTGCGGCGTCGGACGGATCAGCGCTCGGGCAGGAACAGGAGGGCCCGAGCTGGAAGACACAGAGGTTCGGACCGTCCGATTCGGGACCGGACCGTCCGAACCGCGATAACCGCACGAGAGAGAGAGAGAGACAGGAGGCGTTTAGACAGGTTCGGGCCGCCGGAGCGTAATACCCTACTCCTGTGTGTATGCTATGTGGGGGTGAATGTATTTAGCTTAGGAGGAAGAGGGCCCGGGCTCAAGGAAGAAGAAGACCCGGGCTCCTGGAGTGAACTAGAGCTTAGGAGGAAGAGGGCCCGGGCTCAAGGAAGAAGAAGACCCGGGCTCCTGGAGTTCGTCTCCCCTCCAGTCCCCCCTTCCAAATGTGGCATGGATCCTCCTTTATAGGCGAGGGGAGTCCACAGTGCCGGTCATACGTGGTGAGAGAGAGATATGATATGTCTTGTCGTGCCGGTCGGCGCCCGCCTGCTGCGCCGCGCCTAGAGGAGCGTCTAGTCGCCGCCTGCTCGGCGGCTGCGGGCGGCTAGAGCTGGTCTGCTGTCGCCTTGTCGGGTCTGCTTGTCTTGTCGCCCGACTGCTGCAGGCGGCTGTCCCCTGGAGATGTTGTCGGGAGACAAGCGGGAGGCGCCCTGTCGCTTCACCATTAATGCAGGTATATTTGGGGAGTTGGTCCGCCGAGCTCCTCAAGTGAATCGGTATCGGCCGTTGGCAGTCGGCTCGGCATCGTCAGTCGGCATCGGCCTAGGGCCCGGTCATCGGCACCCGGGGCCGGGGGATCGGCGCCCGGGTCCGGGGCAACCTGATGGCGCCCCGGGGCCGATGGTGCCCCGGGGGCTCAGCGGAATGCCGACCGTAGCCAGCCGTTTCTTCTGCAGAAAGTGGGTCCGGAGGAGCTGACGTGGCCGGGCATCCGCGCGTCCCCGCAGAACGTGGGACCCCCAGTCCCATTTCGCCGACACCAGTCGACAGCCTCTGAGACAGAGCCGACTGGGCTGAAGTCGCCGACTCCTGCTTTGACCCCGGCTGGCCCAACTGCCGGCATATCTCCACCGACAACGAGGCTGTCAAGCTCATCACCGAGTTCGTCGGGGGTCCCCCTTTGGAAGTTCAAGACCTCCAAAAGGTTAGTGTCTTGTGGCCTTCGGGATAGTTGAAGTACTTGCTCTGTTCGCCTTTGTGATATACGCATCGTCATGCAGGAAGAGGAGTGACGTCCTCCCGACCGGCGACGAGCCAACTGCTCCAGCAGCCGAGCCGACAGTGGTAGAAGTTGAAGTCCCAACATCTGCCGCCAAACCAACCACCGAAGCGGCAGCAGTCACCGAACCCGCGGCCATCCCAATCATTGAACTGGACACTAGCCCGGAGGCTGCTCCCGTAGAGCGGACCGAACACGGCGTGGCAGGCGAGGTTGAAGTCACAGCCCCCGAGCCGACTACCGAGACAGAAGCCCGAGTCGAGGCCAGGGCTTGACCTCTGTTGCCAGCTGCGTCGTCCTCGAGTGACAGCGAGCTACCCCAAATTGATTCCCCTCCGCCTAAATTCCCGAAAACTTTTTACGGGACGACTCCAGCGGGCGAGGCGGAGAGTTATGAACACGATGAGGTAGCCGCGTCTCGGGAGCAGCAGAACCTGATGCACGCGTCCATCGCTACTGCCAAGGGCATCCAGGTAATTCTTGAGTCTTGCCGAGTGGGGGAACTGTGATGAAGCCTGGGTTTTCTTCTTCCTGAACTAGTTTACATCATTTGTATGTAGAAAGTCGTGGACCGCACCGAGAAGATGCAGAAGGCTATCACTCAGCTAGCTCCCTAGCTTCAAGAGATGCATCAGCTCCACGTGGCCAAGGCCGAACTAGAGTGAGTGAGCGAGGAGCGGGAGATCTGGCTACGTAACTCAGTCTCCAAACTACAGAATGAGCATTGGGCTTGTGCCGAGAGGATCCGAGGTAAGCCCTTCAAACACATCTACCGAGTGATCTTGAACACTTTATCCCCTTCTTGATTGCTTCCCGAGTTGTTTTTGTGTTGCTCATAAAGCTCTCTAGGCCGAGCTAGAGGCAAAGAACACTGAACTGAAAACCCAGGTGGCTGCCACCGAGAAGCGTGAGAAGAAATTGAAGGAGACCGAGAAGGCTAAGACCAAGGTGGAAGCCGACTATGCAAGTGAGTAATCTTCCTGATCCCGACTATGTTCTTAGAACCAACTTCCTTCGTCACTTCGATCCTGAGTTGCTGTGTTGGTGATCCAGCGTCCAAGGCTAATGCTCAGACTCAATTTGATGCCTTCGCGGAGGAGATTAAAGTGATCAAATCTTCGAGAGACGCCATCGTTAACTCCATGAAGACATTGCTGGACGTAATGGAACCCCACCAAGTGGGCTCCAGCTACAGCTCTAGCTCCGTCAATCAGATAACCGACCGACTCGCGGAAGGCCCGAGTATCCTGAAGAGATACTCGGACGAACGAGTTGCGGTTGGTGTCGCGCAGACTTTGGCTATGGTGAAGTCAATTTACACCAAAATTGATTTGGAAGCCATCGGTGTAGGTTTTGCCGACGGGACGTCGGCAGAGGAGGCCATGGAGCTGGTGAGCCAAGCAAGGCCAATTGCTAAGACCATCGCCTGAGACTTGGGTCTGTAAAAGATAAACAAGCTGGTAGTCTGGGAGTGGTGGAAAACACTGTCATGGTTTGTAAATAACTTTTGTCTTTGTGTATGTGAATATGCCGAGTAGTTTCCCTAGCTAGTCCTTCATTAGACTCGCACAATCCATTAGTGAACGTTAGCTAGGTGGCGACGTAGTTTAAATGGCATTCGCCCCACCCCAATCGTACTCGAATTGGAACGCACAAGATTCATGCAAGTCTTTAGGATCCGACTAGGTAATACTCAGAGCAGAATGCATAACACATGTAGCCCCTGTAACACCCTGAAAATTGTCTTAATTAAAAAATTATCGTGGGTAAATGGAAATACAAGAATACACTAGAAATTTTTGTTTGAGAAAAGAGTTTGAATAAAATTTTGAAATTTCCAATATTAAAAATCCCGAGTTTAAATCTTTAAATAAATACTTGGATGCTTTTATATTCCAGGGGTTTTGTCGGAGTATTTTAAGCGTTTAAGTATTTACAATAATAAATTCTTCATGTTTTGTGGTGGCATTTACTTCTGGTAAATTCCCCGTGATTTAATAAACTCTCTGAAATTTTCTCGGATTTTTCGGAGCTACAGAATTAATTTTAATGCTATAAAGATCACTAAAGTAATTAAATAAATATAAAATAAATTCCTTTTCCTTTTCCCTGTTCGGGTCATTCCTAATTCAGTCCTTTGAAGTCTCCCCGTTCATCGTGAACTCTGACTCCCTTTTTCCTCTAGGGTTTTGTGTCGTTCCCAGAACCCTAAAGTCACCTCGAAAACCTAAATTCGAAATTACCATATTTATTCATTTTGAAATCCTAGAACTCTTTTGGACTCCCAATTCGAGATCCTTTGTATTCGAAATATTTATATTTCCCTTTGAGATAAATCCCAGATATTCCCTTAAACTCCTTTTCCGTCGAAACAAATCCAAATCTCCAATTGTGTTAGATTTCTCCAAATTCTGATTCCAATAAAACACCCTCGTCAATTCCGTAATCCCGAAACATTTTATTCAGAATATTCTATTTTCCAGTTCCCGAGAAAATATTCTAATTTCCCGCATCTCCAAAATATCCACATATTTTGGGAAGTTCAGTTATGCTGAATATTCCAAACTATTGATCTCTACAAAATAATTCCCAATTTTATCGGATTCCCGAATTATTCCGAGATCCGGCTTCCCCAAATATTCTTTGATAAAATACCCTTCTTTTTTGAATCCCGCCAAATATTCTCCTTCTTGAATTCCCCAAAATATTCATCTATTTTGGATATATAAATATTTCCCAGAAAATCCCCTCTAGTTCCCAACCCGATGAATAATCCAATATTTTTTTCTCCAAATATTCCTTGAATATTCTAAATATACTCCATTATCTGAATCCCACAAATTCCATTTCCTGGACCCTACTAAATATACTTTTATTTTCTAAATTCATCCAAATACCCTTCGATTCCCAATATATATATACGTGTATATATATATATATCCTCGTACTCAGATAATTTCAATGTCCTGAATACTTCCAAAATTTCTAATTCCAGAACGCGACTTAGATTCCACAAATATCCCCAAATTCCAATTTTTGCGAAATTGAAATTTTCCGGGAAAAGACTCCCATTTTTGCTTTCCAATCTTACCCTTTTATTTTCTTTTTCTTTCCCTTTTTCTTTTTCTCTCCGAGCCACTATTCCTCTTCCTTATCCTTTCTTCTTCTCTCCTCTGCCTCCCGAGGCCGAGCTGCCTCTCCTGCCGCTAGAGCCGAGCCCCAGGCCTAGCCTGCGCCTGGTCCGCCGCTGCCGCTTCCCCGGCCTCTGCCCAGCCTGCGCCCAGTTCGCCACAGCCGCCGGCCCAGCCCAGCAAGCACCGCCGCGCGCGAGAACCTGCCGCCGCCCCTATAAAGCCAGCCACCGTTTCCTCGGTGCCCTAGCCGCCGCCCCGCTCTGCTTCCGCAGCCGCTGCCGCCTCTTCTGCTCCCAGCGCCGTCGCCCGTGCGCCGTTGCCGTTCTCTGTGCCGTGCCGTTGCCTTGCTTCCCGCGCGCCGCCGTCGCTCAGCCGCCGCTGCCTTGCAGCTGTGCGCCGCCGCCCCTACTCCCGTGCGCTGTCGCCGCCATCGCCAACTGCCTCAGCCGTCGCCCTGCCGGCTGTCTCTGCCTTGCCGCCGACAGAGGTCGCCGTGGTCGTCGTCATCCCCGCCTACCGCTCATCGCCGGTGAGCATCCACCCCGTTGTCCCCAATGCCCCCATCTTCTTTTCCTCCTTTGACGCCTCGGACCGGGAAGCCGCCTGTCGTCGTCGTGTCGTCCCTGGCGTCTCCGTCGAGCGTCGCCGTCGAGCAGCCGTCCTCCGCCGCCGCCATCGACATCGTCCTTCATCCACAATCAGTGACCCAAAGCCGCCGCCCTCCTCCTCCTGCCCCTGCCTCCCAAAGCCGCCGCCCTGCTCTGACCTCCTGCGCCTGTTCACCGTGGTCGTCGCCGTCGGTTCCGTCATTGTCGCCTCCTTTCGGCCTCCGCCCTGTGACATCAACCCGTCACCGTCGGTGCTACATCGACGTCGCCTCTGCCTCCCGTTCCTCGTCATCTTTATTAGCCCGACGCCGATGTGCCACCCAAGGTCGTCACCCTCGGCATGTCGCCATCCTCCTCTGCTGCACCGCCCAGCCTTCCTCCTCATCGTCGCCATCTCGTCGGCGCATCGCCACAGTTACGTACCTTGGTGCCACCACCCGTCATCGTCTTCCCCTATGATGCTTAGAACCTGGCGATTCCCCTGCCTCGTCGCGCCATAGGAGCTCGGTTTGCCCCTCAGTGTCTCTGTCTTGTAGGCCGGCCGACAGCCTCTCCTCTTGTGTGATAGCCATGTGGACCTGTTAGTTTTCTCGGTGTATGACAAGTGAGCCTGGTGCACAGTAGTCCGAGCCATCTTGTCCATCCAACCCTTTTAATCAATCCTAGCCATCCGATCTATCCCGATCAAATCCGAACCGTCGGATTCCGATAACTCAATTCGGATGCCACCTCAGCCCTAACAGCCATCTCATCGCCACGTGTCGTCAAGCCATCAGTCCTCCACAGCCATTTGCTCTTCGGCCCCATGGACTTAGTCCATCCAAAACCCAATCCATGATAGTGGGTCCTACCTCAATTTCCTATACAATAGTAATTCCTTCAATAATCAATTTCTGAGAGAATATTCTTGAGAATATTCTTTTCCAATTCTTTTCGGATTCATTCTGAATTCAATATTCCGAAAGCCATATCTTTTCCATCTGAAGTCCGATTCGACCCGTTATTCTTCCTAAATTCATCTAAAATTATAATTTACTTGTTAGTGTATTTTTATGTACTGTTTCTTAGGATTTGTTATCGTTTTATGTGTAGTTACGTATATCGTCGATTCGGAAGACTTCGGAGTCTGCGGAAGAGTTCGGAAGAGTACTTGAAGACTTTTGCGATTGCAAGGCAAGTCACACGACAATCTCCTTGAGCATATTGATCCCGTTTGCGAAAGCTATTTTATTTTAAAGTTATTGCATGAAATGCTTTAGAATGACATTATTACGGGTAATTATTTAATAGCCAATATTCCTTGATATTTATGGCAATTTTGTTATTGCTATCTATACCTTGATACCCCAGGTAATAACATTGACTAGCCGGGTGTTTAATTATTTATCTGGCTAGATTGTTTAGGATTTTGCTTAGCCATGCCTAGCAAAGAATAGAATAACTTATGGGTTGTCATAATAATTTCTATACCACTATTCAGTCACATGAAATGATGTTCCATTTACGACGGTGGTCGTACGAGGACATTTTAATGGTTCAATAAAACTTGAATAAATGGTGGGTTGTGAGTACCAGGATTGTGATTGTTGCTAGCGGTGCTCATGACAGTTAAGGACCGGTTCGCGGACTACTTGTTGCGAAGCAACACTCGTGCTAACCACAAGCCAGCATGGGTAATGGTAGGATCCAATGTGTAGTATGTTCAACCGGGGTCCACCATGGTGTGTTGTGGCTGTGTCAATAAGACCACCATGGCTGCGTCAGTAAGTCCATGTCTTGGGCGTTGGATCGTTTCCCAGACTCAGAACCCGATCAGTTCTGGCCGGAAACTGGTGGTCCAGCGGGTGGCTTCCTTCTTGTGCGGATTACATGGAGGGTTCTATCACAATCTCTATTCGGGTACTTTCGAGTATCGCGACGCATGGCTGACATGATGTTGAGATTGTGTCTTGTGGGTAAATTGGTACATCTCTGGCCAGAGTAAAACTATTCGAATAGCCGTGCTCGCGGTTAATGAGCGGCCTAGCAATGTTTCTGTGATTAGTCCCACACAATTTAATAATGATGAGAAATGATGGAATATTGATAGCTCCTATTTGGAGAAGTTTTGGTTTGGGCCTGAACTGCGTTGGAGCGCTGTTCAGTGGTTGATTCAATACTGATTAATAATTAAACTATATTGTTTTCAATGGTTTTAAATGCAAATGTTTTAAATGTTGTTTACGCAAATAAGCCATATTATGCATTTTCCTTTGGTATCCTGTTGCATTACATTGCATTCCCTAGTTATGCTTGTTGAGTACGGTGGGTGGTACTCAGTCTTGCATTATTGCAATCTTTAGAGTGAAGCTTTGCGTGGAGAAGAAGTTGGTGTTTGGCTTATACCCCAGTTGAGCTGCCTGTGGCTTGGTGCTGAAGCTACACTAGTTGCCGTTCCGCTGCTGTTTTCTTCTGTGTGAGGACTAAGTGCCTCTGTTGTAAGTATTTATCGTTATTTCGTTTTGGTTATGTTTATCAAATTGTCAATTTGTGTACCTCGGCTGATTCCTGGACGAGGATTTATTGCACAAATTAGCTTTGGAAATTCTAGTGAATTTCTGGGCATGACAGCCCCCGACTCAGTACTCGGTTGAAGCAAGCGAAGTAGCGAGTCAGAGAAAAAGAAACTTTATTCATGTATATCGAATGTAAATACAAGACTCAGGTATAGAAAGGACGTAGTTGTTCTATGTTCCGCGAGTTATTGACAAGGACGTTGTCTTTAGTCTTGAGTCGGTAGGCACCCGGCCATGTAACCTCAGCGACAATGAACGGTCCTTCCCACAAAGGGGATAATTTATGCTTATCTTTGGTGGTTTGTATTTTTCTCAGACTGCGAATGGCCAAGAAATTGGGATTGTCTGTAGTTCTTGTGCTGGAAGATGAGTCTGCTTTGCAAAGAATTGACAGCCCTCGCAGGTGCGGACGATGTCTCTGACATCGGTGACGGCAGTCGGCCAGAAAAAGCCCTGTTGGTATACTTTGCCGACTAATGTCCTTGACGCGACGTGGTTACCGCCGACACCCGAGTGGACTGACCGTAGGACTTGTTTGCCCTCCTCAACTGTGATGCATCGCATGAGGACTCTGGTTACACTTTGTCGGTAGAGATCGTCGCCAACAACCAGACTATGTCTTTTGACTCGTTCGGCTTCACTGCGGTCGTCTGGGAGTTCATCATCTAGGAGATATTTGATGATTGGAGTTCTCCAGTCTTGGGAAATAAGTAGTACTTCGTTTGTTGGGGTATGTTCAGCCTCCGACTGGGATGCTGTAGTCGTCTTCTTCACTGACGGTTCCATCAGTTGTTCCACAAAAATCCCACTCGAAACAGCGTCGCGTCTGGAGCCCATGTTGGCGAGTTCATCGGCTGCTTCGTTGTATTGCCGCAATACATGAGTGATCTCTAGCCCATCGAACTTGCTTTCTAGTTTGCGAACCTTCTGGCAGTATGCCGCCATGTTGTCGTCTAGACACGTCCAGCCTTTCATCACTTGGCTGACCACGAGCTGTGAGTCCCCACGTACCGCAAGTCGGTGTATACCGAGTGATGCTGCGATGCATAGCCCGTGGATGAGTGCCTCGTACTCGGTGACATTATGGGAGGCCGGGAAATGTATTTGAAGAACGTATTTGAGTTTCTCGCCGGTTGGTGAAGTGAGGACAACTCCAGCTCTAGCGCCACTTATTCGGAGTGATCCATCGAAGTACATTGTTCAGTACTCGAGCTTGTCGTCCTATGTGGCCGTCTGGACTTCTGTCCACTCGGCGATGAAGTTGGCAAGGGCTTGAGATTTAATTGCTGTCCATGGTTGAAATGTGATATCGAAGGCCATTAACTCAAGCGCCCACTTAGCGATTCGGCCGGTGGCCCCTCTGTTGTGTAGAACATCACTGAGTAGGAACGAGGTGACCACCGTGACTTGATGCGACTGGAAGTAGTGCACCAACTTCCGGACTGTGATGAGCAAGCCATAGAGTAGCTTCTGAACTTGAGGGTATCTTGTTTTTGAGTCAGCCAAGACCTCGCTAACGAAGTAGACTGGCTGTTGGATTTTTTGGATATGGCCTTGCTCGCTTCGCTCGACTACCAATACCGTGCTGACTACCTGTGTTGTTGCCACAGATATAGCATAAGGGGTTCTTGGGGCATAGGTGATGCCAGTACTGGTGGTGATGTGAGGAACTTCTTGAAGTTTTCGAAGGCTTGTTGGGCTTCGGCTGTCCATTGAAAGTTGTCCCCCTTTATGAGTAATTTGAAGAAGGGCATGCCTCGCTCGCCTAGTAGGGAGATGAATCGGCTGAGTGCCGCCATGCAGCCAGTCAGCTTCTGAACGTCCTTTTGGCAAGTTGGGGGTGCCATGTTCATTATGGCTTGATTTTCTCTAGATTTGCTTCGATTCCTCTGTGAGAAACGATGAAGCCGAGCAGCTTTCCTGATGGTACTCCGGAGGCGCACTTTTCCGGGTTGAGCTTCATCTTGAATGTCCGAAGGCTTTGAAAGGTTTCCTCCAAGTCAGCGATGAGGTTGGCTTTATGCTTGGTCTTGATCACCACATCTTCTACGTATGCTTCCACGTTGCGCCCGAGTTGATTGTGCAAGCACCGCTGGATTGCTCGTTGATAAGTTGCTCTAGCATTCTTCAACCCAAACAGCATAGTGATGTAGCAGTAGGCGCCGAATGGTGTGATGAAAGACGTCTTCATGCAGTCTTCCTCCTTGAGGCTGATTTCGTGGTATCTCGAGTAGCAGTCAAGGAAGCTGAGTAATTCACATTGTCGATGTTTTACACCGGTAATAAATATATGGGGCTACTCGGCAGATGGAAACTTGATGGATTGCAAAGGAACACGCAGAGATTTTATACTGGTTCAGGCCCTCGATGTGAGGTAATATCCGATGTCCAGTTGTGGTGTTATTTCTTTGAGGATTTGCGGTGGTGATTCTGATGAACCAACTCAACCTGCCCTCAGGGGGCGCCCTGCCTCCCCTAATATACTGGGGAACAGGGTTACAAGGTAGGAGTCCCAACCGGATTACGGCCAAGGGATCTCCTCTTAGAGATATAACGCACCCAACTAGGACTATGTTTTCCTTATCGTACAAGGCAAAGTCTGCCGAGTGTGGCTATATCCCTAATTACAAGGCTAGGCCCATCCTCTATCTGAGTGGCCCATATGCTTGTCATGAGGTACTCGGGGCCCATGGCACCCACAGTTATGGATGAAAACGGTCGGGATAAATCCCGTACCGTCCCGCTCCGATTTCTATATTTGAACCGCTCGATTTCGTATTTTCGGAAAAATTTGAAATTGGTACGAAAAACAGGATACTAAATACGAAATCGGGACGAAAACGGTATTGATGTTATCCCGATCGAATTCGCATTTCCCGTTTTTTGACGGGATATCCCGTTTTAGACAGCCTATATGAGCAGAAGCCCAGTGCACAGCCTTTCGTTCCATCAAAACAAACAGCACAGTTGGCGACATGGTTGATCTCCAACTGTGTCTGAATTTTAATCAAGACTTCAGTCTTATCCCTTTTGGCATGCTGGCCGGCTGTTCCAACTACTTTCTAGTGCTTGTGGATTGTGGTTACTGTACTACTGCAGCTGCAGCTGCAATACTGTTACTGTATTGTGTGTCATGCACTTGTACTACTGTGTTCTATGCAGTTATATGCTTCCATGTGCAGATATAATGCACTCATGCGAATATGCGATTATGCGTATGTTTGTTTTTATGCGTGTGTCAATCTTCCCGTTTAGTTTTCCGTATCCTGACCGTTATCGATATATTTTCGACTGAATTGGTTCGTTTTCGATATCCCGCCATTCCCGTGTTCGTTCCCGTTCCCGACCTTTCCGTTTCCGTTTTCGTTTCGTATTAAAATGTGAAAGTGAAAACAGGGAAGGGGTTATCCCGACCGCTCCCGTTCGTTTTCATCCTTACCCACAGTAGCCCCTGAGACCTTCATAGTTGAGTCACAGCTGATGCCGAGTGCTCATCCTCCACGGTGAAGTCTTCCCGAGTGCATTGCTCCCGAGTACTCTTTGTCCGAGTGCTTCTTCTCCCGAGTCCTGCTTCATGTTAGCTGGTAGCGAGGTTATGAAGGACTTCATGTAGATATATGAATAGTGTGCGCCGAATAGGTGCACCTATTAGGTGTAGCCCCCGACTTTGTGCTTAATTGTGAAGACAATTAAACAGAAAGTCAAAGATCTTTAACCTAGAAGTCTTTCCCGAGTAGATTGCTACTGGTATGTGAGACTCTTCGGTATCATGTCAACCGGAACATGATTTATAGTCTTACCGAGCCAGGAACTACTCGTATGTAGGACTCTTCGACTTCATGTCAGTCGGAATGGGTATTTATAGTCTTGCCGAGTAGGATACTACTCATATATGGGACTCTTTAGCGTCATGTCAGCAGGAATAATGTTGCTCATGGCAACTGATGGCCACGCATGTAGACTGAGTACCACTTTATGAAAATAAATCCACGGCGTGGTCAGGTGTACCTGAGAAAGATACCTGCATCCCCAATTTTAATGAAGACCAGCTTGTGATCCTTGTAAGGATATATCCTCGAGACCTGGTGGATAAAACAAATACCCAAACATATATGTTTAGCAATAAGGCTCTCATGAAGCATATCTGTTTACCTCATCGGCTCCTGTTGGTAGCACCAGTGCTATAATTTCAACTCAGCCTACGGACGGCCCACATGGAGCATGCTACTGTAGGAACTCATATCTTGGTGGCTGCTACCAAATAAGCCGGCCTGAGCCGACCTACCCAGCATAGCTCTATAGAAATATCATCCATCGCATGTCAGGATGAGTTTTTTGGTGTCAGTAACCGCAATCAGCCAGAGAAATCCTTATTTGCAAGCCTTTCCGACTTATATTCTGGATGTAGCCCGGTTGCCATAGATGCCTAAGCAAGTATATAGCAGGATCTTCTTACCCTCCTCAGGTGTGACGCGGTGCATGAGAAGTCCGGATGCGCTTTGACGACATAGGTCTTCTCTGACTTCAGGAAAGCCGAGCAGGGTATCCGAACCTTGCATTAGCATAGGATTCGGCTAGCGACCCTCATGGGGCATACCCTACCCAACAGAGTTATAGCCAAGCTAGGTACCTGAACCTTGCATTAGCATAGGATTTGGCTGGCGACCCTCATGGGGCGTACCTAACCTGACAGAGTTGTGACCAAATAAGATACCCGATCCTAGCATTAGCATAGGATTCGGCTGGCGACCCTCATGGGGCATACCTTACTTAGCTGAGTTGCAACTGAATAAGGTACCCGAACCTAGCATTAGCGTAGGATTCGGCTGGCGACCCTCATGGGGCGTACCTCACCCAGCCGAGTAGTATATGACCCCCAACTAGCGCCGAAGGTTGGTTGTCAGCTCACATGGAGTGAAGCCAGGGAAGATGACGTCTCGACTGGCGTAAGTACTCGGTCAGTAGCCCTCATGGAGCATTCTGAGTGATTCTTGCCAGACTTGTCTAGCCCCCGAGCGTAGGAGATAGGCTCGCAGCCCTGAGTTCCTGTCACGCGTATCCGGAGCTGGCCCTGCACTATAAACATATTGGATGAGTAGCATCTGATGATGAAAACAGTCACCCGAATAAAATGTATTTTACAATATATGTAAATACGTGTTCTTCCTCTTACTGATATTAATTTCTCCGAGTAGTTGACCCCTTACGTTTAAGCACTCTGCCCGACTAATCATAGCCCCCTAGCGCTGGGAGTTGGCTCATGGCTCTTTCCCAGACACGCGTTTTGGGTGACTTGAGTTCGTCTTTCATAGAGCAAAGTTTCACGGATCAGGATTTATGCTACTCGAGTACTTTTGCAATCATTTAAGAGCAAAAATAGAAAAAAGTGCAGCTTGTACACCTATTAGGTGTAAGCGGCTGCGGCATTGCTAAAGCCGAGTGAAGAAATATTTATCAGGAAGCAACTTAGCTGTTCGGTATTTTGGAGTGGGGATGCCATCCTTGCGTTTGAGCTTGTGAGCCCCCGAGCATGTCACTTGTTGTTCTAATAGTCTTCAGTTGTAGGAGGTCGAAGACGGTTGTGACCGACTGCCACAATGAAGCCGCCTGACTTGCGTTTGCGATTCCTAGCTTTAGTCGGGACTGCGTCGTCGGTGCCCTCCTGCTTCTTCTGTCAAGATGTCTTCTTGTCATCGAGGGCGTCAGCAATAGCGTTGGCCGAGTCGGCGTACTTGTTCGCCACGTCGAATAAAGCCTTGACAGAATTGGGAGGCTTCCGTGTGAATTTAGCAATGAACGAGGTGTCTTTGACTCCTTTTCGAAAGGCGGCGATGATGACCTCGTCCTTGATCTCCGGGATTGAGTTCTTCTTCTTAGAAAACCTCTTGATGAAGTCACGAAGAGACTCGTTCTTCCTTTGATGCAACTGATATAAGTCATACTCGGAAGATGGCCTCTCGTATGTTCCCTGGAAGTTGGCGATGAAGCGTTCCCGGAGTTCTCCCCAGGAGCCAATTGATTGCTTGGGAAGTCCTGTTAGCCATGTTCTCGCTGAGTCAGCTAAAGCGACTGGGAGGTAGTTAGCCATGACTTTGTGATTTTCTCCAACTGCTCGGATCGCTAGAGTGTAGACTGTGAGCCAGGACTCGGGATTGGTCTTGCCGTCGTATTTGTTGATGCATGTAGGCTTGAAACCCGACGTCCAGTCGACCTGTTGTAGCTCCTGGGTGAAGGCCGGTATGCCTTCGTCTTCATGAGGGCTCTGACTCTGAATACGGCAGCAAAACCGCTCATGGTGGAGGCCGAAACGCTTGTTCTTGTCTTCCAGTTGGCATTGCTCATCTTCTTCTCGTTCACAGCGCCGAGCGATGATGTTTTGCCGAAGGTTGCACCGTAGTCGGTCTCGGAGGTCCTGATCGTCCTGACGGTTGCTTTGACGTCGCCGGTTGTCGTTGGGGTTGCCGAGTGACGCCTGACGTGCCTCCGTATGCGGCTAACTAGAGCCAGTTGCTCAGCGTCGCTTTGAGGTAGATGAGACTGCCGTTGGGGATGTCGACCGGTTGGTCGGTATGAGGGTATCACCCGACTGTTGATGTTGTTGACATGCAGCAGCGGTAAGCATGGCTTTTATCCTTGCGATCGTCGGGGTTGCCTGGTGATCAGGCCCGAACTGGAGTGTATCCAGTAGAGTTGTAGCGGCCACGATGTTCTGTTGGGGAGTAACGAAGACGTCGTGGTCGCCGACTAGGGTTTGGAGGATTTGTTGCTGAGCGGTTCGCCCAGCCCTGCGTAGATCATCGTTGTGTGCGTGCAGGCGTCTTGCTTCTTCCTCCCGTTGTTCTCGCAATCGGCAGGCCTCCTCCTCTTGTTGCCCTCGTAGTCGGCGTGCTTCGTCCTCTTGCTGCTCGCGTAGTCGGCGTGATTCCTGAGTAGGAGTAGAGCCTTTGGATGCCATGAAGATTTCTCGTGGCGGGGAGAAGCTTGCTGAACTGTTGTCCGACTTAGAGTCGTAATCCGACTGAGAGTCGTAGTCAGAATAGTTGATGGGGGTGATTATAACTCCGACCTCCCTAGATCCGATCTCGAGCGGCTCTGGGCCGTATCCGAGTCAAACTCCAGAGGATCGGGTCTGCCGTGTCGGATGTTGTCTGAAGATATCCATAGCGTTGCCGAGTCTGTACGGGAGATTGACGATCTCTTCCCTTCTTAGCTCGATCTTGGCCGGCTCAAGGCCAAGTCCGAGTCGAACACCGAAGGAAAGAGTTGTCCCGAGACCCGGACAAGATGAAGATTACCGCAGCAAGTCGATGAGGGTTGCTGTAGCGTCTTGTGGACCGACTGGCGTGGAGTCGGCCGGTTCCCTGGCAGATTGGATCGAGTCCGAGTTGGCCAAGGTGAGATTGCCGATCTGGTCGGCGACGAAGTCGAGGCTTCCGAATGCAATTGTATCTCTGGGGGAGAGTTTGCCGCCGTCGACTCCGGTTGCTAGATCCATCGAGCTTGTAGATGTAGATCGTGCCGAAGCCCCTACCTGGCGCGCCAACTGTCGATGTTTTACACCGGCAATAAATATATGGGGCTACTCGGCGGATGGAAACTTGATGGATTGCAAAGGAACACGCAGAGATTTTATACTGGTTTAGGCCCTCGATGTGAGGTAATACCCTACGTCCAGTTGTGGTGTTATTCCTTTGAGGATTTGCGGTGGTGATTCTGATGAACCAACTCAACCTGCCCTCAGGGGGCGCCCTGCCTCCCCTAATATACTAGGGAACAGGGTTACAAGGTAGGAGTCCCAACCGGATTACGGCCAAGGGATCTCCTCTTAGAGATATAACACCCCACTAGGACTGTGTTTTCCTTATCGTACAAGGCAAAGTCTGCCGAGTGTGGCTATATCCCTAATTACAAGGCTAGGCCCATCCTCTATCCGAGTGGCCCATATGCTTGTCGTGAGGTACCCGGGGCCCATGGCACCCACACACATCCTGAAGTAGAATCACCCACCTGGTCTATTCTTGGTAGGCCAAATGGGTCTTTAGGGCATGCCTTGTTTAAGTCAGTGTAGTCGCTGCACATGTGCCATTTACCATTCTTCTTCCGAACCAAGACTGGGTTTGCCAGCCAATCCAGGTGATAAACCTCTTTGATGAACCCAGTAGCAAGAAGCTTTGTTATCTCCTCCCGAATAGCATCTTTGTGGTCTTGTGCGGCGCTGCAGTTGCTGCTTGATTGGCTTAGCGTCTGGCTTGACGTTGGTGAGTGCTCGATCACCTCCCTTGGTACACCAGGCATGTCGGAAGGTTTCCAAGTGAATATGTCTTTGTTAGCCTGGAGGAAGGTGACGAGCTCGCCTTTCTATTTGGGGTCGAGTCCGGTCCCGACTAGTGCGGTCTTGGAGGGATGGAGGGGTCGAGGGGGATCTTCTTGGTCTCGGAATATGCCAAAATCCCTGACTTAGCAGCTTTCTTGGTTGGAACTTGATCAGGCTCGTCCGTTGTCGTTGCTGCTAGTCGGACATTGGTTCGGCCGACTGCGACCTCTTGAGATTGGGCCAACTCATAGCTCTCCTTGTCGCAGGTAAAGGCTTGCTTGACATCGCTGCGTAGGGAGAGTACTCTGGCTAGTCCTGGCATTTTGAGCATCATGTAGGTGTAGTGGGGCACGGCCATGAATTTGGCGAGTGCCGGCCGCCCGAGTATGGCGTGATGCGTTGTCTCGAAGTCGGCAACCTCGAAGCAAACATTCTCGGTACAGAAGTTGTCGCGCGTGCTAAAAGTAACCGGCAACGTAATTTGCCCGAGTGGCGTAGATGATAGGCCTGGGATGATGCCGTTGAATGGTGCTATACTCGGTCATAGTTCCGAGTGGGGGATCTTCATCTCGTCAAGCGTCCTGGCAAAGAGGATGTTGAGAGAACTGCCGCCGTCTATAAGAACCTTCTTCAGCTTAATACTCTTGACGACTGGATCCAGGACGAGTGGGTATCGCCCTGGGTGAGTTACTCGATCTGGGTGGTCAGCGCGATCGAATGTGATTGGAGTTTCTGACCACCGTAGGTATTGAGGGCTGTCTGTGGAGACTGAGTTGATTTCGCAAGTGCTTCTACTTCCTCTTAGACTGGTACGCAGTTGGGTCACTGAATATGTGGTTTAACTCGGCTTGAGGATCTTGATAGTCACCAGCTGAACCCTGCTCTGGCTTGTCTTTGTCTTTGCTGGCACCTGAAGTCGATGTCTGCTCGGAAGCAAACTTTTTGAGCATGAAGCAGTCCTTGGCTACATGCTTGCCCTTCGGGTGGAATGGACAGGCCCCGTTCATTACCTTCTGGTACTTGTTGGCCCTTGGTTGATGCGGCTGAGTATGCTCCACTGCTGCCACCACGTTGTCGGACTTGTGTTTGCAATTGCCGGATTTGTTTTGTGTTGGCTCTTCGCTGTCCTTCTTGTCTTTCTGTTTTGGCTCTTTTCTATCTTCTAGGGCCTCGGCGACTGCATCAGCTGAGTCGGTGTATTTGTTTGCCATGTCGAACATAGCCTTGACAGATGGAGGCGGCTTCCGAGTTAACTTTGCTATGAATGGGGTGTCCCTGACTCCTTTGGGGAAGGCGGCGATGACAACCTCGTCTTTGATTTTTGGTATGGAGTTTCTTATCTTGGAAAACAGCTTAATGAAGTCATGAAGAGTTTTGTTCTTCCATTGTTGGCATTGGTACAGATCGAACTCGGAAGATGGTCGCTTGTAAATCCCCTGGAAGATGGCGATGAAGCGTTCCCTGAGTTCTCCCCACGAGCCGATTAAACAGCAGGGAAGCCTAGTCAGCCAAGTCCTCGCCGAGTAGGCTAATGCGACCGGGAGGTAGTTGGCCATGGCCTTGTGGTCGCCTCCAGAGGCCCAGATGGCTAAGGTGTAGACTATGAGCCATGACTCCGGGTTGGTTTTGCCATCATACTTCTCAATTCCAGTCGGTTTGAAGCTGGACGGCAAGTCGACTTGTTGAAGTTCACAGGTGAAAGCTAGGATCCCTTCCTCCCCGTGTGGGCTTTTGCTGCGGCTGCGACGGTTGAACCGTTCGTGGTGTAGGCCAAAACGTTCATGTTCGTCTTTGAGTCGGCGCCTGTCGTCTTCTTCGCGTTCCCGATGCCGAGCATTTATGTCGTGGCAGAGATCGCGTTGAAGTCAGCCCCGTGCGTCTTGATTCTCCTGGCGGTCGTCTTGGTATTGGCATCGCCGGCCGTTGTGTTGATTGCCGAGTGAGGTGTGCCATGTTTTTGAACGCGGCTGACTGGAGCCGGCTACATGATGCCTTGTAGATGCGGATGACACAACCGTGGGAGAACCCGACTGGTGAGTCGGGATGAGGGTATCACCTGACTGCTGATGTTGTTGACAGTCCACAGCCGTAATCATTGCCTTGATCCTCGCGATAGTCGGAGTAGCTTGGTGATCTGGTTCGAATTGAAGTGTATCCATCAGGGTGGCGGCGGCCACGATGTTCTATTGAGGTGTTACGAAAATGTCGTGGTTGCCAACTTAGGTTTGGAGGATTTCCTGCTGAGCCGTGCGTCAGCTTTGCGAAGGTTGTCGTTGCGAGCATCACGCTCGGCTTGCTACTGTCCTACATCTTCCTCCTGTTGTTCGCACAGTCGACGAGCTTCTTCCTCTTGTTGATCACGAAGTTGGCGTGCATCTTGGGTAGGAGTCGAGCCCTTAGAAGCCATGAAGATTTCTTGCGATGGGATGAAGCTTACCAGACTGCTGTCCGACTATGAAATCTTCATCAAGCTTCATCAGCAGCACGGCAATCTTCGTCTCGACACGAGAAATCTTCATGGCGTCCAAGGGCTCAACTCCTACTCAAGATGCGCACCGACTTCGTGACCAGCAAGAGGAAGAAGCTCGCCGACTGCGCAAGCAACAGGAGGAATACTCAAGACGGCAACAAGCCGAGTGTGACGCCCGCAACGACAACCTTCACAAGGCCAGGCGCACGGCACAGCAAGAAATCCTCCAAACCTGAGTCAGCGACCATGACATCTTTGTAATGCCTCAATAGAACGTCGTGGCTGCCGCTACCCTGCTGGATACACTTCAGTTTGGGCCAGATCATCAAGCAACCCTGACTATTGCGAGGATCAAGGCCATGATTACGGCAGCAGCCTGTCAACAGCATCAGCAGTCGGGGATACCCTCAACCCGACTCATCAGTCGGGCTTGCCTACAGCTGTGTCATCCGCATCAACAAGGCACCAAGCTGCCGGCTCTAGTCAGCCGCGTTCCGAAACACGACACACCTCACTCGGCAACCAACATAACGGCCAACAACACTGCTATCAAGACGACCGCCGAGACAACCAAGACGCACGGGGCCGACTACAACACGATCTAACGCCATGAACATAAATGCTCGGTGTCGGGAGCGTGAAGAAGACGACAGGCACTGACTCGAAGACGAACACGAACGCTTTGGCCTACATCACGAACGGTTCAACCATCGCAGCCGGAGCAGAAGCCCACACAGCTTTCACCCGTGAACTCCAACAAGTCGACTGGCCATCAAGCTTCAAGCCGACTGGAATCGAGAAATATGATGGCAAGACCAACCTAGAATCATGGCTCATAGTCTACACCTTGGCCATCCGGGTTGCTGGAGGCGATCATAAGGCCATGGCCAACTATCTCTCGGTTGCAATAGCTGACTCGGCAAGGACTTGGCTAACTGGGCTTCCCCGCTGTTCAATCGGTTCGTGGGGAGAACTCAGGGAGCGCTTCATCGCCAACTTCCAGGGGACCTACGAGCAACCATCTTCCGAGTTCGATTTGTACCAGTGCCAGCAACGCAAGAACGAGACTCTTCGCGACTACATCAAGCGGTTTTTCGAGAAGAGAAACGCTATACCGAAGATCAAAGACAAGGTCATCATTGCCGCCTTCCGCAAAAGAGTCAGAGACACCCCGTTCATAGTGAAGTTTACTCGGAAACCGCCCCCGACTATCAAGGCTATGTTCAACATGGTGAATAAATACGCTGACTTGGCTGACGCAGTAGCAAAAGCCCTCGAAGACAGAAAGGAGCTGAAATAGAAGGACAAGAAGGACAGCGAAGAGCCAACTCAGAATAAGTCCAGCAACCACAAACGCAAATCTGACAATGTGGTGGCAGCAGTGGACCGCACTCGGCTGCGTCAGCCAAGGGCCGACGAGTACCAGAAGGTAATGAATGGGCCTTGTCTGTTCCACCCGAAGGGCAAGCATGCAGCCAAGGACTGTTTCATGCTCAAAAAGTTTGCTTCCGAGCAGACATCAACTTCTGGTGCAAGCAAAGACAAAGACAAGCTAGAGCAGAGTTCAGCCGGCGACTATCAAGATCCCAAAGCCAAGTTAAACCACATATTCGGTGGCCCGATTGCGTATGAGTCCAAGAGGAAGCAGAAGCTAACAGCTCGTGAAATCAACTCGGTCTCCGCAGATGGCACCCAATACCTGTGGTGGCCAGAAACTCCAATCACCTTCGATCGCGACGACCACCCTGACCGAGTGACTCACCCGGGGCGCTACCCACTTGCCTTGGATCTAGTCATCAAGAATATCAAACTAAAGAAGGTTCTCATAGATGGCGGTAGTTCTCTCAACATACTCTTCGCCAGAACTCTCGACGAGATGAAAATCCACCGCTCAGAGCTACGACCGAGTACAGCTCCCTTCCACAGCGTCATCCTAGGACTGTGTTCAACACCACTCGGACAGATTACGCTGCCGATTACCTTCGGTATGCGCGACAACTTTTGCACCAAGAACGTTTGTTTTGAGGTCGCCGACTTCGAGACTACATACCACGCCATACTCGGGCGACTGGCACTCACCATGTTCATGGTCATGCCCCACTACACCTACATGATGCTCAAGATACCAGGACCAGCCGGAGTACTATCTCTACGTAGCAATGTCAGGCAAGCCTTCACCTACGACAAGGAGAGCTATGAGCTAGCGCAATCCCATGAAGCCATAGTCGGTCAGGCCAACATCCGACTAGCGGTGACCACGATAGACGAGCCCGACCAAGTTCCGACCAAGAAAGCTGCTAAGTCAGGGATGTTGGCAGATTCTGAGACAAAGAAGATCCCCCTCGACCCTTCCGATCCCTCCAAGACCGCGCTAGTCGGGACCGGACTTGACCCCAAATAGGAAGGTGAGCTCGTAACCTTCCTCCAGGCTAACAAAGACATATTCGCTTGGAAACCTTCCGACATGCCTGGTGTACCAAGAGAGGTGATCGAGCACTCACTCAACGTCAAGCCGGACGCCAAGCCGATCAAGCAGCGGCTGCGGTGCTTCGCACAAGATCACAAAGATGCTATTCAGGAGGAGATAACAAAGCTTCTCGCTGTCGGGTTCATCAAGGAGGTCTATCACCCAGATTAGCTAGCAAACACAGTCTTGCTTCGAAAGAAGAATGGTAAATGGCGCATGTGCGTCAACTACACCGACTTAAACAAAGCATGCCCCAAAGACCCATTTGGCCTACCAAGGATAGACCAGGTGGTTGATTCAACTGCGGGCTACGAACTACTCAGCTTCTTCGACTGCTACTCGGGATACCACCAGATCAGCTTCAAGAAGGAAGACTGCATGAAGACGTCTTTCATCACACCATTCGGCGCCTACTGCTACATCACTATGCCATTCGGGTTGAAGAACGTTGGAGCAACTTATCAACGAGCAATTCAGCGGTGCTTGCATAACCAACTCGGGCGCAACGTGGAAGCTTACGTAGACGATGTGGTGATCAAGACCAAGCATAAAGCCGACCTCATCGCCGACTTAGAGGAAACCTTTCAAAGCCTTCGCGTTTTCAAGATGAAGCTGAACCCAGAGAAGTGTGCCTTTGGAGTACCATCGGGAAAGCTACTCGGCTTCATCGTATCACACAAAGGCATCGAAGCAAATCTAGAGAAGATCAACACTATCATGAACATGGCACCCCCGACTTGCCAGAAGGATGTACAGAAGCTAACTGGATGCATGGCGACACTCAGCCGATTTATCTCCCGACTGGGCGAGCGAGGTTTGCCCTTCTTCAAACTACTCAAAAAGGTGGACAATTTTCAATGGATAGCTGAAGCCCAATAGCCTTCGAAGACTTCAAGAAGTTCCTCACGTCACCACCAGTGCTGGCATCACCCATGCCCCAGGAACCCCTCATGCTCTATCTGTCGGCAACAACATAGGTAGTCAACACAGTGCTAGTAGTTGAGCGGAGCGAGCAAGGCCACATCCAAAAAGTTCAACGGCCAGTCTACTTCGTCAGCGAGGTCTTGGCTGACTCAAAAACAAGATACCCTCAGGTTCAGAAACTACTCTATGGCTTGCTCATCACGGTCCGGAAGCTGGTGCACTATTTCCAGTCGCACCAAGTTACGGTGGTCACCTCGTTCCCACTCGGCGACGTCCTTTACAACAGAGAGGCCACTGGCCGAATTGATAAGTGGGCGCTTGAGTTAATGGCCTTCGACATCACATTTCAACCCAGGATAGCAATTAAATCTCAGGCACTCACCAACTTCGTCGCCGAGTGGACTAAAGTCCAGATGACAACACAGGAAGACAAACTCGAGTACTGGACAAGGTATTTCGACGGATCACTCTGACTAAGCGGTGCAGGGGCTGGAGTTGTCCTCACATCACCAACTAGCGAGAAGCTCAAATACGTCTTGCAGATCCACTTCTCGGCCTCCCACAACGTCGCCGAGTATGAAGCACTCATTCATGGGCTCCGCATCGCAGCATCTCTTGGTATACGCTGACTTGCGGTACACGGGAATTCACAACTCGTGGTCAACCAAGTGATGAAGGACTGGACGTGTCTAGACGACAACATGGTGGCATACTACCAAGAAGTTCGCAAGTTGGAAAGCAAGTTCGATGGCCTGGAGATCACTCATGTTCTTCGGCAATATAACAAAGCGGCAGATGAACTAGCCAATATGGGCTCCAGACGTGAAGCTGTCCCGAGTGGAATTTTTGTAGAACAACTGATGGAACCATCGGTGAAGAAGCCGACTATAGCATCCCAGTCGGAAGCCGAACCAATTCCACCAACAAACGAAGTACTGCTCATCTCCCAAGACTAGAGAACTCCAATAATCAAGTATCTCCTGGAAGATGAACTGCCAGACGACCGTAGTGAAGCCAAACGAGTCAAACGACGAAGTAAAAGTTTCCTAGAGTGCGAGTGGAGTACTTATGTGAAGCATTATAGTCGAGGAAGGCAAGCAAGTTCTACAGTCAATCCACTCGGGTGTCTTTGGCAACCACGCGGCATCAAGGACACTTGTCGGCAAAGCATACCGACAAGACATCTTCTGGCCAACTGCCGTCACCGACGCCAGAGACATTGTCCGTACCTGCGAGGGCTATCAATTCTTCATGAAGCAGACTCATCTTCTAGCACAAGAGCTACAAACAATCCCAATTTCTTGGCCATTCGTAGTCTGGGGGCTCGACATGGTCGGGCCATTCAAAAAGGCGCCAGGAGGGTTCACACACTTATTCGTCGTAGTGGATTAATTCACAAAGTGGATTGAGGCCAAGCCAGTCGCCAATATCATGGCAGCACGCGCAAAGGACTTCATCATGAGTATACTATACCGCTTCGGAGTACCTAACCGCATCATAACCGACAATGGCACTCAGTTCACTGGCGGAGTGTTTCAAGATTTCTGTGAGGAGTTTGGCATCAAGATTTGCTATGCCTCCGTGGCACACCCATGAAGCAACGGACAAGTCAAGCGTGCCAATGGCATGGTCCTTCAAGGTATCAAGACTAGAGTATTTAGCCGACTACAACCATATGCAGGGCGGTGGGTTCAAGAACTTCCTGTCGTTCTCTGGTCACTCAGAACCACGGTTAGTCGGACAACAGGGTAATCCCCTTTCTTCCTAGTCTACGGTGCCGAGGCCATGCTGCCAACCGAGTTAGCATTCGGCTCCCCGAGAGCTCGGGCCTACTCAGAGGACAAATCCAATCAAGACCGACTAGTCGAGCTCCATCAGTTGGAGGAAGCAAGGGACGTCGCAACGATACAGTCGGCGAAATACCTACAAGGTGATCTCGTTCTGAGAAAAATACAAACCACCAAAGATAGGCATAAACTATCCCCTTTGTGGGAAGGGCCATTCATTATCGCTGAGGTTACATGGCTGGGTGCTTACTGACTGAAGACGGAAGACGGAGTCCTTGTCAACAACTTGTGGAACATAGAACAGCTACGTCCCTTCTACACTTTGTTCCTGTATTTGTATATATTCTATATGAATAAAGTTTCTTTACTCTGACTCAGTGCATCACTTGCTTCAACTGAGTACTGAGTCAGGGGCTACATGTGTTATCCACTTCGCTCTGAGTACCACCTAGTCTGATCTCTAAGATTTGCATAAATCTTGTGCGTTTCGACTCAAGTGCGAATGGGGTAGGGCGTATGCCTTCTAAACTATGCCGCCATTGTAACGCCCAGAAATTTGCACCGAAATTCTGAACATTAATGTGTAATAAATCCCTGCCCAGGAAAGCCAGGGTACACAAACCAAGTTGCCATACAGAGTGTCTTACAAACAGAGTAAAATGTATATTACATAAATGCAGCGGAAAAAGGTAAAACGGAGTCTATAAACATCTGGCCAAGCAGCCGATTCCATTCCCACAGGCACCTTGACGGCGGAGCCAGCCTAATCCTCAGAACGTTCCTCGTCAGACGCGTTCTCCAACACTGGGGGAAAATGGAGCAAGGCTGAGTACCACCCACAGTATTCAACAAATCACACCCTCAATTATGCATATGCACAGGGTACAAAGATGGGATAGGGTTTATTTGCGGAAAAGCAGTTGCAAAAGGGAGTAGTTCGCAAACAGTAAAAAGTTGTTTTAATTAACAAGATTATTTTCCACTGATTAACGTTACACCACGTTAACCAGGCCCAACCATTCCCAACTGATTGACGCTAAACCACGTCAACCAGTCTCCACTGATGAACGCTACACCACGTTCACCAGACACCTCCCGGGTACCGTTACACCACGTTACCCGGACTCCACTGATTAACGCTACACCACGTTAACCAGTCACCACCGGACAACGTATCACGCTGACCAGCTTTTCCCGACCAACGCTAAACCATGTTGACCAGGCCGCGCTGATGGAAGTTACACCACGACCACCAGGCGTAACTGATGAGAGTTAAACCACACTCACCAGTCTCCACCGACTAGCGTTACACCACGCTAACCGGTCACCCCCGGTCAGCTCAACCACGCCGACCGGACACAACACCAGTTTGATAAAACAGGATTAATTATCTAGGGTGAGACTAATCACGGTGAGTCTTGGCCAATGTGCCCATGACCGCGGGCGCGGCTATTCGAATAGTTTTACTCTGATCAGAGGTGTACAACTGTACCCACAAGACACAGCCCCCACACACGTTCTCGTGTGTCAGTACATCACCACGATGTCCCGTACGAGGCTGTGACAGGACCGTTCACGCAACCCCTCCCTAACCATCCACACCACGCTGAGGTTGCACCTGCCGACAGGGCACGCCATATTGGCCAGGCTACCCCCCTTGCGCCACGGTGAATCCAGCAGCCGATCAACCCTACCCCGGGCCGACCCAACTCCATCACACCCACCCTCTTCTTCGGTGCCTAGGAGAGGGAGAAGAAACGCTTCAAGCCCAGCCGTTGCCCACGCTGGCTTGTGGCAAGTACGGGAAGTTGCCCAAGTGGTTCCCGCGAACCGGTCCTTAATTGCCATGGGTGTGACAAGCAAAACCATACACCCACAGCCTACCATTTAGGTCAAAATTTTAGGAATTTAACAACAGCCTATCCAAGGTTCTATTTTTCCGACATCGAGTCGAATCATATAAAAAGACATTATTTAATTCCCAGGTGAGCTATGTTGCTAAGCATGGCTAAGCATCCTAGGGATTATATTCTACTCACATTATTACCCAGGTGACAAGGATCCAAGTTTCAAAACTATGGCTAAGTCCTAACATTGCATAGGTAATAACCACCCATATGTAATATTAAAATAATGCAGTTTATTTGAATAAACAAAGCAATTTAACAAAAAATAGGTACAAAATGATCAAAGTAACAGTGCGACTTGCCTTGCTCCGGCTCAAGGTATTCGGCTACGATCTCGAAATACGCAGGGGAATTACCGGCGTCGGATTCTACAACAAACAATGCATAAACAATTAAAACAGTACATGGGGTTCACCAAACATGGGCTGAAAGTATTATTAATGGATTCTCGGCATTTTTCTGGATTTAATGAAATTTGAATGGACTTAATCCGAGTTCGCATGAAATAGTTATGATTTATTGAAGTTTTACTTGCTATTTTCAGTGTAAATATAATTAACCAGTGATTTAATTGCGCATTAACCGATTAAAGACGTCACCGGAGAGGGAGGCGACGGCGCACAGAGGCGGGCGCACCACGTGGTGCCACCGCGGGCAACCAGGCGGGCGAGCGAGCGGGCGGCCCCGATCTGCCACTCGGCAGATCGGACGGCCCCGGGGAGCGGCGGCCGAAGCCAGCCGTCCCGAGCGGGAGGCGGCGGCGCGCACGCGAGCCGACGGTCGACAACGGCGACCACCCGGCGCGGCGGCGACCACACGGAGGGACGGAAATGAACAGGAAAACGGAGGGGGTTCTCACCAGCGGCTCGCGACGGCGAGCGGCGGTGCGAAGACGACGGTGGCGACGAAAAAAAACGGCGGCGGCCTTGGGACGACGTCGGCGATGGAGCTCCGACGGCGAGGAACGGGCGAGAGGCGACTGCCGAGGTGTCCTGGAGGATGAGGAGGACGGGAGAGGAGTTAGAGCAGAGAATGGAGACACGGCACGGCGGAAATCACCGGCCGGGGAGGAAACGGAGGACCGATACTCACCGAGCGCGCGGGCGAGGCGGTCCGGCGAGCTTCGGCTTCCACGGAGTGGCGGCCGAGATGCGGCGTGGCACGGCGGAGGTGCAGGCGGTGGCGGAATAGCCTGGCGGCGTCCAGAACGGCGGCAAGCGGCGGCCGGAGGCGGAGAAAGACGGTGGAGCTCGGGTGCGTGGTGGCGACGGGGCTCTGGGGCACTGGAGAGCTCGGCGTGTTGGGGAAAAGATGGAGGAGAGGGTGGAGATGGTTTTTATACAGTCGGCCGGGAGAGATCGAGGCCGAACGGCTCCAAACGCGCACAGGAGAGTGGGTCACGGCGTGGAGATCGTGCGCGTGGTTCACGGGAGAGAGGGGACGTGGACGCCGGAGAACTCGGGGGAGTGGGGCGGACTCGGTCCGCGACCGTTTGAACGAGTGCGAGTGCGGGAGGATGAGGCAGGAGGCGGCGCCGGATCGGACGGCCCCGGGGAGTTTCCCCTCCGCCCGATTCGGACGGAGGAGGAAGATGATGCTGACAGGCGGGCCCGGCCTGTCAGCGGGAGGTGCGTGGGCGCGGGCGCGGGCGTGAGCGCAAGGGCGCGAGCACGACTGCGGGCGCGGGCGCGAGCACGACTGCGGGCGCGGGCGCGAGCGCGAGCGCGAGGGCAAGGTCGCGGGGCGCGGGCGCGAGGGCGGGCGCGGGCGCGAGGGCGAGGGGCGCGGGCGCGAGGGCACAGGGGCGCGGGCGCGTGAGCGAGGGCGCGAGGGCGAGGGCGCGAGCGCGCGGGGCGAGGGCGCGAGGCGCAGGGGCGCGGGCGCGTGAGCGAGGGCGCGAGCGCGCGAGGGGGAGAGCGCGGCCGCGAGGGCACGGGCGGGAGGAGGAGAAGGGCGCGGCCGCGGGGGCACGGGCACGAGGGCGAGGGCGCGAGCGCGCGGGGCGCTGGCGCGAGCACGCGGGGCGCGAGGAGGAGAAGGCCGGGGAGGGAACCGGCCTACGGCACAGTGCTGGGCCGGCGGCCCAGCGGTGGAGAAAAGAGGAAACCGAGAAAACAGAAGGGAAAGGAAAAGGAAAAAGATTTCTAGGACGATTTAAATTCCGATAAGCGTATTTGATTTATTAAAAATAGTTTCTGTGCTCTGAAAATTCCACTAAAATCCAGTTAATGTATTTTGGCACAGAGAATACAAGAAAAATATTCCCGGCCACGATAAATTATTATTTGCATTTTACACCTTTAATTATTTTCCTGTTGCTATTTTTAAATTCCTTTTCTTAAGTATTTTTCACAGGTAATATTTAGTGTGGCTAAACTCAGGGTGTGACAGCCATTGAGCTAATGTTTCGGATTGCACAAGTCTAATGATGGACTGGCTAGGAAAATTACTCGGCTTACTTGCTTACACAAACACAAAAGTTATTTACATAACATTACAGCAATTGTCCAACAAGACACAAACTGCATAATTGTTTGCTTTTTCACAGCCCTAGGTCACGGGCGATGTTCTCGGCAACTGGCCTCGCCTGGCTAACCAGCTCCATTGCCTCCTCCAGCGTCGTCCCATCGGCGAAACCTTCACCAATGGCCTCCAGATCGATTCGGGTATAGATCAACTTCGCCATGGCTAAAGTCTGCACGACGCCGACTGCAACTCGTTCGTCCGAGTATCTTTTTAGGATACTCAGGCCTTCCGCAAGTCGGTCAGTGATTTGATTCACGGAGCTAGAGCTGGAGCCGGCTTCGTAGGGCTCCATGACGTCCAGCAGTGTCTTCACGGAGTCGACATTGGCATCCCTTGAGGACTTGATCACCTTTATCTCTTCTGCGAAGGCATCAAATTGGGTCTGAGCATTTGCGTTGGACACTGGGCAGACAAAACAATCAACATGGTGACTCGGAGTCAGAGTGACAAAGCGAACCATCCAACAAAAACACAGTCGGGGCCAGGGAGAAAGGATTACTCACGTAGTTGGCCTCCACTTTGGTCTTGGCCTTCTCTGTCTCCTTGAGTTTTTTCTCGAGCTTCTCGGTGGCGGCCGCCTGGGTCTTCAACTCGGCATTCTTCACCTCCAGTTCGGCCCCGAGAGCTTTGCAAGCAGCACAAGAACAACTCGAGAAGAAATCAAGAAAGAGATAAAGCGTTCAAAAGTCATTCGGTAGATGAGCTCGACAGAACTTACCTCGGATCCTTTCAGCATGGGCCCAGTTTTCATCTTGCAGCTTGGAGACCGAGTCACGCAGCCATATCTCTCGTTCCTCACTCACCCGCTCCAATTCGGCCTTGGCCACCTGGAGTTGATGCATCTCCTGGAGCTGGGGAACCAGCTGAGTGATTGCTTTTTGCATCCGCTCCACGTGGTGTACAACTTTTTGCACAGCAATCTTGCGACTCAGAACAAGAAGAAGGAAATCCAGAAGTACCAACTCGGCAAGATTCAAGGATTACCTGGATGCCCTTGGCGGTAGCGATAGAGGCATGCATCAGATTTTGTTGCTCCCGGGATGCAGCTACCTCATCATGCTCATAACTCTCCGCCTCGCCTGCTG
The DNA here is from genome assembly GCA_003991445.1 of Oryza meyeriana var. granulata. Classification (NCBI taxonomy): domain Eukaryota; kingdom Viridiplantae; phylum Streptophyta; class Magnoliopsida; order Poales; family Poaceae; genus Oryza; species Oryza meyeriana. The sequence goes on along the minus strand of RYFJ01000466.1, from coordinate 85,659 downwards.
GAGTTGTCCAGTAAAAAGTCTTTGAGAACTTGGGCGGAGGGGCTTCTATCTGAGGCATCTCGCTGTCACTCGAGGATGACGCCACTGGTGATGGAGGTTGAGCCCTAGCTTCGACTTGGGTTTCTCTTTCGTCGACTGGCTCGGGGGCTGCGGTTTCAACCTCTGTCGTCGCGCCGCACCCAGTCGGCTCTTCGGGAGCAGCTTCTGGGCGGGTGTCGAGTTCGACTACCAAAATGGGTGTGGGCTTGGCAACCGGCTCTGCCTCAGCGACTGGCTTGGCGGTGGGCATCGGGACCTCGACCTCTACAACTACTGGCTCGACTACTAGAGCAGTTGGCTTGTCGCCAGTCAGGAGGACGTCACACCTCTTCCTGCGCAGTGATATGTTCATCACAATGGCAAACAGAGCAAGTATTTCAACCATCCTGGAGATTGCAAGACACTAACCTTTTGGAGGTCTTAAACTTCCAAAGGGGGACGCCTGAAGAGCTTGGCGACAGGCTCGACAGCCTTGTAGACGGTGGAGATATCCCAGCAGTTGGGATGGTAGGTGTCGAGGCAGGAGTTGGAGACTTAAACCCAGTCAGCTCTGTCTCAGAGGCAGCCGACTGGGCTACCGACCTCGCTGGCGGCGGCATTGGCGGGCGTGGGCTTGGTGAAGCCAGTTGGGGGCTACTCGGCACAGGAGGAGGGCTTCGTTCCCTTGGCGGTGGCGATGCGGTGTCCCTGATCTTCAGACTACCGTCACTCCTTGTTTCTTCTTTTTCCTGCCCGAGTCATCCACGGGCCTCTTCCCGGCTCTCTTGGAGCCGGGTTCATCATCTGAGGGGCTCACAGCCCTCTTCTTCGATCGAGGAGCTGACTGATCCCTAGGATCACTATTGAACTCCTTGCACTCCTGCAAGACAAAGTATTTGGCACTCATTTCAACAACGGAAGACTGAAGAACATACAACACAGCATTCCAACAATCAGACATCAATTCAACCCAAACAACCTTACCTCTGGACGATGATTCTTCCGGCGGAAGGGCTCTGGGGCGCGCTCCTTGTCCTGGCAAAGAAGTACAGCAGGGAGTCGGTGACTTCCCTATCGTCGATGGGGTCAGGGTGTTCTCGGCTGGGGTCTTTCTTGCCTCTATAATCAAAACTGAAGTGGCGCTGCAACTTCAATGGCTTGGTCCGCCAAGTTAGGAAGCATCGAGTGACCCATGGCCTGGTCAGTCCTTCACTCTTGCACCGGTCGATTATTTCCATTAGCTGATAGACCTGCCCCATTTCTTCGAAGCTTGGGGTGGCCATCCATGAAGAGAGCACAGATGGAGCAGCACCGGTGAAAGGGGGCAGGGATGGCTCGGGGTTCTGACAGTAGAGTTTCTTCATTTCATTCCTCAGTTGGAGTCTACCCCCGTCCCCCCAACAGCTTGGATCTTATTTCTGGAGGGTTGTGGCTTGATGTGGAAGAGGTATCGAAAGAGATTGAAATGGGGCTAGATCCCTAAGAAAAATTCACACAAAGTACAAAATATGGAAATGTGGAGGATAGAGTTCGGGTTCAAGTTGACAAGCTCAATGTGGTAGTAGAAGAGAAGGCGTGAAGAAAATCCGAAGTGGGCAGACCAAGACCGCGGAAGAAAAAAGGGGCAAAGACGACAATCTCACCCGGACACGGTGCTAGGTTGGTCTCGCCCTCAGCCGGACGCCATTGGATCAACCTCTGAGGCTGGAGCACGCCTTCTCACTCCAGATGCGCCAGCTTGGAGGCGCAGCAGTCTGATCCTAGCCATTCGCCGATCTCCACCTCAGGTGCTTCGGAGCCCAACCTCAACACGTTCGGGTGGAGGAAAGTTGGGGGAAAGCGGTTGATGATTGTGGGGAGGCGAACTGCAGAAGGGATTGGGCTGGTTTGCACAAGAAGGAGGCGAACTCGGAGAGCTACAGTGAACCCTCGAGCTCGAGCAGAGAAAACTTTGGCGCGGGAGTGAGGAAGACGAAACGTTTCGGGTGTTGTGAGAAAGAAGGAATCTTTTCTCTCCCCTCTCGCCGCTTAAGTAGTGTCGTGATGGTTAACTGGGCCTAGGCCGGAAAATCTCTTACTGGGCCAAAAAAGACATGAGTTCCTAAAATAGCACACACTATGGTGCCAATTGCAGGCTGTGTAAACACAGTGCTGGTGCTGTTCACAGGGACCGACTAAGTACATAGTTATGCTCTCAGAGAGGCTAAGTAGCTGAGCACATGTGTTTACGTATCTATGTTACTCGCCAGGTATCGGGGATATATCCTTACTAGGATCAAATGCAGGTCTTCATTAAAATTGGAGATGTTGATATCATCCCGAGTACACCTGACCATCAATTGGGTCACAAATCCAAGAAGTGGTACTCGGCTTACAAGCTTAGCCAACAATTGCCATGAGCAAATATCTTTTAGCTGACATGATGTTAAAGAGTCTTGTTTCTGAGTAATATATTACTCGGGGATGACTGCAAGGTTAAAAATCTTTGACTTTATGTTTAATTGTTACATAATTAAGCACAAAGTCGAGGGCTACACCTAATAGGTGCGCCTATTCGGTGCACACTATTCGTACTTTTCATATAGAGCCCTTCATAGCCTCATTGCCAGCTAACATGAAGCAGGACTTGGAGAAGCAGCACTCGGACAAAGAGCACTTGGGAGCAAGGCACTCGGGAAGACTTCACCAAGGAGGACGAGCACTCAGCATCAGCTGTAACTCAACTATGAAGGTTTCAGGGGCTGCTGTGGAGGCCATGGGCCCCGCGTACCTCATGGGAAGTATTTGGGCCACTCGGATAGAGGTTGGGCCGAATAATGTACTTAGAGATACAATAGGACTCGGCTCTAGATACCTTGTATAATAAGGAAAGGCACTAGACCTAGTCGGGCACATCATATCTCTAAAGGGAAGTTCCTAGGTCGGAATCCGACTGGGACTCTTACTCTGTAACCCTGCCCCCCAGCATATAAGGGGAGGCAGGGGCCCCCCCTGAGGGCAAAACAATCTCATCAGAGAAATCTTTAAAGGAAATACATCCCAACTGGAAGTAGGGTATTACCTCTCTCGAGGGCCTGAACCAGTATAAAATCGCCTTGTGTTCCTTTGCAGTCCATCAGATTTAGGCTCTCCTAACTACCCCATCTAATTATTGCCGATACAAAGCATCGACAATGAGGTACCCGGGGCTCATAGCCTCCACATCGATATAGCTTCAAGATGTTGCCACCGTGAAAAACAATAGTTTGAAAATCATCGACACCGAGGCCCCAAGTTGGGGTCCGATCAGACCACTTCCAAACTGCATCATCCGTCAAAAACGTGATCATATCAAAATATTGATGTGACTTCGAGATGTGATTCTCAAAACTCGACTGTCACTAGGTACTTCGATCGATGTCACATCACAGCACCACCTAGTGTTGGCCAGATGGGCCGTGCCTTGTCGGGCCGGTCCGGGCATTGTGCTATAGTAACCTTGCCAGGCTGGCTCGGGCACGAAAGCCGGTGGGCCGTGCCGTGCTTGGGCCAGCACCTCAGCCCGTGGGCCCGCCAGGCACGGCACGGCACCACCGGGCCGGTACAGGCACGGCCAGGTCGGCCCATTATTTTTTCATAATTTTTCTATTTCCCCTTCTTATTTTTTCAACTATTTTTTTCCTATTTTTCCTAATTTTCTATAATAGTTTTCCTTCAGTTTTCTGTTTTTCACTTTTTTTCCTGCCTCACATTTTCAAATTTTATAGGCCAAACGTGCTTATGGGCCAGCGGCTGGCCCACGTGCCGATTTGAGTCCATGCTGACACGGCACGGCCCAGCACCTTCATGGGCCATGCCTTGGCCAAGACCTCGGCATGTGGGCCGGCACTGCACGGCCCGCTATAAGAGCTGTGCCTTAACCGGCCATGTCATAGCGGGCCGTACCGGCCCGAAAGGCTCGTTTGGCCACCTATAGCACCACGCGAGGTGCTGCACCAAGGGCCTTTGAACACAAGACCACCCAGGAAGCCAACCATGACATGGGCTTGTCTGTCCAACATCCACGTGACGCGCAGAGTCGGACGAAGTCGAGCAGCGTTGATTACTACCGCACCAGCCACCAGGAACATATGCAGGGACATGCATTTAAGAGTAAATTACATTTTACACCGGATAGATGATGGTATCTTGTTTCACTTTGTACCAAGTTTAGCACGTACTTCCACTTTACACCAGGATATATCAAAATAAATTTCACTTTGCACTAGATTTTATCTTATAATTGTAGGAAACCTTGTAAAAATATCTATAAAACTTATGAAAGTTCTTAAATCTAGACCATGTTTTACAAAGTTTTATTCAAATTTTATAAAATTTCATTAGATTTTCATAAGTTTGATCCTGGTATTAAGTGAAACTTATTTCAATACAACCTAGTGCAAAGTGAAATTATATGCTAAACCTAGTATAGAGTGAAACATGGTGTATTTTACGCGGTGCAAAGCATAATTTACTCTTAAATTAATGCACTGACCATCAAGCCATATACATTAGGCAGATCGGCATGCATGCAATAGTACGGAACAATAGGAGCAGCATCACAGGAGGTCATCCGTATGTGAATTCATCAAACGTAATCACCGGACAAATATAAAGGTATTTAGGAAGATTAATCTACTAATTCATGGATATATGCGGTATATATCTATGAAGGTACGTGATATTTTATATACAGTTTATCATACCTTTTCTAATTTAAACTCTCCGATTAGAGAGATATTTATTCTTTCGGATCAATAATTTACTATATTTATTTAGAGCGTATTTTTATATAATTTTTATTTGCAGGCTCATATTTTGTCAGACCGACCACAGTCTAATGCATGGAAGCTTGCACTTCTTATTTTCTGTATAAATTTTACTTGATTATGATAAATACGGCAATCAATATTTGATCTGAATATGCTCATTATCTCCTGCCAAACTAGAAGATTTATACAGCTTCCCGAGTACCTACTCAATATATTTTTTTTCAGTGAACTATGAACATCCATCCCGACTACTCTTGATCGGACATAGTTGGAACATGGATAAAAGGAGGCACTTCGCTTGCAAACGGAGGGCCCGAGGTTCTGCTCATACCATCTGCCATGATGATTCAAGTAGAGACCTCGAACAGTTGTGACACCTAGGGTGCCATCAGAATGCTATTGGACAATACATCGCAAAAGTTACCGGCCTGATCCCCTGGCATGTTTGTTGAGACGTTGTCCACGCCATCCATCTTGACTGGTTGAAACCGATTAAGTCAAACCATGGGTGAAGGGACGCTCCGCTTGTAAACGGAGGACCCGAGGTGCTACCCATGATATCTAAAACAATGATACAGGTAGATGACTTGAACGATGACGGCATATAGCATGTCATCGTCCGACAATGGAGGCATACGTGGATGGCAAGCGATATAACCGGAAAGACGTTTCCGACAAAAAGCTTGAAGAAGACCACAACCCTCTGATACACTTGTGAGTTGGTAAAACAAATATGAACCATATTAACTGCATGGGATACGCATCAAGTTACCAGCTCGAGCACTCATGCAAGTGGTCGAGACCAGACTACGCTGATGATCTTCGTGGGACCAGTAGGGCGTAGTGGTCCTACCACCTAGACAAGTGGTCAAAACCCAACTACGCTGCTGGTTTTCACGAGACCAGTCGAGCTTAGTGGTTCTACCACCTAGACAGTGGTCGGGACCCGACTACGCTACTGGTCTTCACGGGACCAGTAAGGCATAGCGGTCCTACCACCCCTAACAAATTAATCTAGGTCAAACACCTAGCCATTCAAATTGACTACTTCTTCGCCACAAGATTTAACTTGACCCGAGCAGCTGCTTACATTACTGAGATTGTGGACGATGGCATCCGACAGTCAAAGTACAATGGTAATTCTTATATCTCTTTCCTAGTCAGACTGTCTACTCATTAACTGTGTTTATGAGAAGACAGTCAGGGCTACGGAAAGTATATAAATTCTATTTATTAAACTTTTATAATTTAGTTTATACTACTCCCGAGCGTTGCTTGGGGGCTTGTTATCTAACAATTTTTTCTAAGCAGTTGATTTCAGGAAAATCAATTAACGGGACTAGTCTGATGACCATACCAAGTAAGGTAGAGACTAGTCGGAAGCTCTCTATTGGTCGACATCCTATCCTGACTAAATATAGCTCAGATTGACAACTCCACAACTCAATTGCAAGACATATACTGGTCCAAAGGAGCCCACTAGTCGGAAGTCTATTCCAATTAGACGTGTGCCAGATTAGTAACTTCAAGCCTTATTATGTATAAGAAAGGATGACAAACATATAGTCAAATCAAAAATTGTTCACTGATCGAAATTATATGCCGACCAGATGACAACCCACGCAAGTAAGAAGGTATCTACAAGGTGGTCTGAGTACTTTAACCAGATGCATACATGATAGCTGACAAAGAAAGACGACATATCTGTAAGTTTTTACATATATTAGATAGTGTACATTCCTATTTCCTATGTTGGCAAACTATTTGCCCTATATTCGTGCTTTTTGACTACTCACATGTTAGATATCGCTCTAAATTACCTGAGTAGTCAAGGGCTAGGGGGTTGTCATATTGTCAAATTACGGGATATGTAGATATTGTCCGGGGTACTAGATAAACTTGAAATTTCTTCATCTTAAACTGGCAAAGGGCATAGTGTCAAATATCTCATTCTTACTAAATGCAACCATGAGATATGATCCGGGACTACCCGGAACGCTTGAAGAGTTTATGGTTAGAATGAGACATGTAAGGAAGACAAGCTAGTGCTCGTCGGAGCAAGAAAATATAAAAGTTTGCATCTAGGTACAAAGTTTTTATTAGGTGTTTAATATACATATTTATTTGCTTACGTTTAATACCTATATTTAGCTACCCGACAATACTTGGGGGCTTAAATGTTTGCTAACAATGTTATTTGAGTATTTCATGTGAAAAAAAGAATAAACAAAATAAGTACTCGGCCGAGATTCTATGCACACACCTAGATAGATAACCGGCTACATTAACACTGCTCGGACGAAAGGATCAAAGAAGTCAGACCTAACCTAGTCAGTAGAACGCCGACTATGTTTATTTACTCCGACAAGGTTGACTCCTCATAGCAGTTGGACTAGCCGATATCTTCATTTGAGTAGAGTTCGAGGACTACTGTCAGTATACTAAATATGGGATATCACACAAACATGCACATACCTCGGCGGAGTACAACATACCAATTTCTATGTGGAAACAAACCCCATAATATGAATAGAGTTTGGAGCAGATAAGGAAGGAGTCCAGATAAGAAAAGAAACACAGAGTCCTACTCGGGCCCAACCAGGACTGCTCAGATTCATATCATAATAGGCCTCCCTAGTTCTACTTGGAGAAGGGGGCATCCTAGGGTATAAATACAAGACCCTTATGGGGTTGGGAAAGGGGGAGGTGGAGGATAGGCCAACACAAGCCAAGAGAAGCCACATACGCTCAATCCCATGGAGTAGACATTGGAGGAGTCCGACAATAACTAGCCGCCAACCACCATACCCAAACCTTACGCCAACATGCTGGCAGACTAGATTAGGGTTTCTCTCCCCATAACTGTACTCATGAGATTGATATAGTAGAAAGCACCGACCTTCCGGCCAAACAGGAATAGGGCAATTACCTCTAAGGGGCCCGAACCTGTATAAAAATCCCTATCTCCTTGCATCTTTCTATTAGTCTTACTCTACGTTCTCAAAATACACCATATATACATGGATACTGTAGTCGGGTATCAATCCATAGACAAATACTCCCTTATTTATGTCTTCAAGAATGTTGTCGGTGGAATGATCTCGTTGTACATTTTGATGTATTCTTGGATGAACAAGGTTGATTGGGGGTGATGGCTCGACCTCTACTACTTCATCTTGGTCAAACTATGTCGGTGAAGAGTCTTGATCTTGAGTCGAAGAGAGTGGCTCCACTTGTGTTGATGGAGATGGATCATTTGATATAGCTTGAGACTCTTGGGGACGAATATCAGCAACGGGTAGCCTCTTGATTGCCTCTCTTGGATGTTCTTCTCCATCTAACACATGTGAATCAACTTGCTCTACTTGAGAGCCATTAGTTTCGTCGAATGTCACATCATGTGCGATCTCAACAACACCGGAGGTTTTGTTGAAAACTCGATATGCACATTCATTCAAACCATATCCAAGAAAGAACCTTTCATCCACTTTGGGAGCGAATTTTGAGGATCTTGCCTTGTTTAGAATAAAACACTTACTAGAAAAGACTCGAAAGTAAGAGATGTTAGGCTTATTACCGGTAAGAAGCTCATAAGGAGTCTTTTTTAGGAGTTTGTAGAGATATAGTCGATTTACGGCATGACATGAGGTGTTGATGGCCTCTGCCAAAAACTGGTCCGATGTCTTTTTTTTTTCATCTGCAAGTAGATGTCCGGGCCAACATTGGTTAGAGAAGTGAAGATGAAGCCTCATTCATGGCAAGCAAATGGAAAGCAAAAGGTGTATGGTTCTAATGCTGACCTGGTGGAGATATTACCTGGAAGTTCAGTGCGTTGTGCATAGTTTCTCTGAAGCTTCCCAGCTACCAGCACAGCTCAAGGGAGCTCGATGATGTTTCTGAAAATCTCAAAAAAACTAGCATGCCGATGCTTTCACGTAATTGCAAAGTTGCAGAGTGTCAAGCCATGGCTGCCTATGTTGAACAGTGTGCTTAGTTTTCTTCATTGTGTATGTACTGGGTTTTTTACAGCACTAAAGTCACTAAACAGTGATTCCTCAGATTGTGTTTATCTTCCAATGACCATAGCAGTGTCCTCAGGCCAATCTTGTTTCTCATCTATCATGACCAGCACAGTGTCGCACTAAAGTCACAGGTCATGATTGTTAAAACACTAATCTTAAAACAATCAACAACAATTCTTGATTGAGACAAAAATTAGTTTTAGGAGGGAATCTTAAAACACTAATCTTAAAACAGCCAGTAGAGAAGCACTAATCAGTGGTAAACTGCTAATTACCAAGATATAGAAGGCTAACAAAATTTTGGAGCAACAAGAGCAATGAACGCAGAAGCCATGACTAATTAGATCAGATCAGCTCACAGCCATGCGCTGAAGATGGAGTTGCCTCTTCTCACTCTCGACATCAGAATTGACAATTTACAACCAGAGAAGAGGAAATCAGCAAAAATAGTGTGGAAAAAAATACAGAAGGTAAGGTCATACTCAAAAGTGTCTAGAGCAACATGAGGCGTACACGGGTCTGGGACCAGAGCCACCATGGTGATGGTGCAGGGGAGACGATGGTGAAGAACACCGCCGCCGCGACACTGAGTAGCCCATTCTTCTCTCCATGTGCAGCAGATCCATTCTTCTCCGGCGGTGATGGCGGGCTAGGCGCGACGATGGAATCCAGAATTCCAGACCGAGGCTGACTTGGGACACCGGCACCTCTTGACTGGGCGCCTCCAGCGTGGTGGCCTGTTAGGAACTCGAGTAGGCTTTCTTGGGATGGCCGGCCCAGTACATGGTGCAGCCCAAGACTCAGGTCTCAAGCAAGCCGAGGAAGGAATACAAAAGCAACAACAGCTGGCCAGCTGCTCATGCTGGAGCTATCTAAGAACAGAAAGCCTGAGGCGACAGCGGCGGCGGTGGCTTGGGTCCGGGCTTGGATCCTCACCGATTATCTATCGCCTTCCTCCACTTTTCATTCCCTAGCTTCTAGAAACTTCTAGCCCTTCTAGAACTTCTAGCCCTTGTATCCCCTCCATTTCCACCTCCAAACCTCCTCTGTTTACTTGGATATTGTGCTGTTTGAAGTTGTTGTCAAATTGGTGAACTGGGCTGCTAACATGGCCTTACACAAAAATATCCTTACACAAAGAAAAACACTCTAGAAAAAAAATCTAAGAGCAGTGAAGGTAGATATGATCATGGATATGCGGAGGGTGTAATTAGTGCTTACGTGCACTCCACCCTTTCTTTGAACCTTGTCAATGATTGAATTTATAGATATGAACCAAGTGCCATTTGATGAGTAAGATCGAACAAGGGAGAGGGATATGGAAAGGATGAAGTAATCAAAGAGGAAGTCACTGCTAGTAACGACTTGTCACGATCCATTGGTTCATATAGAATCCATGCCCTAGGTCTATCAAAAAAACATTTTTTCACCAAGCGGATATAATAAAATAGAGTGAAAGGGTTCACCCTGAAACCAAGGGGGTACTAACTAATAGCTGAGTACTCTCCGAACCACAGGAGATAGTTGCCCATCATATGGCTCACCAACTTCACTTGCCTCTAGGGGGGCTCGCTCAAGGCAGGTTCGGATCACTTACTATACACAGCCCTACGAAGGGGTTAGGAGCATTTTCAAGATGATTCTTTCTTTGTCGAGACGAAAAAGGAACCCATCTTTTCGATTGAAAAATGTGAGTCTGTTTTGCCCACTTTATCCATCCCCCTCTATCAAAATGATCAAAAAGGCATTTAAAATGCTTCTTACTCCCGCGTTTGATCTTATCCATCTCTGCACAGCTTCCATGTGGGCAGAGACCCCTGTAGAGAATGAAGAGGAGCCAAGGATCTTACTCTCAAGAGTGCTTTAGTAGGCTCCACTCTCTCCCTTGAATAAGTCAGCTCCATTAGCCTGGCTGAGATGGGGATAACGAGTCGACGATTGAAGCCCCCAACGTTCTGCCAGACACTGGACAAGGGTAAGCTCTCTAAATGTGTAGAGCCAAGTCTAGTGTGGTGTAATAGTAGGCACTTCTAGGCCCCTTCCCGGCTACTAGACTTCAGTGCTTCGGGTACTACGGACCCTCTGCCATCCATTACAGCAGAGCTGTTTCATGAGCAGTGGGGGGGAGGTAAGCGCAGGTCTTTGAATCAAAGGTTTTATGAAAGCGAAATGAATTTTTTGAGATATCTTGATAGATGGATGGATCTATCTTTCTGTTCATATATCTTTTGCAATTAGCCCCAAATCCTTGATTTGGCTAGGAAACAAAGCAATGCTTTAGGCCCAGGAAGCAAAGGGAATGAGCTCGGCTGCTTCTCCTCCACACTTCTTTATTTCTCCATGCCCCTTCCGCATGCGCTTCACACGCCATTGGCACTTTGCTCTCCTCTTATTTATTCATTGGAGGGTTCGGACGGACTTCGCCGTTCTTTCCCAACGAAAATGGAAAGGGTTGTATCACATCGAGATGTTGATTTGTTTTCCGCCCTAAATGAGATGGGGAATTAGTCAGCTCTGTCCCTTCATCTTTATGAAAGGAATCGAGGCCCGGCCCGGCTCACGTCGTTCCAACAACCGACGGGGAGCACCTTAGAATACGATTGCGTGCAGTAACTGGGAGTCCTATTACACCTAAGGCCAACTTCCATTCACCAAACCCAGGTTCATCTCGTGTAGTGATTGTGGACTCGTACAAGGATATGGAGTTTACGGTTGATGTATCAGACTTGACCCAGTCTTTCGTAGCAGGCATTCCCATCTGTGTTGCAATTGATTCGGTAAGCTACGTGTCCAGTGCACGAAAACTGCCTTCGATCTGACAAAACAGTTAAGGGACTAATGAGTTTATTGAGAAATGTGCAGAGATTAGTCCCAGGTTGCTTGGTGTGGTGCATGGAGAACCCCCACAAAAACATGACGCAAAGCGACGAAGTGACTCAGAGTTTATTTTAAATTCTTTTAAATTTTCTTTTGAGTCGTAGGAAAGCCGTACTATCAAGAGGGGTTGCAAATAGTGTTTCAAGGCCACTCAAGTGCTTAAGATCCAAATAGTTGAGAGTTCATCACCTTGGCACAAAACATACATTTGGGTTAGGGTAGTTTCAGTGTCAGGGTCAGAGGTTCCTACCCATGGGGTCAGAGGCTCCGACCAACCTTCTTAGCCAGCGGCTAAGTGTTGGCCGGAGGTTCCTATCTCTGGAGTCGGAACCTCTTGGCCAATTTCTGTGAGTAACGACTAGGTGACGTATGACAATACCTATAAAGCACAAACCTTATTTTTAGCCATTGGTTGGCCATTCCACTTCATTTCCACTGTCTCATAGCCTCTCCTAAGGTGCTTTGAGATCTCCTAACTAGTTCTAGTGCACCCTTGGTGATTCTTGTGAGGATGTAGTGGGGTTTTGAGTGATTTTTCTTAAGAAAGGACTAGGAGGATCTTGTACACTTGAGGATGGATGCGGAGCAGTTGTTTGGAGCTTATTTCTCTTGGAGGGAAACCTCCTAGACGGTTAGGCGTGGATTGTCCTGGAAAAAGTTTGTGAAGGTCAACCTTGCCTCCACAAGGAAAAGAGATAAATTTGAGTGGATACCAAGCTGATCTTCGTAGTCGCTTGGTGAGACAAGGGGTCAATCAAGACCCAGCTCTCCGGAGCTCCTCAACGGATACGTAGGATCTTTGTGATCCGAACTTTGGGAAAAAAATCATTGTGTCTCCCTTGTGCTTGCTCATTATTGTGATATTTTGTCTCTACACTTGCCAGCCTCCATCTCCTACATTATTGTTTGCTCTAGACTTAATCCCTGTCATTTTATCCATTTTTGAAGTGTCTTGGTAGAGTCATAACCACAGGGTTGGAACCTCCAATGTTCTAGGTCGCAGCCTCTGGCCAGCCCTCTTGGTTAGCCCAAGAGAGCCGGTCGGAGCTTCCTACCATTTGGGTCGGAGGTTCTTACCAGAATTTTACCGCTGCTTTTGAGAATTTTTCAGGAACGCCTATTCACCCCCTCGAGGCGACATCAACAGGATTTCAATTGGTATCAGATCCAAAGCTCCTAAGAAGCTTAACCGCTTGGAGTTGATCCAAAGATGTCGACCGAAAAGGTAGTTGACTCTACGGAGGTTCAAGAAGATGGAGATGGCTCGACTAGCAAGTCGAGTAGAAAGAAGGGAGTCTCTATTGACCTTGATTACAACAAGTTTATCCCTCCCACTCAGCAATTCGTTTCCGTGCCTTCCGGACACGCTCCCCATTTTGATGAGACATTCTATTGCGTGTGGAAGCATAAGATGAAGTTGCATATAATCTCTTTACATCCTAGTGTGTGGAAGATTATGTGCATAGGTGTGACGGATACCTCGGAGGAAGGAGAGGAGCCTACACTGGCTCAAGAGGCTCTCATCCACTGCAACGCTCAAGCTGCAAGCGTCATCCTCAACTCCTTGAGCCCCAAAGAGTTCAACAAGGTGGACCAACTTGAGGAGGCCAAGGAGATTTGGGATACGCTTCAATTGGCGCATAAAGGATCCCCCGGTGTGCGAGAGTCCAAGATCGAGTTGCTTGAAGGGCAACTTGGGCGGTTCGTGATGGAAGACAATGAGACACCACCAGAAATGTACGATCGCATGATGGTCATTGTCAACAAGATCCGTGGTATTGATGGTGAAGACATGAGCGATCATGTGGTCGTTAAGAGGCTTCTACGCGCAATCACCCCAAGAAATCCCACTTTGGTGACCTTCATCCGGGAGATGAAGAATTTGAAGAGACTCACCCCAAGCGATGTTCTCTCGAAGATCATCTCACATGAGTTACTAGAATAGGAAGCCAAAGAGGTCAAGCAACTTACCAAAAACACCACAATCACCAAGAACAAGGAAGTTGCTTTGAAGGACAAGAAGGAGCAAGCCTCAAGCAACTCCAAGAGTGAAGATGAAGACTTCACTCTTCTGGTGAGGAAGTTCAAGCACTTCCTTTGCTGAGGTGGATTCGGGAAGGACAAGAAGGATGATGACAAAAGAAGGAAGCAATCCAAGCGGGCATGGTACGAATGCAAGGAGTACGGTCACTTCATTGCTGATTACCCCAAGCTCAAGAACAAGGTCGCCAAGTCCAAGGTGACCAAGAAGAAGACCAGGCATGCTCACATTGGAGAGGAATGGTTCTCCAATGATGAGGACGACGACAAGAAAGAAGACGATGAAGAAGGGGTTGCCACAATTGCCATCAAATCTTCGTCGGTGTTCGAGGAGCATCTCTTCGACAATTTGAGCGATGACGACCACTATAAGCCCACTTGCCTCATGGCACAAGGGCAAAAGATAACCTCCCCATCCAAATCTCCTCAAATTGATGACGATGATTTTAGTGATGATGAAAGTGAGAATGATATGGATGAGATGCTCAAGGGCTTTAACAAGCCAACCATGTTACAATTGGCAAAGCTTATGAAGGCATTGGAGGGAAAAGAAAAGTCCCTTGAAAGGTAAGAGAACTTGCTCATCCTTGAGAAGGAGAGAAACCTTACTCTAGAGGAGAACTTGGCTAAGGAGAAAGAGAGGGTTGAGGAATTGACCAAAGAGCTCTCTTTGGTCAATAACTCAATTGCTAACCTAAAAAGTATGAATGAAACACTTCAAGAAAATCTTGTGAAATTGGACCAAAATCACAAGGCTCTTGAAGTGCAATTTGATACTCTTTGGAATAGCACCTCCACCTCCAATGAGGCCACTAAGACCTCCAATGCCTCCACAAGCAACAGTTGTGCTAAGTGGTATAATTATGATTTGGATGTATATGCTACTAATCTTGAAGCTTTGGAGGCTCTTAGAAAAGAAAATGAACGATTGGGTACCTTGGTGATGTTCAGATGTTTGAAGACATACCAATCTAAGGAGGGCAAGCTGTTCTATAGTGACTTCTTTCTTAGGGTAGGGCGATGAATACTTCAAATTCAGAAAGGTCATTGGGTCACAAAGCTAAAGTGAAAGTTGTAGAAAGCCAGGAGAAAAAAGCGAAAGCTTGCTCAAAACGGCCTATACCCTAACCCTCGGAAGCGAAGACGCAAAGCGTCACTTTTCAAAAGGAAGGAGTGAGGCTGACTGAATCCATCCATAAAACCATCAAGGAAATGAAGTTCGTTCCCTTTCATCAAGTGGGTAAGTGTTAACGCCAAAATTTGGCACGGGTCTTTAGCAGATTCGGTTAAGAGAAAATCACAGATGACCGGTGAAGATTGATCCAGAGGAGACCGAGTTTGGGAAGAGACCGTGAAGACCACAGTATGGCAGTAAATTACCTTATCTATTAATTAGGTAGTTTTGATAATTTTTAGGAAACCTGATCTCGTATCCGATCAGGGCTTGTTAGTTTTCCGTTTATAGATAGGAAAGTATGTACCGTGTCCTATAAGGACTCCTGTAACTCGGGGTATATATACGTATGCCCAGGCACCTTGTAAACTATCCACACATATCAATAAAATTCGGCGCATCGCCACCCTTTCGACGGGTTCTTGCTTCTCGAGCGGGGCTGCATCGGTTAGGTCCGAACTCCTGCGAGAGGGTAAGACTCGTCACCCCTTACCCAGGTGTATCTGCCCTGTCTACGGCTGCATCGGTTCGGTCCGACCTCTTAGGCCGATCAGGTATACCACATCACGCGTGCGTAGATCTTATCAGCTTACTGGGGGTGATTTATCATCAGTTCGTGCTGCATCGATTGGGTCCGACCTACTGAGCTGCCAGCGATAAATCGTTCCTGTTAGGTTGATGGTTTTTGCGCAATCGTCTTATCGGAATGTATAGCCGGTAAGTTATCTTATTACATCACAGTTGCATTAGGTCTATCGGCCCGTTGAGGTTCCTTTATTATTATCAATCTGTGCTACATCAGTTAGGTCTGAACTACTAGATTGATAATAATAGATTTATCCTTGTCGAGCCGATCGGTGTATATGCGACGTTCTATCGGAGTGCTTAGCCGATAGGTTATCTTTTTATAAAGCCGACTGTATTATCTTTACTATTTTGGTCATCTATATTATCATCGGTTTTCTAGCCGATGCACATGTGTTTCCTTGGCAGTCGGCTAGCTTACTATTCTGCCTATCTATTTTATCATCGGCTTCTAGCCGATGCACATGTTATACTGACAGCTTATCTATTTGCTTATAGCGTTATCGGTTTCCTAGCCGATACACAAGTGCCATCGGCCATCGGCTACAAGGAGCCTACATCAGTCCGTATCGGCCGATAGCCGATGTGCAATTGCTGCTGACCCGGGCACGAGCACAAGCGAGGACCCGGGAGCGAGGGCACGGGCACGAGGACCCGGGCACGGGCACGAGACCCGGGCGCGGACAGCTAGGGCCCGGACAAAGTTTTATCATCGGCTTTCAGCCGATGCTCAAGCATTCCTTCGGCAATCGGCTAGCAGGATTTTTATTGGCCGATTGAATCCCTGAGCTAATATTCTCCTTGTCAATTGCGGGGTCAAATTGACTGGCACGCCTACGAACCTCAAATATTTTAGGACCTGCACTGGAGCTAAGCAGATCTCCCAGGCCTTCGCGTGTCACCTCAGACGCCGGACGGCCCCCGGCGGGTTTTCAGCGTCAACAGTAAGGTAGGCGAACCACTTAAGCTTTGCCTTAGACTGACGGAACAAAGCTAAGAAGTAGGCTGAATGGAAAAAGGAAAGGGACAAGGACGGTCATCACTTGGCGTGAAGGCTGCTGGTTTAGTACGGTACTAAAGGTCCTCGGACTTCTAGGCGGTTTTTCTTTTGGGCTGCTAGGAACCCTTGGATCTCGCCAATACAACCTCCTATGGTTTTCATTACCGAGATATCTTTTCTTTTTCCTAGGGATTTTTTGCGTAATCAGCTCCCATGCTGCAAACAATCAAATCTGAACCTTGTCGCTCTTCTTTCCTCGTGGGTACAAAGCACACCAACAGCGTGCATTGTGTGATTCCACTATGTTTTTGCAGTTGATTGGGTGGATAGTTGACCAGAAGATAACTTCGATTCGCCAGCCAGTAGGCGGGCGGCGTGCTTATCTTGTGTGACAACACTATAGAGCGAGTAGCTCTTCTAGTTAGGTAGTTGTGTGACAACACTCTTAAGAAAGTGCCAAACCCTGTTTTTCGCTAGGCTCGAGGTGCATGGTTGGTTCTGTTAGACGCACCTCAGCTGACATAAGGACCGGTCTTCGGGCCTCTGTTGCAAAGCATAAACCGTACTACCATATGTCTAATAGGTAAGAATTAACTCGTAGTTCAGATCAAGCTTAGGCGAAGGAACACAGATAGAGGTGAATGAAGTCTACTTGGTGACAGATATCTCTGGCAAATGAATGCCACTTGGCGCTAGGATGCTAGGGGCACAGACCATGTCTACCTGTCCTAGGGGTATCTGGCTATAGACGGGGGTTGGTGTCGGTTCCTTTGTCTAGGTTTGGGCTGAGTGAAGGGTTATGTCACGTCTTCTGTCCAAATATCATGGTGGTATGTGGCATGTGGGAACACGTGAGGAAGTCGTGTCTTGTGGATAAAGATGTACACCTCTAGCCAAAGTATAATCTCTTCGAATAGCTGCACCCTTAGTTATGGGCAAGCCTAGCAATGTACCCAAGTTAGATGTTTCCTGTGGGGGCCATGGGCCCTGGATACCTCATGAGAAGTTTTTGGGCCACTCAGACTGAGGATGGGCTGAACCATGTATTTAGAGATATAGTAGGACTTGGCACACAATACCTTGTACGATAAGGAAAGACAATAGTCCTAGTCGGGCACGTTATATCTCTAAAGGGAAATCCCTAGGTCGGAATCCGACTAGGACTACTATTATGTAACCCTGTCTCCCAGTATATAAGGGGAGGCAGGGCACCCCCTAAGGGCAGAACCACTAGAGTTTACACGATCTCATCAGAGAAATCCTCAAAAGAAAACACCACAACTGGAAGTAGGGTGTTACCTCTCTGGAGGGCCTGAACGAGTATAAAACCTCCCTGTGTTCCTTTGCAGTCCATCAGATTTATGCTCTCCCAACTACCCCATACAATTATTGACGATACAGAACATCGACAGTTGGCGCGCCAGGTAAGAGAGGGCGAGATCAACATCTACAATAAGCCTGATGGATCCAATCAAGCAAGTCGATGACTTCAACTTCGTCCCAGGGTAGACGATCACCTTCGGCAGCCTCGACTTCATCGCTGATCATCTCGGCAACCTCTCCCTATCCAACTCGGAATCAATTCGGGCAGCCAGGCTGGTAGCCGACTCCGCGCCAATCGGCCCACAAGACGCCGCAACGGTCACCGATCTGTTATGGCTATCAACAACATGTCCAAATCTTGGGACAACTCTTTCCTTCGGTGTTCGACTTGGATTTGGCCTCGAGCCGACCAAGCACGGGCTAAGAAGGGAGGAGATCGTCAATCTCCCACAAGGACTCGACAACGCCGCACAAGTCTACACCAGATGCGGCGATCCCGATCCCCTAGAGTTCGACTTGGAAACGGCCCAGAGCCGCTCAAATTGGGATCTAGGGAGGTTGGGGTAGTACTCACCCCTCTCAACTATTCCGACTCAGACTCTTAGTCGGACAGCAGCATGGCCAACTTCATCCCGTCGCGAGAAATCTTCATGGCATCCAAGGGCTCAACCCCCACCCAAGATGCACGCCGACTTCGCAATCAACAAGAGAAAGAAGCTCGCCGACTGCGCGAATAACAGGAGGAAGACGCAAGACAGCAACAAGCCGAGCGTGACACCCGCAACGACAATCTTCGCAAAGCCGGGCACACGGCTCAGCAGGAAATCCTCCAAACCCGAGTCGGCGACCACGACGTCTTCGTAACGCGTCAACAGAACATCGTGGCCACCGCCACCCTGCTGGATACACTTCAATTCAGACCAGATCATCAAGCCACTCCGACTATCGCGAGTATCCAGGCTATGATTACGGCTGCAGCATGTCAACAACATCAGCAATCGGGTGACACCCTCATCCCAACTCACCAGTCGGGTTCTCCTACAGCTGTATCATCCGCATCGACGAGGCGCCACGCAGTCGGCTCCAATCAGCCGCATTCCGGAACGCGGCACACTTCACTCGGCAACCAACACAACGGCCGACCACGTAGATACCAAGACAACCGCCGAGAAAATCAAGACGTTCGAGGCCGACTTCAACGCGATCTCCGCCACGACATAAACGCTCGGCGTCGGGAACGCGAAGAAGATGACAGGCGCCGACTGGAAGATGAACACGAGCGCTTCGGCCTACATCACGAATGGTTCAACCGTCGCAACCGGAGCAGAAGCCCACATAGGGAAGAAGGGATCCCAGCTTTCACCCGTGAACTCCAACAAGTCGATTGGCCTTCAAGCTTTAAACCGACTGGAATCAAGAAGTATGATGGCAAAACTAATCTGGAGTCATGGCTCCCAATCTACACTTTAGCCATTTGGGCCGCTGGAGGCGATCACAAGGCCATGGCCAACTACCTCCCGGTCGCACTCGCCGACTCGGCAAGGACTTGGCTGACCGGGCTTCCCCGCCGCTCAATCAGCTCATGGGGAGAACTCAAGGAACGCTTCATCGCTAACTTCCAGGGGACTTACGAGCAACCATCTTCTGAGTTTGATCTGTATCAATTCCAACAACGAAAAAACGAAACTCTTCGGGACTTTATCAAGCTGTTTTCCAAGAAGAGAAATGCCATACCAAAGATCAAAGACGAGGTTGTCATCGCTGCCTTCCGCAAAGGAGTCAAGGACACCCCGTTCATAGCAAAATTCACCCGAAAGCCGCCTCTGTCTGTCAAGGCTATGTTTGACATGGCAAACAAATACGCCAACTCAGCCGATGCAGTTGCAGAAGCCCTTCAAGATAGAAAAGAGCCAAAACAGAAGGATAAGAAGGACAACAAAGAGCCAACACAAAATAAATCTGGCAATCGCAAACGCAAGTCTGATAACGTGGTGGCAGCTATGGTGCGTACTCAGCCACAGCAACCAAGGCCGACGAGTACCAGAAGGTAATGAACGGGCCCTGTCCATTCCACCCGAAGGGCAAGCACGTAGCCAAGGACTGTTTTATGCTCAAGAAGTTTGCTTCCGAGAAGACATCCACTTCGGGTGCCAACAAAGACAAAGACAAGCCAGAGCAGGGTTTAGCCGGCGACTATCAAGATCCTCAAACTGAGTTAAATCACATATTCGACGGCCCGACTGCGTATGAGTCCAAGAGGAAGCAGAAGCTAACAGCTCATGAAATCAAATCAGTCTCCACAGAAGGCCCCCAATTCCTGCGGTGGTCCGAAACTCCAATCACATTCGACCGCACCAACAACCTAGACCAAGTAACTCACCCGGGACGCTACCCACTCGTCTTGGATTCAGTTGTCAAGAGTATTAAACTGAAGAAGGTTCTCATAGACGGCGACAGTTCTCTCAACATCCTCTTCGCCAGAACGCTCGACGAGATGAAAATCCCCCACTCAAAGCTACGACCGAGTACAGCACCTTTCCACGGCGTCATTCCAGGCCTGTCATCAATGCCACTCGGACAAATCATGCTGCCGGTTACTTTCGATACGCGCGACAACTTTCGCACCGAGAATGTTTGTTTCGAGGTCACCAACTTCGAGACCACGTACCACGCCATACTCGGACCCCCGGCACTCGCCAAGTTCATGGCCATACCCCACTACACCTACACGATGCTCAAGATGCCAGGACCAGCCGGAGTACTCTCCCTACGTAGCGGCGTCAAGCAAGCCTTCACCTGCGACAAGAAGAGCTGTGAGTTGGCCCAATCTCAAGAAGTCATAGTTGGCCAAGCCAATGTCCAACTAGCAGCGACGACGACAGAAGAGCCCGACCAAGTTCCGACCAAGAAGATAGCTAAGTCAGGGATTACGGCAGATTTCGAAACCAAGAAGATCCCCCTCAACCCTTCCGATCCCTCCAAGACCGCACTAGTCGGGACCGGACTCAACCCCAAATAGGAAGGCGAGCTCGTCACCTTCCTCCAGGCTAACAAAGATATATTCGCTTGGAAGCCTTCCGATATGCCTAGTGTACCAAGGGAGGTGATCGAGCACTCACTCAACGTCAAGCCGGATGCCAAGCAGATCAAGCAGTGGCTATGGCACTTCGCACAAGACCTCCAAGATGCTATTTGGGAGGAGATAACAAAGCTTCTCGCTGCCAGGTGCATCAAGGAGGTCTACCACTCGGATTGGCTGGCAAACCCAGTCTTGGTTCGGAAGAAAAA
Organism: Oryza meyeriana var. granulata; assembly: GCA_003991445.1. Taxonomy (NCBI): domain Eukaryota; kingdom Viridiplantae; phylum Streptophyta; class Magnoliopsida; order Poales; family Poaceae; genus Oryza; species Oryza meyeriana. The sequence goes on along the minus strand of RYFJ01000466.1, from coordinate 64,542 downwards.
GGGTAAATGGTGCATGTGCATCGACTACACTGACTTGAACAAGGCATATCCCAAAGACCCATTTGGCCTACCAAGGATAGACCAAGTGGTTGATTCTACTGCGGGATGCGAACTACTCAGATTCATCGACTGCTACTCGGGATACCACCAAATTAGCCTTAACGTCTTTCATCACACCATTCGGCGCCTACTGCTACATCATTATGCCATTCGGGTTGAAGAACGCTGGAGCAACTTATCAACGAGCAATTCAGCGGTGCCTGCACAATCAACTCGGGCATAACATGGAAGCATACATAGACGATGTGGTGATCAAGACCAAGCATAAAGCCGACCTCATCACCGACCTGGAAGAAACCATTCAAAGCCTTCAGACTTTCAAGATGAAGCTAAACCGGGAAAAGTGTGCCTTCGGAGTACCATCGGTAAAGTTACTCGGCTTTATTGTATCTCATAGAGGCATCGAAGCAAATCCAGAGAAGATCAACACTATAATGAACGTGGCACCTCCGACTAGCCAAAAGGATGTTCAAAAGCCGACAGGCTACATGGCGGCACTTAGCCGATTTATCTCCCGACTAGGCGAGCGAGGCATGCCCTTCTTCAAATTACTCAAAAAGACGAACAACTTTCAATGGGCAGCCGAAGCCCAACAAGCCTTCGAAGACTTCAAGAAGTTCCTCACGTCACCACCAGTACTAGCGTCACCTATGCCCCAGGAGCCCCTTATGCTATATCTGGTGGCAACAACATAGGTAGTTAGCACGGTGTTGGTAGTCGAGCGGACTGAGCAAGGCCATATCCAAAAGGTTTATCGGCCAGTCTACTTCATCAACGAGGTCCTGGCTAATTCAAAAACAAGGTATCCTTAAGTCCAAAAACTACTCTACGGCTTGCTCATCAAAGTTCGGAAGCTGGTCCACTATTTCCAGTCATATCAAGTCACAGTGGTCACCTCGTTCCACTCAGCGATGTTCTTCACAACAGAGAGGCCACTGGCCGAATCGCTAAGTGGGCACTCGAGTTAATGGCTTTTGACATCACATTTCAACCTTAGACAACAATTAAATCTCAAGCCCTTGCTGACTTCGTCGCCGAGTGGACAGAAGTCCAGACGGCCACACAGGACGACAAACTCGAGTACTGGACAATGTACTTCGACGGATCACTCCGAATAAGTGGCGCAGGAGCCAGAGTTTCTTTACTTCACCAACCGGCAAGAAGCTCAAATACGTTCTTCAAATCCACTTCCTGGCCTCCCATAACGTCGCCGAGTACAAGACACTTATCCACAGGCTACGCATCGCAGTATCACTCGGTATTCACCAACTTGCGGTACGTGGGGATTCCCAGCTCGTGGTCAGCCAAGTCATGAAAGACTGGACATGCCTCGACGACAACATGGTGGCATACTGCCAGGAGGTTTGAAAACTAAAAAGCAAGTTCGACGGGCTAGAGATCACTCATGTACTGCGGCAATACAAGAAGCAGCTGATGAACTTGCCAACATAGGCTCTAGACACGACGCTGTTCCGAGTGGGATTTTCGTGGAACAACTGATGGAACCGTCGGTAAAGAAGACGACTACAGCATCCCAGTCGGAGGCCGAACCTATTCCAACAAACGAATTACTACTCATCTCTCAAGACTGGAGAACTCTAATCATCAAATACCTCCTGGACGACGAGCTTCTCGACGATCGCAGTGAAGCCGAGCGAGTCAAACGACGTAGCAAGAGTTTCTTGGTTGTCGGCGACGATCTCTACAGACGAAGTGCAACTGGAGTCCTCATGCGATGCATCACAGTTGAGGAGGGCAGGCAAGTTGTAACGCCCCGATTTTTCGGGCCGTTAAAAACTTATTTTAATAAAACCCTAGTTCCAAAACTTCGACATTTTATGTGTGAATCTAAGGACTAAGTGCCGTGGATCTCAGTTACCCCATCTCTGAAACCCTAAAATCTCGGTCTCAATCTCTCCGCAAATCCGAGACTCGAATTTTGCAATTCGACTCTCTCTCGAAGTTTTCTCGAAAAAATTCAAATCAGAAATCCCCTTTTAATATCTTTTTGAAACCCTCCCTAATTTTCCTCAGAAATTATCTCATTCCAACTATCTATATGTGTATATATATGTGTGTGTATAAATATACATGCATATATATAAACATCCAAAATCCTCTAACATTCCAAGAATTATTTTAAATCCTTCGAGGTACTCAAATTCTCAAAATATCCTTGAACCAAAACCCCAAAATTCAAATATTGAAAATCTAGCCCCTTTTTAATTTATTATCCTTCCCTCCAAATTCCCTACCCGCCTTCATCCAAATGTATGTATATACATGGATGTATGTATGTACATATATATATCTCCTCAAAACTCCAAACTCAGAAACCCTCTCGAGCTTCTCTCCGAAATTCCCGAATCTCAGTCCCAAAAATTCAATCTAAATTGAAACCGAGTCCGAGCTCTCAAATATTATCCTCCAATAATCCCCCTAAGTATCTCTCCGATATAACTAGGCATATATATATATATATATATATATATATATATATATATATATATATATATATATATATATATATATATATATATATATATATATATATATATATGTGTGTGTGTGTGTGTGTGTGTGTGTGTGTGTGTGTGTGTGTGTATAGATCAAAATCATCCCTCAAAATCCCTTGGAGTTAATCTTTGAATATTTTTGAACCAAGCGGCAAATTCCAAGTTAAAAAGGCCTTCCAAATCTTTCAAGAACCCCTCAAAGGAAATCCCTGGAAAAATAACAAATTCTACTGTGCCATCAGGCCAACCTTTCCCTTTCTCGGCCCAGAGCCACAGCCGGCCCATGTTCCTTCACCGCGCACATGCCTGACAACTCGCCCCCACCAGCCAGTCCTCGCGTGACACACACACGCGAACAGCAGCAGCGTCGAGTTACCGGGCCCACCCGTCAGCCGATACTCGCGCGAGCCCCCGCAGACACCGACACTCGCCGACCGCGGGCCCCACTCGCCACAGTACCGCGAGCACCGAGAGCGCCGACGCGCGGGCCCCGCGCGTCAGGCCCTTCTTCTACCTGTGTCTCCTCCTCCTCTCGCACGGACACTGCTCGACGAAATGACCGGGAGAAACACGCGTCGCCCCGAGCAAAGTATCTCCATCCAGTGAAGCTCCAAGGTCAACTCCGCCGTCCCATCGACATCCTCGAGCCCATCCCCCTCGGTCCCCTCGTTTTCCCTCAAAGCCCGAGGCGTGGCATCGGCCACAGTGCGCAAATCCCATCGCGTCGCATCATCCTTGCTCGGCCACCGCCTTTGCCGCACCGACCTTCTCCCGCATCGCCACGCGCCGCCCTCCGTCTATAAATTGACCCCGCCGCCGCCCTCTGTGCACAAAATCGTCGCCGCCTCCGCCGGACCGAACTCAATCCCGAGCTCTGTGAGCCGCCCCGCGGCCGCCGTCGCCCTTCCCTGGTTTCCGGTGAGCTCCCTCTCTTTCCCCTGCCCGAGAGCCGCAATCTCTCCCCCGACTCCGCCGCCGACGACCCCCTTCTTCCCGCCGGCGCCTGCCCTGCTTCCCGCCGCCGCCGACGACCACCGCGCTCGCCGCCGCTCCTGGCCCTCGTTGCCGGCCACTGCCGATCGCCCCTAGTCAGATCCGAGCCGGCCAGCGTCTTCCCCATGGCCTCCGCGTCCCATTCCCGTGGACCGCATCTCCTCACTCGCCACCGTCCGCCGGCGTCCCCTCGGCCACCATCCGTCGTTGATGGCCGGCGGTCCTCTGTGCCTCTCCCGTTCTCCAGTCTCTCTCTAGCTCGCTCTCTCTCTCTCTCTCTCTACCTCTGTCCAGTGGCCCCTTTGATTCTCCACTGGCAGGTGGGCCCGGCCCCAGTGAAGATTTTTATTAAACTACTGACGCATGGGCCCCACTACCGCTGCCCTCTCTCCCTCTCTTGCACCGACATGTGGGCCCAGCCGCTTTAACAAATGTGACTTAAATAAAGTGACTTACATGTGGGCCCACACTGTTAGCCTTATTGCCTCTCACTGCATGTGGGCCTGTCTGCCAGCTTCACTGCCAAGTGGGGTCCCCATGTCAGTCCTAACTGCTCTCTCTAATCTCTATGACATGTGGACCCTGTTCTTTATCTCTCTCTACTCCTCATGCCTATGACAAGTGGGCCAGTTCTCCATCCCTCTCTCCAGACACTGACAATGAGCCCACCTGTCAGCAACTTTTCCTCAGGAATTTAATGATTCCAATAATTCGATTAATTCTTTTCTTAATTCCAAAAATTCCTCCGAAACTTCAAAAATCTATATCTTTTGATCCATAAGTCCGATTAAGCCCGTTCAAGTCTCTAAATTTTTTTAAAAATGAGATCTACCTCATGCTACTACTAGTTATTAATAATAGTATTTTGTTTCTAGGTTTCGTGTGTTTTTCTCTCGATTCGCGCGTAGTCGACACGTCGGATATTCGTCATACTTCAAATTTTCGTAGGATTTGAAGACGAAGACTGAGGCAAGTCACTCCTTGACCATATTGCTCCTAAAATTTAAAATATTTTGTTTGCAAAATTGCAAGATTAGTGTGCACATTAATCTGATCGGTCTCGGTTTGCGTGTCAAACCGATAGACCTCCCGATTAGTTGCATAAAATCTATAGGATGTTGATGCCCCATTCCTTGTCGCTCCATCTCATGATATCTCGGTGACCGTGCTCTCTAGGCATGGTTCCCGATGATTCTACCCGTAACATAACTGTTTGTCGATTTGGGAAAAACAGGGTTTCGAAAGGTTTTAAAACCCAACATGTGATGTTGGCGAGTTTGTGAAACAAAATTGTTTGTGAAATCCATGGTGTAAAGTGATCACCTGTGTGGTGGTACTTCGTATTCGCATATAAGGACCGTTTCCTTAGGGAATTTCATCCGAGCATCTCACAGTGCGACCATACGGGTGGAATGGGACACCCTTGGCCAAGTAATTAGTATTCCTATGGCAGTTTTTGGTTGCTAATAAATGTGGGAGCGGTTGGGTGCCAAGAGGGTGATATACCCCGTCCCTGAGTACAGGAAATGAGTTCCTGGTACTTGGTTGAGTGAGAACCCATTTATAGGGTAATGTGCTATCCTAGGTAGGCTTTGGAAAGGCCTTGTCACGAACCTTCCCTGCTGACGAATACAGGAAGTAAGCTCGTGTCGTGTGGGTAAAGCATGCACCCTTTGCAAAGGTTTATTAAACTGTTCAAACAGCCATGCCCACGGTTACGGGCGAATATGAGGTGATTCTTTTAACGTAGATTTGTTTGCCAGTGGTTTGCGAAAGGTGATTTGTGGTTTGGGAATCATTACCAGAATTAGCCTTATTGGCAGATAGATGACCTGAGTGGTCTGAAATGGGCTTATGTGACCCGGGATGTCGTTTGGCATCATAGTTTAGGCTTCCTAAGTGGAAGCAGTGTGTGAGCTGAAATGAGCTTATGAATGGCTCGAGGAGCCGCTGAGATGAGCTATGAGATGAGATGATGTCCTGAAGAGAATGAAAGTGAAAGGAAATAATAGAGAGATTTACATCCTGAAGAGGATGAAAGTGAAAATAAAGTAATAGATGGGAGTACAGTGGAAAGCTACTTGAGAGCAGCTCCACTGAACCACTGTCGTGGTCCGACAGTCGGTACAGGACTAGACTTGGTTAAATTATAAATAACTAAAATTTGATTTGTCCGCTTGAGTTGTTGCAAAGCAATTCGCGGACAGGATCGAGGCGAGAGCCTCCTTCTGACTACACTATGACCACCCACACTTAGGGTTTTGGAAGATGTTTTAAAATAAAATGTTTGCGAAATAAACCCAGCCTGTCTTTGATAGCCTGCATAACTCACATTTCCGTAACTTGCTGAGTACATAAGTACTCAATCCATTCCTTTTCTCTCCTCATTCAGGGAGTTTGGAGTTAAAGCGAAGATTAGGATTTCTTTCCTAATTCCAAGCCGTTGCTTGTGGATTGGGATCCTGCTACGCTGTCGTTCCGCTGTTGCTGTTCTATGTGCAAGTTGCTGCTCAGGGCTTGCCCGAAGTCGCAACTTATAAAGGTATAATCTATATAATTACTGAATTAATCGCTATGGTACATCTCTGTTGGCCGCGGGTACCAGCAAGATTTCTTGGGACTAGTACCGGCATCGCGGTTCCGTGGGAATTGGTTCACGCTAATCTCTTGCGGCGCTCTCACTCTGGTGTCACTGTAGGTGGTGCCAGGGCGGGGGCGTTACACAAGTCCTGAAGTCGATCCACTCAGGTGTCTGTGGCAACCACGCCGCGTCAAGGACATTAGTCGGAAAAGCATACCGACAAGGTTTCTTCTGGCCGACTGCCGTCATGGATGCCAGAGACATTGTTCACACTTGAGAAGGCTGTCAATTCTTTGCAAAGCAGACTCATCTTCCAGCACAAGAGCTGCAGACAATCCCAATTTCTTGGCCGTTCGCAGTCTAGGGGCTTGACATGGTCGAGCTGTTCAAAAAGGCGATAGGAGGATTCACACACTTGTTCGTCACAGTAGATAAATTCACAAAGTGGATTGAGGCAAAGCCAGTCGCCACTATCACGGCAGCGCATGCAAAGGACTTCATCATGAGTATACTATACTGATTTGGAGTACCTGACCGCATCATAACCAACAATGGTACTTAGTTCACGGGCGGCGTGTTTCAAGATTTCTGTGAAGAATTCGGCATCAAGATCTGCTATGCCTCTGTGGTACACCCACAGAGCAACGGACAGGTCAAGTGAGCCAATGACATGGTCTTACAAGGTATCAAGACTAGAGTGTTCAGCGGACTACAACCATATGCAGGACGGTGGGTTCAAGAACTTCCATTCGTTCTCTGGTCACTAAGAACCACGGTCAGTCGGGCAACAGGGCAATCCCCTTTCTTCTTAATCTACGGTGCCGAGGCCATGCTGTCAACCGAAGTAGCGTTCGGCTCCCCAAGAGCTCGAGCCTACTAAGAAGACAAATCCAATCAAGACCAACTGGTCGAGCTCGATCAGTTAGAGGAAGCAAGGGACATCGCAACTATACAGTCGGCAAGATATTTACAAGGCCTGCATCGATATCACAGTCGGAATGTTCGTGGCCGCGCCTTTTTGGTCGGTGATCTCGTTCTGAGAAAAATACAAACCACCAAAGACAGGCATAAATTATCCCCTTTGTGGGAAGGGTCATTCATTATCGCTGAGGTAGCACGGCTGGGTGCCTACTGACTGAAGACATTAGACGGGGTCCTCATCAACAACTCATGGAACATAGAACAGCTATGTTCTTTCTATACTTAGCCCCCGTACTTATGTATATTATATATGAATAAATTTTCTTTACTCGAGTTGTTTTTGTGTTGCTTCTGTACTTTGTGCGAATATATATTATGTACTTTGTGTATATTATACATACATAATATATATTTTGTACTTTGTGTGATATACATAATATATATTCTATACTTTGTGTAATATAATATATATATATATATATATATATATATTGAAGTATATATATATACATAATATATATTCTGTACTTTGTGTTGCTTCTTTACTATTGGGAGCTTTACAGAATATATATTATGTATATTATATATTGAAGTGAGGCCGGATCCCCAAGAAACATTCACACAAAGTACAGAAGATAGCAATATGGAGAATGGAGTTTGGGTTCAAGTTGACGAGCTCTATGTGATGGTAGAAGAGAAGGCGTCGAAGGAAATCCGATGTGGGGAGACCAAGACCGCGGAAAAAGAAACGGGAGAAGACAACAATCTCACCTGAACGCGGCGCCAGGTTGGTCTCGTCCTCAGCCGGACGCCATTGAATCAACCTCTAAGGCTGGAGCACGCCTTGCCGCTCCAAATGCGCCAGCTTGGAGGCGCAGCAGTCCGATGCTGGCCATTCGCCGATCTCCGCCTCAGGTGCTTTAGAGCCCGACCTCGACATCTTCGGGTGGTGGAAAGTTGGGGGAAAGTAGTTGATGACGGTGGAGAGGTGAGTTGCAGAAGGGATTGGGCTGGTTTGTACGGGAAGGTGGCGAACTCGAAGAGCTACAGTGAACCCTAGAGCTCGAGCAGAGAAAACTTGATCGCGGGAGAGAGGAAGGCAAAACGTTTCGAGTGTTGTGAGGAAGAAGAATCTTTTCTCTCCCCTCCTGCCACTTAAGTAGAGCCGCGACGGTTGATGGGCCTGGGCCGAAAAATCTCTTACTGGGCCGAAAAAGACATGAGTTCCTAAAATAGCACGCACTATAGTGCCAACTACAAGCTATGGAAACACAGTGCTGGTGCTGTTCACAGGAACTGACTGAGTACACAGTTATGCTCCCAGAGAGGCTAAGTAGTTGGGCACATGTGTTCACATATCTATGTTACTCACCAGGTGTCAGGGATATATCCTTACTAGGATCAAAAGCAGGTCTTCATTAAAATTGGAGATGCTGATATCTTCCCGAGTACACCTGACCACATATCGGGTTACAAATCAATGAAGTGGTACTCGGCTTATATGCTTAGCCAATAATTGCCATGAGCAAAACATCTTCCAGCTAACATGATGCTGAAGAGTCTAGTTACTGAGTAGCATGCTACTTGGAAAAGACTTAAAGTTTAAAGATCTTTGACTTTATGTTTAATTGCAACACAATTAAGCACAAAGTCGAGGGACTACACCTAATAGGTGCGCCTATTCAGTTCACACTATTCGTACTTTTCTTATGGAGCCCTTCATAGCCTCATTGCCAACTGATATGAAGCAAGACTTGGAGAAGTAGCACTCAGACGAAGAGCACTCGAGAGCAAGGCACTCGAGAAGACTTCACTAAGGAGGACGAGCACTCTGCATCAGGTGTGACTCAACTATGAAGGTCTCAAGGGTTGCTGTGGAGGCCAAGGGCCCCGGGTACCCTATAGGAAGTATTTGGGCCATTCGGATAGAGGATGAGCCAAATAATGTACTTAGAGATATAGTAGGACTCGGCTCAAGATACCTTGTATAATAAGGAAGGGCAATAGACCTAGTCGGGCACGTTATATCTCTAATGGGAAGTCCCTGGGTCGGAATCCGACTTGGACTCTGTTAACGCCAAAATTTGGCACGGTTCGCGTCGGACTCGGTTAAGGAAAGAAGTGATATCAGCCGTTGGGAGCTAATCCAGAAGAAGCCGGATTCGGGAAGGAATCGTGAAGACAACGCTATGGCAGTTAATTACCTTATCTATAAATTAGGTAGTTTTGATAATTTTTAGGAAAACCTGATCTCGTATCCAATCAGGGCTTGTTAGTTTTCCTTTTATAGATAGGAAGTTGTGTGCCGTGTCCTATAAGGACTCATGTAACTCGGGGTATAAATACGTATGCCCGGGGACCTTGTAAACTATCCACACAGATCAATCAAATTCGGCGCATCGCCACCCTTTCGACGGGTTCTTGCTTCTCGAGCGGGGCTGCATCGGTTAGGTCCGAACTCCTGCGAGAGGGTAAGACTCGTCACCCCTTACCCAGGTGTATCTGCCCTGTCTACGGCTGCATCGGTTCGGTCCGACCTCTTAGGCCGATCAGATATACCACATCACGCGTGCGTAGATCTTATCAGTTTACTGGGGGCGATTTAACATCAGTTCGTGCTGCATCGGTTGGGTCCGACCTACTGAACTGCCAGCGATAAATCGTTCCTGCTAGGTTGATGGTTTTTGCGCAAGCGTCTTATCGGAATGTATAGCCGATAAGTTATCTTATTACACCACAGTTGCATTAGGTCTATCGGCTTGTTGAGGTTCCTTTATTATTATCAATCTGTGCTGCATCAGTTAGGTCTGAACTACTAGATTGATAATAATAGATTTATCCTTGTCGAGCCGATCGGTGTATATGCGACGTTCTATCGGAGTGCTTAGCCGATAGGTTATCTTTTTATAAAGCCGACTGTATTATCTTTACTATTTTGGTCATCTATATTATCATCGGTTTTCTAGCCGATGCACATGTGTTTCCTTGGCAGTCAGCTAGCTTACTATTCTGCCTATCTATTCTATCATCGGCTTCTAGCCGATGCACATGTTATACTGACAGCTTATCTATTTGCTCATAGCGTTATCGGTTTCCTAGCCGATACACAGGTGCCATCGGCCATCGGCTATAAGGAGCCTACATCAGTCCGTATCGGCCGATAGCCGATGTGCAATTGCTGCTGACCCGGGCACGAGCATAAGCGAGGACCCGGGAGCGAGGACCTGGGCATGGGCACGAGACCCGGGGGCGGACAGCTGGGGCCTGGACAAAGTTTTATCATCGGCTTTCAGCCGATTGTCAAGCATTTCTTCGGCAATCGGCTAACAGGATTCTTATTGGCCGATTGAAATCCCTGAACTAATATTCTCCTTGTCAATTGCGGGGTCAAATTGACTGGCACGCCTATGAACCTCAAATATTTTAGGACCTGCACTGGAGCTAAGCAGATCTCCCAGGCCTTCGCGTGTCTCTAGGCGCCGAACTAGATTGTCAGCAAGCTTTTTGGCACACCCGGCGGTTTTCGGCGTCAACAGACTCCTACTCTGTAACCCTGCCCCCCAGTATATAAGGGGAGGCAGGGCGCCCCCAGAGGGCAGAATCACCAGAACCACCAGAGTTTACATGATCTCATCAGAGAAATCCTCAAAGGAAATACACCACAACTGGAAGTAGGGTGTTACCTCTCTGGAGGGCCTAAACTAGTATAAAATCTCCCTGTGTTCCTTTGCAGTCCATCAGATTTAGGCTCTCCCGACTACCCCATCTAATTATTGCCGATACAAAGCATTGACAACTGGCGCTGTTCACAGGAGCCGATTGAGTACATAGATATGCTCCAAGAGAGGCTAAGTAGCTGGACACATGTGTTCATGTATCTATGTTACTTGCCAGGTATCGGGGATATATCCTTACAAGGATCAAAAGCAGGTTTTTATCAAAATTGGAGATGCTGATATCTTCCCAGGTACACCTGACCACACATTGGGTTACAAATCTATGAAAGTGGTACTCGGCTTACATGCTTAGCCAAAATTGCCACAAGCAAACATCTGTCAGCTGATATAATGCTGAAGAGTCTTGTTACTGAGTAGTGTAATACTCGGAGAAGACTGAAAGGTTAAAAATCTTTGACTTTATGTTTAATTGTTACACAATTAAGCACAAAGTCAGGGGTTACATCTAATAGGTGCGCCTATTCGGCGCACACTATCTATACTTTTCATATGGAGCCCTTCATAGCCTCGTTGCCAGCCGACATGAAGCAGGACTTGAAGAAGAAGTACTCGGACGACGAGTACTCAAGAGCAAGGCACTCGGGAAGACTTCACCAAGGAGGATGAGCACTCGGCATTAGCTGTGACTCAACTATGAAGGTCTCAGGGGCTGCTGTGGGGGCCATGGGCCCCGGGTACCTTATGAGAAGTCTTTAGGCTACTTGGACTGAGGAGGATGGGCAGAACCATGTATTTAGAGATATAGTAGGACTCGGCACACAATACCTTGTACGATAAGGAAAGACAATAGTCCTAGTTGGGCACGTTATATCTCTAAAAGGAAATCCCTGGATCGGAATCCGACTAGGACTCCTATTCTGTAACCCTGTCCCCCAGTATATAAGGGGAGGCAGGGCGCCCCCTGAGGGCAGAACCACCAGAGTTTACACGATCTCATCAGAGAAATCCTCAAAGGAAATACACCATAACTGGAAGTAGGGTGTTATCTCTCTGGAGGGCCTGAACCAGTATAAAATCTCTCTGTGTTCCTTTGCAGTCCATCAAATTTAGGCTCTCCCGACTACCCCATACAATTATTGCCGGTACAGAACATCGACATTTCCTCTTAAAAATAATTGGTGTCATGGTTTAATGGGCTAAAACTTGATGGATGAACTGGTTTGGCCTGGTTTAAGGCAAGGTGGCCTGCTTTAAGGCCGGTTCGCGTGGTTTTGCCACTTTGGCTAATAATGTGGATATTAGACCTAGAAGCATGTTCCAAAAATGCCTTATAAAATCTTAAATTGTTTAAAAGTGCTGATTTGCTGCAAAATAGCCATATTAATTATCCTTTGTATACCTGAATCATTATTCTTGCATTTGCGGGTATGACTTGTTGAGTACGGTGATTGTACTCAGTCTTGCTCAATTTTCCCATCCAGATGAAGAGTGCTTTGGAGATGAATGCTTCGATGTCTAGCTCGTTCATGCTGTTAAGCGCCTGTAGGCTTGGTCGCTTGCCCGTCTAGTTTGTCGCTTTATTTGTTTATCTTTATTGTGTTGGGCCTTTGGTTTCCCATGTAATAAATACTTTTTTATGCTTCCGCTTATGTACTCTGATATTTATCAACTTTGTATTGTGTACCTTGCCTCCTGCGGCGAGGATTAATACACTTGTGAATGGAAATGGTTTTGTGATTTACAGATGCTACATTCATCCAGGCGCTGCTCTTCGCACTGCTCGAGTACTCCGGCATCCTCCGTGCGGACCCTGGCGGGGGGCCGCACCAGGTTGGCGGTGGGACCGGTGAGGTGTTGATCCGAATTGTTGGGTTCAGGGAGGCCGGGCGTCGTTCGAGAGGGGGAGGAGAGGGTCGTGGAGGATGAGGCGGAGGACACGCAGGGCGGTGGGGTGGGGAGGCAGTGAGTGAGTCGTCGTCGTATCAAAGGTACGACATACAACAGGTGGTGGGTGATGGGGATTGTTGGTGGAGGATGAGGCGTTGAGGACCTGTGGGATCAGCGGTGGCGGCGCTGGGCGGTGAGAGAGAGAGAGAGAGAGAGAGAGAGGAGAGATTAGGGGTAGGGGGAGGGGAATGGCGAGGGGTAGGGGCCGGCGGGTGAGGGAGACGATTTGGGCCATTTAACGCAGATGATTCTGGGTCGTTGGATTTGATGAATGAGTCATGAGTTAAATGAGTTGATGCATTATATGGTAGATGTGGTGAGGAGGAGAAAAACTTGCACAGTGATGGTTGGAAATGTGTCACTTGACAGTGATCACCCCATTAGGATTTGGCCTGTGACCACCTCATATACAGATATACCAAGGATGTTGATAAAATTGTAGAAGAGATACAAACACATGTAAAATTTTTTAGAAAATGGGATAAACCCGGTCTCTACATCCAACTGGATGTATACAGACAAAACCCATGTGAAATAATATGTCTTGATTATTAATTCTATGTTTGGATGCTGGGATTTATAAATCATGTGTTATTTTAGATACTGTAGAGAGGTAGTCATCGTCGCTCAAACACCTATCTCCAGCCTTTTTACTGATTTTTTTATTTTTGTTTTTGTTTTTTATTTGTTATTGAAAATAAGGATGTGTGTATTTTGAAAGTACATGTAATTGGTTACGCTCCAATAGCTCATTACGATTGATCCAGGTATCGGATTGGCTGAGGTTACGAGTTTACTCAAAGTTTGTTTCAATCTAAGGGCTCCTTTGAAACAACGGAAAAGTGGAGGAAATCTACACGATTGAAATCCTATTGAAAATAATCCTACTTGGTCCTTTGGAGCAAAGGATTGGCTTCCAAAAAATTCTTTAAAATTCCTATAAAATGACCCATTTTATTGGAATTTTAGAAAAAATCTAACATGAGGACTAGCCTCGTGTTTTCTCTTTCTTGTGTCTTTGAAGTTTCTATAATTTTCCTTTGGAGCTACCAAACGAGATTTGTTACAAATTCCTGTAGGTTTCAACAAGACATGACCTCATATTCCCGTGTTTTCCCTATTCCTATGTTTTTCGAACTAAAGGAGCCCTAGTTTGATTCATGAATGTTAGGATCAATTACGATCTGGGGAGAAATGTCCTGCTACAATGTAGTTACTATTTTGTGGACAGATGTGTTACGATGTCTGATTTTTTTTTGAGTTTGAGAGAGACATCGGAACGAGGTAGCAGGTTGTAAAAGAAGCACATATGAGACAATTATGAGAGGAGGGTGACTGATCTCTTGTTGTATCTATGGGTATTTTGCTAGTAATATAATAGATATTGGATATTACTAGTAGAAATTTACAACTTCTCTTGAGTACCCACCCTCCACCAACGTGGCCCAACTAGAAAAATGAAAATTTCTGGGCTAGTAATGAGTTGGGCCGCTAGCCCAGGAGTCCCCACTCCGCCTATAAAATGGTGAATTTTTTTTATTTTTATATTTATTTAATAAAAAATTTACAAAACTACATTTTCATTTCAAAAATTTACAAAAATATACTCCCGCCGCCCTTTGGGAGGGCGATATCCCTGAAATCGCCCTCCCAGAGGGCGATATGATGACGTGGCTGACGGCCGTTGGCCGGCTGCCCACGGCCGTCAGTCATTTTGCAGGCGGCCCCCCCGGCCACACAAAAACCGCCCTCTGAGAGGGCGGCAAGGGGGCCGCCTGTAAAAATCCGGCCGGGGGCCGGCTATTTTACAGGCGGCCCCCTTGCCGCCCTCTCAGAGGGCGGTTTTCAGCTAAAAACCGCCCTCCCAGAGGGCGGCAAGGGGGCCGCCTGTAAAATGGCCGGCCCCCGGCCGGATTTTTACAGGCGGCCCCCTTGCCGCCCTCTCAGAGGGCGGTTTTTAGCCCGGGCACTATAAAACCCCCTCCCAAACTCCAAAAATGTCATAAAATTCACTGAAATTACAGAAAAAAAAGAGAGAGCTGAGAGCGAGCCTGAACGAAAGCAGCGAAGCTCTGTCAGCTTACTGATTTGTCTGCAGGTAAAATCTATTATCTATTTGTAATTTCTATTTCTATACATAAATTAATGTAGTATTGTACTGGTTATGTGTATAGTACTATATGAAAATAAGTTGTTACTCGTAAATCTGTAGGTCTTTAGTTAATGTGTTAGATGATTTAATTTTTGTAGAGATGTGAGGAAAATATTGGTATCTAGTTTAACTGAATTTTTTCATCAACAGAAATGTCAAATAAGGTGATATTTCAGTTATTTCACGGGCAAGGGAATGTTAGATATGGTCCAGAAGGGGTAGATCTGTCGGATTTTAGTTCAACGGCTAAGGGGATTGATAGACCAGCTGAGAGAAGTTTTGGGTCAGTGTACAACTGGCTGATGCGAGGGTTTCGATTGAACCCCGAGCTCAGCGCAATAACCTTGTATGTAGTAGTCAGTCGTGCAGCTGAAGGTTTTTTTTGGGAACTGATGCCGGTGGATTGCACTGCCACTTGGAGATGGTATGTGGAGAATGCATTCCATTTGTACAGTGCGGACCGTGCGAATAGGGTATCGATGGTCCGGACTATATACTGTGAAACAACAATTTGTACAGTCCGGACCGTCCGTATAGAGTGCGCACGGTCCGGACAGTACTCTGGGCCGCCTGCAAAGTAGCCGGTCCGGACCGTCCGTATAGGGTGCGGACGGTCCGGACAGTACTCTGGGCCGCCGGCAAAGTAGCCTGTCCGGACCGTCCGTATAGGGTGCGGACGGTCCGGACAGATTTTGCAGGCGGCCCCAAAACCGCCCTCTGAGAGGGCGGCAAGGGTGCCGCCTGCAAAATAGCCGGCTCGGGGTGGCCATTTTGCAGGCGGCCCCCCGGCCACCAATAAACCGCCCTCTGAGAGGGCGGCAAGGGGGCCGCCTGTAAAAGGGCCGGCCCCCCGGCCAGATTTTTACAGGCGGCCCCCTTGCCGCCCTCTCAGAGGGCGGTTTATTGGTGGCCGGGGGGCCGCCTGCAAAATGGCTGACGGCCGTGGGCCGCCGGCCAACGGCCGTCAGCCACGTCATCATATCGCCCTCTAGGAGGGCGATTTCAGAGATATCGCCCTCCCAAAGGGCGGCGGGAGTATATTTTTGTAAATTTTTCAAATGAAAATGTAGTTTTGTAAATTTTTTATTAAATAAATATAAAAATAAAAAAAATTCTAAAATGGTCAGCCGAATCCTCCTGTCCCTCAAAGAAGGCCAGTAGAAAGAAAGGAAACCCTAGCCCTCAGGCCGCCTTCTCCTCTGACGCCGCCGCCGTCAAGGGCAACCATGAAGTTTGTATTGCCGCCAAAGCTGGTTTTGCCGGGTCCTCCTGACCTCTCCTACATCGTGGATCGTACCGATCTGTCGGTCGACGAGAAGATCGACATGATAATCGAGGTGCGTTCGTTCAACGAGTCGTGCCAAATTGAGATCTTAATTCAATCCCCCTCCTAACTTGTGGAAATCTCTTCTTCAGAAACATGGTGCTGTGCCTCTACCATTCGACGGGGCGTGCATCTTTAAATATTATATGAAATTTAGGGAGCAATACTCTGACTACGAGGATGAGGACATCGACGAAGACGAGGAGGAGAGAGGGAAGAAGGTATGTTAAAGGGGGAGATTGAATTTCAATCCGTTCAGTCGACGGTTAGGGGAGGGGGCTGCCGGGGAGGAGATCCACCACCGCACGCAGGGCTTAAAGTTGGCTGGCGTTGCCGTGGTGGCGGGAGACCACCGGATGGCCGGGGGCGGGGCGAGAGGACGCCGTGTTAGAGCGGCCGGGGACGGGATGAAGCACTCGGGGAGGCGTGGGAGAGCCTGATTCTCTCGCTGGTTCTACCAGGCTAGACGAAGAAAAGATGATTTTTTGTCCAAGGCACCACAACTGTCGATTGAAATGAAAGTTTGGAAGAAATCAGACGATTGAGTTTAGCGTCTCCCATTTATCATTCATCAATCAATCGGTATTATGCTATCAAATTCATTCTTCATTCATGTGTATTCAGGTGTTGGGTGATGATGAGAAGGAACCAGGTACCGTGAAGCGCCCACCACAGGCCTCTCTTGAAGGTGAGCCGGTATGCAAGACGCCAAGAGCAGCACCACCGCAAGGAGAAGAACATAGCTCGAAATCCGCTCTGTATGTAAACCTACCTCAGTTTTCTCAATCTGCAACGTTTCTAGATGCAATTTATTAAAATCATCTGCACTAAATTGTTAAACAAGTGTCTTCTTTAGTGGCTTGGCTTGTTCATCCTAAAATAACCCCTCAAATTTAATTCTAAAATTATACAGCTATTAGCTCTATGCTTTTGTTTATTGACAAATAGAGCAGCACTGTTGGGTTCTTATTTGAATGTATTTTGTTATGGCCATAATTATGTGGTTGTTAGCATTATACTATCTCAAATAATAAGCAATACTCCAAACTATGTCTGTATAAGAAGGTCCCAAAACTCGAGTTAGCTGAATAATAGATTTTTTACAAGTTGGGCTCTTTGACAGAAACAATGGTCAGTCTCATGGTCTCTAACCAAGAAGTAAGGTGAGGGCAGGAATGTAGTTAAGAGGAAAAAATAATAAAGTATGTATCACCAAACCCTACCAATATAACAGCTAATCCAATGTTTTGACATTACATGTGGGCACTGAGCTGGCAATACAATCCATGTAGGCTTGGGGACAACATTTGCCTCTAAACATGGGGCTTTGTAGAATTTACTTTTGTTAATCTTTTCATTCATCCACTTCAAAATGTTAACTGTAGGCTTCCTGCAGTTTCTTTTTAACCCAGCCTTGAGTTTTGAAACTGTTGCTTACATAGATTGCTGGGTTTGGTTTGACAGGGTTTGATGAAGACAGGAGAATGCAACAGGAAAACTTACTTGCAACAGTGCCTGCATTACTTTTGCTCTGTTACGTTTCAGTGGCAACTGAATGCTGTAATCGTAATATTAGCTATCGTGAATTTTATTAGGTAAACCTTTTTATTAGGTGGATCTTGAACTATATATGCTACTGATGTCGTTTGGTTTTCAATTCCCATGTAACTTATGGCACTTGTAATAATGTGTTCATCAAGCATTATTGTAGCTTTTTTTACTGCTAACATTACAAAAAGTTGTCATGAAACAAGAGTGAGCAGATTTGTTCACGAATTTATGATTGGTGCAAGAACAACAGTAGGTGGCTAATCTAAAAAATTCACAATAAGCAATTCAGATATCTTTACACGTATTTATTCTTAGTCTCTGCAGAGTTTTGATTCCTGGTATTTCAGATGTCGGTATTGGATTCATATAATCATATTCCTTCGGGCTATCGGGTTACTGCCGACCAGTTTGAACCCGAGTGAATACTTGGAACTTGTGTGAGCTTTCTCCGTCTATTGTTTCAACCAAATATCAGTGTTGGTTCGTACAATCAGCTCGTAACAGCTGAAAACGCACCGATTTTCTCCTTTGTTTTGGAATTTTTTTGGCTCCCTGACAAGGCGAGCGTATATTTTTTTTGTGTTTTTCCCTCGCGCGGGCGAGCGGCGGTCATCCCACTGTTCAACAATGTTTGTCCGAGAACATATCTGTGGAACAACGAAGCAGCCCTCGCACCACATACACCTTGTCGTATAGGTGGCCAAACGGGCGGACCGGGCCGGCACGGACCGAGGCACGGTCCGGCACGGCCCGTGTAGGCACGGTTCCTGTAGCGGGCCGTGCCGTGCCGGCCCGCGTGCCTCCCCCTCGGCCTAGGCACGGCACGCCGAGGTCGTGGGCCGTGCCGTGCCGTGCCGGCACGGCCCGTCAGCGGCCCACCGTGCCCAGGCCGGCCCAGTCCGCCGACGCCTGCCGCCGCGCGTCCGGCGTCCCCGGCCTCCGCCGCCTGCCGCCGCCCTCCTCCGCCGCCTCCCCGCCTGCGCGCCGCCCCCTCCGCCGCCTGCCGCCGCCTCGGCCTCCTCGGCTCCTCCGCCTCCTCCCGCCGCCTCGGCACCTCCGCCTCGTCTCGCCGCCTCGGCCTCCTCCGCCCCCTCCGCTGCCGCCTCCCGCGCGCGCCTCCCCGGCCTCCGCCGCCTGCCGCCGCCGCCTCCCCGCCTGCGCGCCGCCCCCTCCGCCGCCTGCCGCCGCCTCGGCCTCCCGCCGCCTCGGCCTCCTCCGCCCCCTCCGCCGCCGCCTCCCGCGCGCGCCTCCCCAGCCTCCGCCGCCTGCCGCCGCCCTCCGCCGCCGCCTCCCCGCCTGCGCGCCGCCTCTCCGCCTGCGCCGAGTCCCGACTGAGTCACTCTCACTGAGTAAGTGAGAGTGACTGAGAGAGATGAGTAAAAAAAAGGAAAAAAGAGACTTAAAATTTTTTTAAAAATTAGAGGAGTGGTAAAAAAATATGAAAAAAAATGTAAAAACATTATCTAAGATGATTAAAAAAATATGAGAGTATTTTTTGATGATATTAGAGGAGGAAATTTTTATATTTTTAAACAAGCAAAATAGAAGAACATATATAGTTATGCAATTTAATTTCTACATAGATATAGAGAAAAATTGCGCAATGACATTTATTGATTTTGATATTACACAGCTGCCTCATTAAAAACACTGTCATGTAAAAACTCAATTTTGAGAAAACCATGACAAAGAAAAAAGAGTACAGCTAAAGGTCATTACTCAAAAATAAAAATGATTACTCTAGTTTCTCATTTTGTAGGTAAAGATTTTCGAATTGCTCAGCCAAATCTTGGTTCTCCGTGGTGTGTTGGGCACGTTCCTTAGCTAGCTCCCAGTCTTTAACCGCAAGTAGCATTTCTACCACCTCACTGCGGAGATTTCTTCTTCTCTCCTCAATAATTCTTTCGCAAAGACTGAAGGCCGATTCGGATGATACCGTAGACACAGGCACCGTGAACACATCCCGTGCTAGCTTTGAGAGCACGGGATATTGGGTCTTGTGATCATTCCACCATTGAAGAACGTTGAGATCTTTCTGGTTGATCGAGTCGCTGTCCAAGTAGGTAGACAACTCAAGAGCTTCAACTGAAGCGTGTGCAGGACTTGCTGCGGCCGAACTTCCACCACCGGTGCTCGAAGAAGAAGAGGAACCACCCCAAATTCGGCCCCACTGCAATTTCTTCTTACCTGGGACAGGGACGGGTGGGGCTCTTTGCACGCGAACTCCCTGAAACTTAGTTTCATACTTTCGAAATACTTCATACAATTTTGTCTTACAATCAGAATAGTAGTTAGTGTAATCAATATTCATTGTATCCCCAATAAGATTCAAAATATTTAGAAACCCCCGTATTTTACCCCTAGGATCAAGAATAAATGCAAAAGCATACAAGTATGGAATGTTTCTCCAGTATTTAAGATATTTTTGTTTCATGTTATATACTGCTGTCGGAGGATGAAACCTCGACGGCGGGAAGTCAGGAGACCCCCCTTTGAGATTCGGCCAGGGGAGTAGTTCTCAAGCGAAGCCGGCGTCAGGGTGTAGAAGAAGGATGCTCGAAGAAGATGTAGAGGAGAGGCGCACAGAGGAGGCAAGAGGATTTATGCAGGTTCGGGCCGCTCGGAAGCGTAATACCCTACTCCTGTGTGTACCTCTCCTCTACATCTTCTTCGAGCATCCTTCTTCTACACCCTGACGCCGGCTTCGCCTGAGAACTACTCCCCTGGCCGAATCTCAAAGGGGGGTCTCCTGACTTCCCGCCGTCGAGGTTTCATCCTCCGACAGCTGGCGCGCCAGGTAGGGGGAGTTTCCTTTTCAGGTGACACGCCGGCTTCTCCAACACCGGCGCACTCATGGCGGGAGACCATCATCATCAGCAGGATGCCGACGACGAGTCCGGCGGCCTCACCCCGCTGGACAATGCTAGCCCTCTGGCTAGCTCACCGCGTTCCCCCAAGTCTTCCTGGGGGCGCGCGGTGCGCACTGCACGGGCCGACTTCACCCAGTGGCGGCCTGGCCGAGCGGCCTCAGCACCTCCCTCTGCGGAGGGAGCCGGTAAGTACCCGGCTGGGTCCGCCGCGGCCTCATTCGTGAGGCGTGAACAGGCGCGCCGCTCCACGGCGCGCCAGCATCAGGACATCCAGCCGACGACGCCGCAGGAAGCCCTCCAGGCGGCGAAAGCTCTCCTGCGCCACCCCCTGGCTTCCACCGGAGGCAGCGGCCGGGAAAGGCGGTGGCTCGGCGAGGTCGCCGACCTCGTGGGTACGGCCCATCGCCTGATCACCGTCGGCAATCCTGCAGGAGCTGGCGAGTCCTCGCGTTCCGCCTCGCGCCGGGACAGGAGGAAGCGCCAGAAGGCCAAGGCGGCCGCTGAGAGCTCCGCCTTGGCTGCTGCAGCCAGTTCCCGGGGCGACATCGCCCACGAGGACAACGACGGCGGCGGTAAGCGGCAAAGGGCCGCACGTGCGCCGCCGCCGCCGGCAATGGCCCGGGGATGGTGTGCCTTCCACCAGACGGACCGGCACGACCTTACGGAGTGCCGCGCCGTCGAACACTTGGCCAAACGGCTCGAGAAGCGGCAGTAGGCCGAGCCCGGTCGAAGCCCTGGGCTCCCGGGCACGGACCTACTCCCGGTCGGAGCCCTTGGCTCCCGGGCGCGCATATTAAGCCCCGGTCGAAGCCCTTAGCTCCCGGGCGCGCATCTAGCCTCGGTCGGAGCCTGGCTCCCGAGTGCGCATGTTAAGCCCTGGTCGAAGCCCTTGGCTCCCGGGTGCGTATCTAGCCTCAGCCGGAGCCTGGCTCCCGGGAAGCGTCGACCGTACCGGTTCTGGTCTGTTGGTCGGCTTTTGGCTTAGTGAAAATCTCCCCTCCTTTATTTGAAGAAGTCTTCCCTTTTCCTTTGCCCTAGGGTACGACTGCCCGGACTCCATCGGACGCGATGGCGAGTCCGGGCGGGGCGTCCCGACTCAGCCCGGGGCCTCCGTGTCCCGGTGTGATAGTCCGGACCACACCGCCCTGTCGAGCGCGTGTCCGGGCAGGCCGCTCCCAGTCGAGGATCTTAGCTCACTCCCTCTCAAGGGACCTGAGCCCGTGCGGTAGGAGCCCCTGGCTCCCGGGCGCATACCTTCCCCCGGTCGGAGCTTAGCTCCCGGGTGCGTACTTAGCCCCGGTCGGAGCATGGCTCCCGGGCGCGCGTAAATAGCCCTGGTCGGAGCCCCTGGCTCCCGGGCGCATATCTTCCCCCGGTTGGAGCCCCTGGCTCCCCGGCTCATGTCTAGCCCCGCACGGAGCCCCCGGCTCTCAGGCACGCGTATCTAGCCCCGGTCGAGCCCCTCGCTCCCGGGTGCATATCTCCCCCTGGTCCGGACACGGAGAGCTTGCCCCCACTCAAGGGAGCTGAGCCTGAGTTCCGGCAGAACCAGTAGAGGGCCAAGCGCGCTCGAAGCGGTTCGGACGGTCCGAACCGTCGGCGGACGGTCCGGTTGTAGCGACTCGGACCGTCCGGCCCTTAGGCGGACGGTCCGAATCCCGCTCCCGATCCAGAATAGCTTCGATAGGGCACGAGTACCCGGACAGCATTGTCTCGGCAAGGGCGGGTCCGGGGAAGTTGTCCCGACATGGTCCATGTCCATATCCGGGCTGCCCAGGCACATATCAATCATACATAGCAAATCGTATTCAGTCCGGGGCCCCCTGGGTCCCGGACACACATTGAGCCGAGGCACGGATTCCCGAATCCATGCCCCGGGCCCGACACCAGGGTGCCGAACCAGGGCGGCCTCGCCAAGGCGAGTGCAAGCCTAGGAACGCAACACCCGGAATAGGGCGCGAAGCCCGGACAGCACCGCCCCGGCGAGTATGCTTCCGGAAGGTCGTCTCGCATTCCATATTCAAGCCCGGGCCCCCGGAACCCGGCTTATATCAAAACCGTATTTCAGTCCGGGGCCCCCGGGTCCCAGACACGTATCCTTAGCGCTGGCCGAGGCCCCCGGGTCCCGAGCACATGCCTTTCCTCAGCCTCGAGGCTCGCGAGGGAAGCAAGTTCGAGCTCCATCCACAGGCACAACAAGTATCTCCACAAATCCGTCTGTATAAACATCCTGTAAGTTGGGTAAACCCGGGCCAGCGCCGGACTTCTCCGGATACCCAGCGCTAGCCTGGGCCCCATGTATATACACTTCACATAAGCAATGTTTTAAATATCCTTCCCGGTCTCGTTCCTTTCGTCGTTTTCCATGTGTTGCGTTCGTAGCATGGGATGGACAAGGGAACGAACCAGATGCTCTCACAGTTCCCTATGTGTAGAGTAGACCTTTCCCCGGCGGTCCTGGGGACGATTCATACCACACCAAGCACGGCGCCCGGGGAGACCCCGTTTCTTCCTGCTGCACCGGACCGAAGCCGTTCTGTCGCCAAACCTCTCCTTCGGCTCTCCGGTACAGCGCTACATCGACAAAACATCAAACACGACAAGTATGCAGCCCGACAACCTCGACTCCCTTGAGGAACGAAGGTTCGGGCCCGATCACTTCAGGTTTGGGGTTCGAATCTCCGCCATATTTTCGTACGGGTCGGAATGAAATCTTCCCCCCGTGGGAAGGCCCCTCCCTGATGATCGGAACTTCCCAACCGGGCTCAGTAAGCCTGGGAGCATCTTCATAAATATTATCTGAAAGCGTATCCTGTAAGTGCCTCAAAACCTCAGCACTGGGCAGGCCCCATGTGTACTCGCCTTCCAGAGTAATATTTTTATTATCGTTTCCGGGCTCGTGCCCTTATCCTTTCTCTATGTCGCGATCGTGATGATCTTCCCTCGGGGGCATAATCGGGTCGCGCCCATGCGGTGGCTGGGTGTTGCGCCTAAGCATCTGTTCCCTACCAGCGAGCTACCGTATCCCATCTGCTAAACCCCGGACATCGTCTAAGCCCCGGCTTGCGGTGTCCCGCACTGGTTGGCTTCGGGCTCGGTTTTTTCCGCTGCTAGGGGGCAGATTCCTTATGCGCAATCCTTTCCTCCGCTCAGTCGCGACCGCGAAGAGGCCCCTAGGAGGTGGTAGACGCAACGGCTCGCAGCATGGAGTGGACAAGGGAGCGAGCCAAGTGCTCTCACGATTCATCATGTAGAGCATGTCGTCGCGGCATCACTGTGCTCCCTAGGCGAACGGGACCCGGGGGCACGGAGGACCCCCAGACCTGGAACACGGAAGGGGCCGAGCCTCCAGACTCAACCGCTCCGCAAGCCACGCGCCCAGATGCTCGCGACCCCTTGTTGCCGGGCTCTCGGGGCCGGCGCCGACCCCAAGCCCCGGAAAGGGGACTTGGGAGCTACGGCGATTCATGGCGGAGGGGCCTGCTACTCAGCGTTCCCGGGGGCCGGCAGAACTCCCGGTGCCGGGATTGCGAACCGGGGCCTTGCCGCCCTCTTCAAGCCCCCAGATAAGTAACCTTATCCAAACTTACGCATTGCTTAATCTGTATTCTTGCCCCATTGTATGGACAACCTAGGTGCCCGGGGCGAGCTGCGGCGCCCGACCTGGCCAGCTTGTCCCCGGCGCCCGCGAAGGCACGAAGGGCCCCCAGACCCGGAAGACGGAAGAGGTCGCGCCTGTGGACCCGATCATCCCGCCAGACTCATCCTCGGGCCCCTCGCAGCCGTCGAAGAATCATGCTCCCGGGGCAGGCGGCTGCTCCAGGACCCGGGAAGGGGACCTGGGCGCGACGGCGAATCACGGTGGATTGGCCTGATACTCGGCGCTCCCGAGGGAGAGCAACACTCCCAGTTCCGGGACTGCTCTCGCGAAGCGTTGCCGGCCTTCGCAATATCCAGATACGTTACCTTATCCGACTTTACATATTGCTCAACTTGTATGCTTCCCCTATTTGTATGATCAGCCTAGGCTCCCGAGGCGGGCGATAGTGCCCGACCTGGCCAACTCCCCCCCGGCCGCCGCCGGGGCGCCGGGGGCTTCGTTGCATGGCGATCCCTGGCCCGGGCAGGATCAGTTCCCGAGGGGCTCCGGGCGAGCCAAGAGTGTCCTCGCGGCCTCGCTACGCTCCCCGTGCCAACGACGCCCGGGAGCGCGGAGGGCCCCCGGACCCCGAAGACGGACAACGACCGAGCCCCCAGACTCAACCGCTCCGCAAGGCTCGCGCCCCGGGGAACCGGGTCCCGAGGCGGGCGACCGTCGCGTTCACTGCCCCCGGGGACCAAGCTCCCGGGGCCGGCGGCTGCGCCAGGGCCCGGACAGGGGCCATAGGCCCGACGGCTGTTCGCAGCTGCTGATCTCGCTGTCCGACAACGCTCGATACTCGGCGTTCCCGGACACGAGACCCCGAACACCAGCAACCTCCGAACAATACAATAAGCAAAGGTACGAAAATATAAACGTCATCATATATATACGCAAAATATCTCTCTGTACAAGACAGGCCAAACCAGAGCGCAAGCACGAGCGAGGCCCGGATAAGCACAGTCACCGCTGCACTTCTGAACGCGGCCCGGGGCGACGTCGGAAGGGGAGCACTCGGGGGCGTCAAAAAGGAACCGGCTTCTTCCTCGACCTCTTCGTCGGCCATCAGCTCCACCAGGTGTTCGCGCCCAAAGACACCGTCGCACGGGGAGAGGTCGCTGGCCTCCTTCGGACCGGACCCCGGATGACGACAGAAGAACGGCGCTCGGGGGCATGGAGGGCCCCCGGGCCCCGGAGGCGCCCGCGCATGGCGTCAAGAAGGAACCGGCGTCTTCCTCAACCTCTTCGTCAGGCACCGGCTCTACAAGATGTTCGCCGCGGTCAAAGAACCCTGCCTCCGGGGCAGCGGGCTCGACCACGGCCTCCCGCGCCTTCCTCACCAACTGCCGCGACCACCTCGCGAACCACCACGACTTCCTCGCGAAATCCCGCGACCTCTTCGCGACTTCCTCGCGCATGGCGAACTCGCACCCCCGGGACGCGAAGCCCGGCCTCTTGGGCCCGTACGCGTTCTCCCCGGGAGAGTGTTTCCTACTCCCACGCCTCCACCTCGGGCTAGGCACGGGAGAACTCGTCGGTGGTTGCCACGAAGAACTCAGTGGCGACCGTACAGGCGGCGAGCTGCCGCATCGCCATCGCGACCGCTGCCGCCAGGTTTCCTCAACACTTCGCTCCATACTTCCAACCCGGGTCCCAGAATCCCGGGCACATATCTTCCGCGTTACAGCCGGGGCCAACGGGTCCCGGCCCATATCTGTTTCCGGCGAACCAAGCTCCACCAGCTCAAGATGAATCAGGCGGACCCAGCGTCCCCTCGTTTCTTCAAAGACGTGGCCCCGTTCCTGCCAGGAGCGGTTCCGGCCAAGCAACAAGGCCAGGGGCCACTGTCGGCGAAATGGGGCAGGGGGTCCCATATGCCCTGGGGACGCGTGGGTCATCGGCCACGTACAGTTCCCCGGGAGTCATCTCGTCCCCGGGGCGTCATCGCCATCAGCCCCGGGCTCCTCCCCGGGGCGTCATCGCTGCGCCGTCTCCAGTGGCTTCGCTCCCGGGCCCGGGCACCGGTACCCCGGTCCCGGGTGCCGACCCCCCGGTCCCGGATGCCGACGCCCGGGGGCGAGGCCGACCGACTCAGGTACCAATCGCCATGGCTCCAGGGGTCGGTCCACCCGAAGAACTCGGTCGACCAGCTCCCCAACTATCTACATTAATGACGGCATGTCGCCTCTGTCGCCTGCCTTGCCACGCGTGGACGTCCCAGGACGCCCCCCCCGTGAACACCAGACAATACCGTCAGAGCCTTTTGACTAAGAGTACCCCGGTTCTCTGCCCTATGACAGCGGAGGGCGACGGCCTCTGTCGCATCTATGTACTCCAGCTGACATGGGAGGCGACAACTGAGACGACTAGACGCTCCGTCACACCCTCACGTCCCGAAGACCAGGCTGCCCGCAGGCCGACCTACCCCGGCGTGGGCGCAGCAGGCGGCAGCCGGCGGCGACACGCGACAAGACAGTGCCTCCTCTCTCCCCATGTACTGGCACTGTGGACTCCCCTGATTATAAAGGAGGATCCAAGCCACGGCAGAGGGAGGGGACGGAGCCGGAGCTCCCACCTTACACACACTAAACTGAGGACCTCTACCTCTCGGCTCTCAACTCCCGAACTCATTTCTCTAGCTGCTGCTCTTCTTCTCTAGCTCCGGCCGCGAGTTAGGATCCACCCTGTAACCTCCATTCCAGATACGTTCATCTCCACATAGCATACACACAGGAGTAGGGTATTACGCTTCCGAGCGGCCCGAACCTGCCTAAATCCTCTTGCCTCCTCTGTGCGCCTCTCCTCTACATCTTCTTCGAGCATCCTTCTTCTACACCCTGACGCCGGCTTCGCCTGAGAACTACTCCCCTGGCCGAATCTCAAAGGGGGGTCTCCTGACTTCCCGCCGTCGAGGTTTCATCCTCCGGCGAGCTGTCGGAGGATGAAACCTCGACGGCGGGAAGTCAGGAGACCCCCCTTTGAGATTCGGCCAGGGGAGTAGTTCTCAGGCGAAGCCGGCGTCAGGGTGTAGAAGAAGGATGCTCGAAGAAGATGTAGAGGAGAGGCGCACAGAGGAGGCAAGAGGATTTATGCAGGTTCGGGCCGCTCGGAAGCGTAATACCCTACTCCTGTGTGTATGCTATGTGGAGATGAACGTATCTGGAATGGAGGTTACAGGGTGGATCCTAACTCGCGGCCGGAGCCGGAGAAGAAGAGCAGCAGCTAGAGAAATGAGTTCGGGAGTTGAGAGCCGAGAGGTAGAGGTCCTCAGTTTAGTGTGTGTAAGGTGGGAGCTCCGGCTCCGTCCCCTCCCTCTGCCGTGGCTTGGATCCTCCTTTATAATCAGGGGAGTCCACAGTGCCAGTACATGGGGAGAGAGGAGGCGCTGTCTTGTCGCGTGTCGCCGCCGGCTGCCGCCTGCTGCGCCCACGCCGGGGTAGGTCGGCCTGCGGGCGGCCTGGTCTTCGGGACGTGAGGGTGTGACGGAGCGTCTAGTCGTCTCAGTTGTCGCCTCCCATGTCAGCTGGAGTACATAGATGCGACAGAGGCCGTCGCCCTCCGCTGTCATAGGGCAGAGAACCGGGGTACTCTTAGTCAAAAGGCTTTGATGGTATTGTCTGGTGTTCACGGGGGGGCGTCCTGGGACGTCCACGCGTGGCAAGGCAGGCGACAGAGGCGACATGCCGTCATTAATGTAGATAGTTGGGGAGCTGGTCGACCGAGTTCTTCGGGTGGACCGACCCCTGGAGCCATGGCGATTGGTACCTGAGTCGGTCGGCCTCGCCCCCGGGCGTCGGCATCCGGGACCGGGGGGTCGGCACCCGGGACCGGGGTACCGGTGCCCGGGCCCGGGAGTGAAGCCACTAGAGACGGCGCAGCGATGACGCCCCGGGGAGGAGCCCGGGGCTGATGGCGATGACGCCCCGGGGACGAGATGACTCCCGGGGAACTGTACGTGGCCGATGACCCACGCGTCCCCAGGGCATATGGGACCCCCTGCCCCATTTCGCCGACAACTGCAAATCCTAATAGTTGGTCATCTTCATATTCTTTTAATAAAGTGGCAATCTCAAAAATTTTATGCAAAATTAAATTAGCAGTTGGATAGTAAACACCAGACAAAGTAACAGTTGCATCATAAAATGTTTCAAGAAAGTAATAAAACCTTTCAACAACATGCCAAGACTGTTCTGTCAGTAGCGGTTGCCCGTCACTGGTAACAACATTCTTGGACTGCAAGAAAACAGTTAGTATATCTTTGTAAGGCAAGACATGTTTCAACATTAAATAAGTCGAGTTCCACCGATGGTCGGCATCCGTTTGGAACTTGCGTGGATCCTTATCCGAAGCGATGCAGAATCGCTTGAAGGTCGCAAGTCGAGGATTAGAACCATTCAGCCATGTTATGGCTTCACGGATAGAATCGAGATATACAGTTACTCTTTTAAAACCAGATTTAACTATAAGATTAATAATATGGCAAGCACAACGTTAATGTAAAAGAAATGATTCAGCATAAATATTGAATAAAGGCTGCAAAATTTCCATTGCTCTGGAATTTGCAGCTGCATTATCTAGAGTTACTGCAAATATTTTATTTGTGATGCCAAAATCCTCACAAACTCTAGAAATTCGTTCAGCAATATTTTATGCATTATGTGAAACATCAATTAATTTTAAAGCTATTACTCTTTTTTGTAGTTCCCATTCATCATCAATATAATGAGCAACTACACTAATATAGTCTTCCTTAGCCCTACCACTCCAAATATCAGATGTGATACTAATAGAAAATGTGCAAGTAGCAAATAATTGTTTAATACTATCCCGGCCTTGGTTGTAAACATTCACCAAGTCTCGGGTTGTAGTTTGTCTACTAACAGCTTGAAACCTAGGATTATGAGCAGTTTTAATGTAAGTCTCAAATGCAGGAGACTCACCAAAATTTAGGGGTAGATCCTATCTAGCAATTAAATAGGTAAGGAAATCTTGTGCTACCTGAGCATCATACTCCCATGAACGTACCGTACCGTCCGGATTGAGTACCAGTTGCTGCTGTCTTAGCTGGTAACCTTGCTTCTTCGCACACGCCTCAGCATGCCGCCTCAAATGCCCTGTTCCACCAGAAGATTTTCCAGAAAGTTTAGTTTTACAAATTTTACATTTCGCGTAAGTTACCTCCCTTCCATCCGCGGTGGTCTCCTTGATCTCATCAAAATGTTGCCAGGCGGAGGAAGTTCTTGATCTCTTTGAGCCGGTTGCCGTTGATAGGCTCCCGCTCGCAGTTCCGGATCCTTGTGAAGCCGCATGTATTTCCTCCGTATGTTCTTGCGGTGTAGGAGCCGACCCGGAGTTGTCTCCTTGCGACATCGACAGATAGCTCGGGTCGAAGTCGCTCAGTTGGAACGTTGGGTAGTTCGGATCCATCCTGCAATATAAATAGAGAAAATTAGTATTAAAAAAATAGTACGAACAAAGAAGAAAATTTAGGATTTTTTTACCTTGTAGGAGCACCGGAGGTTGCAGCTATTACCTATGAGAATGTGGGAAATTTTTGAATTTTAGACAAAATTTTATCTAAATCAAAAATTTTGAGCAAAGAGAGCAAAAGAGAGGAGAATAGAGCACAAGAGGAGAGATTGGGAGGTTTGGATGAGCAAAAATGTGGCTGGGGGTTCCCCTATTTATAGGAAAAAATTTCACAATTTTTCGGATTTTTTTGATATTTTTTTGGATTTTTTTGGTCATGCAACGTCTAGATTCAAAATCTAGCCGTTTTTTCGGACCGTTGGGACAGGTGTCAATTTTTGACTGGGCCAGCGCGGCCGAACACTGCAGCAAACGGTCATCAGCGTCGCAACGGGCAGATGTCAGTGCAACGGTCGCCTGCCTCCTCCTCCTGCACGCACCCGGCCTCGACCTCCTCCCGGCCTCCTCTCCTCGGCTTCTCCTCCCGCCGCCTCGGCTCCTCCGCCTCCTCCTGGCCTCCCGCCGCCTCCTCGGCTCCTCCGCCTCCTCCGCCTCCTCCTCGGCTCCTCCGCCTCCTCCCGCCGCCTCGGCCTCCTCCTGGCCTCCTCGGCTCCTCCACCTCCTCCCGCCGCCTCCTCGGCTCCTCCGCCTCCTCCGCCTCCTCGGCTCCTCCGTCTCCTCGGCTCCTCCGCCTCCTCCCGCCGCCTCCTCCCGGCCTCCTCGGCTCCGCCGCCTCCTCCCGGCCGCCTCTCGCCGCCCCTCCTCCCCGGCCGACGCCCGCCTTCTCCGCGCCCCGCCCCTCCTCCCGGCTGCTGCCTCGGCCTCCGCCGGTGCCCTCCGCCGCCGCCTCCGCGCCCGGGCGCCTCCCCGGCCTCGGCCGCCGACGCCTGCCTCGGCCTCCGCGGCCGCAGACGCCTGCCACGGCGCGCGCGCCTCCGCCGCCTCCGGGAGGGCCGTGCCGGCCCGTGCCCCGTGCCGGCCCGTGCCCCATTCCCGCGCCCCGTGCTGTGCCCGTGCCCGTGCCCCGTGCCGTGCCTGTGCCCCGTGCCGTGCCCATGCCGGCCCGCCGTGCCGCACCGCCGGCCCAGGCACGGCACGGCCCACAGCCAACCGTGCCGGGCCGGCCCGGGCACGGTTACTGTAGCACCGTGCCCGGGCCGGCCCGATGGGGCACGGCCCATTTGGACATCTATACCTTGTCGTAACTTCTATAGAAAGTAGGGGAGAAAACGGTTCTTCCCATATCCTAACCCATATTTTGTAATCGGAATCGGATCGGACACGGATAATGTTGAATACGAATATAAGCATGGGTAATATCGGGTATAAATATAGAACGAATACGTACCAAGATGGATACGTACACTATCGGTTACGAATATTTATGCGGATACCAAGTCAAAGCAACAACTAGATATACCACATAGACAATAGCCACTCAACAATTCCATATTTCCATATAAGCGACAGAGGCAAATATTTATAACACATAGACAATAGCCATTCAACAATTTCATATTTATGCGGATATCAACTTAAAGTTCTCACCATAACAATTCTCACAGTACCAAAGTCGTAGCATCAGTACCAAAGTAGTGGCATCAAACAGTATCAAAATAGTGGCCATCAAACAGTACAAAAGTAGTAGCATCAGTAGACATATATATCATTACATATCACCATAACAGTTCTCACAAACAAAAGACCTGGCCAAACATATCAGTAAATCACCAACTCCAAAGCCTCAACACTATTTGCTGCCTGATCCTAGAAAGAACAGAAAATTTAGATTAATACAATATTTGTAATTATGACACTAGTTGCTCGCTAGATTTCTCAAAATCTAAAATGAAACCAAATGATAATTTATTCAAAGATTGCAGGTCTCAAAGATAGTAGTTTTTTTACGCAATAAAGAACACATTAATATTTAACTAACCTCCTCATCTATATCTGTATTAGCACAAACTTTGTCCTCTAGCTTTATATCTAACTCATCAAGAATTGTTGCTATCTTGTCCTTAAATTGACCTGAAATTAAAATTTACAAAATAAGCAACTAAAAAATGGAGAGATTATATAAATAACGAAATAAAAATGTACAAATACTTACCTTTCCTAGATGATCTTATCCAGTCCTTGGTACAAACTAGAGCCTCAATGATCTCAGGATCTAGAGAACTGCGAAAATGACCAACAACATGATCACTAGCACTAAAAGCCGACTCTGAAGCAATGGTTGAGATTTGAACAACCATTATGTCACGAGAAAGTATTGATAAGATAGGAAAATTCACTTGGTTGCTCTTCCACTATGACAGTATGTCAAATTGTGCATCTTCACATGTTGGATCAACCCAACGAATTGGCTTCTCTTTCATGTAGAGCTCCACTTCATTTATATCCACTTCTTTAGTCCTATATGCATCATCATACAAGAATTCCTCAATGTCATCAAGACCCAAATTAGTTTTACCATGTGGCTGAGAATTTTCACTTGGTCCTGTAGTAGTAGGATTCAAACTTTTAGTTGCATTACAACTCTTGTAAGCCTGGAACAATTTATTGACAGCATCCAAGACACGCTTAAGTTCATCTTCACACTTCTCAGGGTAGATCTTGTTTAGAAAATATTTCACTAGCTTTTGCTTATATCTAGGATCAAGAAAGCAAGCCATAGCAAGAGCTAGATTGGACTTATCCCAATACTTGTTATATTTGGTTTGCATAGCCATGGCCATAGAAGCAATAGAGACATCAGCACTTGCACACCATTCTCGAAGTGCTAACTTAATCTCACAAAACTTCCACCAAAATAAGTTTGCCGTTGGATATAGACAACCAGAAAATAAGACAGTGGCATCATTGAATTTCTCCAAACACTTGCAAAGTGATTCAGCCATATCCCATTCATCAGCACTTGGAGCATACCTGTCATATTTTCCCTCATATAAGAACAAAAGCCTTCCTGTAGTAAATAGCTTGTTTCAGCATATCATATGTGGAGTTCCACCTTGTAGGCACATCAAATGGAAGCCCAGATTTGTTATCCAAGTCACATTCTACTGCACATTTCTGAAATTCCTCCCATTGCAATGTAGAATTCTTCACAATACCAATAGTAGCCCTAATATTCTCGACTGTATATACAATTATTTTCAATCCATCTTGAGCAACAAGATTTAATATGTGACATAAACATCTCACATGAAAGAAAGCACCTTCACATATCAATAGGGGGACCTTACTAATGTTATAAAGCTTATTAAGCTCTGTCACAACTTCCTAGCACATTTATCATTTGATGAAGCATTGTCTAGTGTGAGAGCAAATAACTTTTTCTCAATATTCATAGACATTACTCCCTTGACAAATGCATTTGCTAGCCTAGTTCCTGTATGCTTCCCATCAATATGAATGAACTTGAGTATTCTCTTTTGCATCAACCAATTTTCATCAATCCAATAAGCAGTGATGCACATATAAGCTTTATTCTGATTCGATGTCCACATATCCATGGTTGTAGAAATTCTATTAGAAACTGATTTCAGTTCATCATACAACACTTTCTTTTTAGCTTCAAACAACTGTAGTATCTCTTTCCTAGTGGTAATGCGAGACTTGAATGCAAAACTAGGGCGAAGAGACTTGATGAATTCAACAAAAAACTCATACTCAACCATACAAAATGGATATTCATGCATAATAAGAGCTATATAGAACTTTTCCAAGCTTGCTTCCGGATCATACCTGAAAGTCTAAACTTCACCTTTCAACTCAAGTTCCTGCTGACCTTGTTTTAATGAGTGAATACGGTTCAAATGATTCCATAAGTGCTTTGTGCCATTTACTGTCTCTGCACCAAACACTCTACCATATTTTTTGCATTTTGCTTTAAGTTGCTTCTCTACCACTCCAGTAACTTTATTCCTAACATTATCAGTGTACTTACTAAAATATTCCCAAACCTTCGAGGTACACTTTTTCTGCCTCTTTATTGCAGGTTCAACTTCTCCTGTGAATGCTCCATCATCTTCATCAGGAATAACAACAGGTTCTGTACCTCCACCTCCAGTGACTGTGGTTGCCTCATGTGGTACCAATGCATTCGATGCCGACCTTTTTGGCGCCGACGCCGAGTGACCAGTACCAGTAGCCGTGGTACCAGCCGGAGATGCACCTGTGCTAGCACAAGCACTATTGCTTGCATCACCACTAGCCATATTTATCCTACAACCAAACATCAAAAGTGAAATGAGCATA
Organism: Oryza meyeriana var. granulata; assembly: GCA_003991445.1. NCBI lineage: Eukaryota > Viridiplantae > Streptophyta > Magnoliopsida > Poales > Poaceae > Oryza > Oryza meyeriana. Next base: position 30,578 of record RYFJ01000466.1, on the reverse strand, counting down.
TCAAATTACGATTGATAGTAACTTTCCCTGTAGCTATCAAATAATATAGATTGCTATTAATCAATGAAACTCTCTGCTTGTCCACAAATTATGATTAATTTGTAACTATTTTACTATACATTTCTTTTTAGGAACTGTTGCAGGAGATAGCAGAAGAACAGGTGAAGGGAGACGGTGACAATGTAACACCTGTTCATGAAGACAGAATTAACGAGAGTGGCATAGTTTTGGTAGCATGCAAAGATGAGTGGTCATGCTTGCAGCTGCAAGAATGCATATCAAAAGTAGTAGCATCAGGTAATAGTTGAAGTCTAATACTCTAATGTAGCTAGCAACCTACAATAAATCAACATCTTGAATGCAAGTTTTATATATTTAAATCTAAACCATATGAATCCTTTATATGCTTCGTTGTTTTAACAAGGTCATACGGGTTGAGTGGGAGAAATTCTTGCTTGGCAAAGCTAAACTGCATGGATTGCATACAAAGAACAAGAAAACATCTCAGCAACCGAAAGGGTTTGGTGTTCTGGATGGGGAAGTTCCTATGAGGTCTGGTGAGAGTGCAGGTCTTATTAGGCTAGCATTAGCAAGCTTGAGACTAATGCCTTACTTGCGGCTGCCTCTGAAATAAGCACTATAACTAAGGAAGCAAATCTCTATGATGATTCAAATGTCAGCTGCAGGAAGAGAGGATTGGTAAAAGGAAAAAATAAATTTAAGAAAACCATGGCAAAGAGAGAAGCCAGTAACTTGAGAAACAAAAATTCTACGGAACGTACTGATTTGGATGTTGAAGGTCAATCAGCAAAACCAGATGAATAGGCTGATATTGATGCCTATCGCGACGGGCGACGGCAGCGTGCGCGGGGCGCTGCTGGCCGTAGCTGCTGTGGCCTCTCGCGTCGGGCGACGGCGGCGGTGCGACGGGCGACGGCGGCGGGGCGATGGGTGCCGTGGCCGTGGTGGACGGCAGCGAGGCGATGGGCGACGGCCATCGGGCCTGGTGGCTGTGCGATGAGCGTGTTGGGCGGCCGCGGCGCTCCGAGCCTGTCTGACTCCTGCGCCTCTGCCTGTAGGCTGTAGCCTAGGGTTGGTTTTGCTATCCGGGTTATACGCGGATACTTTACCAGATATTATCTGCATAATGTACCGGATACTCCGTATCCGCCGGATAGTATCCTCCCGAACCCGATCCCATATCCGCCATAAAATACTCGGATTCGAATCCGATATCCGCATAAGCAACCGGATACCCGAATTGTTAACACAAACACCCCAACAACACCACCCCGAAAATGTCCCCATATCTAAAATGGTCAAGGCGGGCAGGGCGAGAAATACCCGACCCGTTTTCACCCCTAAAGAAAGATCCTTAACCGGTTATAATGCAAGAATAAAATTCCGTTCTAAAATGAGGGTATCGTCAAAAAGACATCTCGATCCTATCTCCTAGACTGCCTATCCCATCCCCGACATGCAAACCCTCCCTCCGCCTTTGCCTGAGGTTGCCGTCGTCCTAAGGCGGCCACCCGCCCGCTCCCCTCCTCCCTCCGACGGTGCTGCCCGTGCTCCGTGGCCTGCAACCGGAGCCCCTCTCTCTCTGCGGCTCCTGGCTTGCCGGATAGCCTGCACCTACCGATCGAGGCGAGCGGACGTCACCACCGGCGCCTGCTCCTCATCGGAATCAGAGAATGGAGCATTTGAAGTAGGCCCTAGGGCAGGGTTGTCCTTGGTGACCTTGTGCCTTCATTGATACACATCTTTCACCACCTGATGGATTAGTTGCAAGAACAGATGAGCCAATCAATTAAGTACGATGTAAAAAAATGTTATGAGGAATTTTTTAAGGTGCTCCCAAACTATCCTGGACCGTCCGTTTTAGTTGATCCATAGTCACGCATGACCATTAATTAGCATTAATTGCTTTGTGATTGTTCGTTCACCGTAGAAGAAAATGCAAGGTCAATAGCGTCGCCTACTGCAAGCTCTAAATACCATGTACCTCATCTATAGCAAACTTAATAGACAGCTTTTACAACAACCAGCTCTAGCACATCGCAAAGATTGATTTGTTTATTATTTATTAGCTAACCACTATATCTCCTCTCTTTTTATGCTAATTCCAATGAAAGGTTTTTTCAAGATAGCCACATAAGCAACAAGAAAATAAAATGGTGTTTGAAATTACCTTCCCAATGCATAATTTTATGGTATAGTTTCATAGGTTTTAAATAGCATTTAATTTCATGACTCATCAAGAGTTGGTATTCGTGGACATGTGGTTTCATCTACATGAAATTAGTCATTCTCTCTCTCTTCTTAAATTTGATGTCATGTCATTAGAAAATCTTATATGATATGCTAATTAATGAGAACGAAACCCCCTATGCTTGAGCTGCAGTGGTGCCTAGGGGCGTGCGTGCATCCGGGTGTTAAATTAGTGGTCCGCCTTTCTCTCTCTTTGTATTCTCTTTTCTCCAATTCAGCATGGATGTGATGTAGATCTCCTTATATCACGTGCATGTAGATCTAGTGTACTTCTCTTAGGGCAATCCTAATCCATACACTACTGTAGTTTTTATAGTTGTCTTATTATCTAGACACTACGTATAGAACCTACGTTTTCAATGGGTGATTTCTTCGAAATAAATTCTTATCCAATCCCCTCTCTTCTCTCCCAATTTCTCTCTAATCCCCTCTTTCTTTCTTGGTTCACTTGTAGAGATGATTTTCTTGCATTGAGAAACGGTTTCTTCATCTTTTTACCTTTCTTCTTATTAACTCTCTTGCCACCTCAGCTTTTCGCTTTCATTGTACCATATTTAATACTATAGAAACCAGCTGAGGTGGAAGGTTAGAACTGCCTTTAGGAATATGCATGCAGATAATGAATAAGGTAATTTATGAGGGTATTTAATGCCTATTTATTTGGAGCTTTGCAGCACGTCTCGCGGAAGAGAAGAAAAATGTACGTGAGAGTTCTGCCCTACGTGACAGTTGTACGTTCAAAACATGTACGTGACAGTTTGCAAATGTCCTGATCTAGTTGCGTGCAACAACAATTTCGTGCGTGGTCACAACACGATGTTGTGGTCTATTCCAGCCCGACAAGATCGTTTGCCGCTTAGGGCACTCACAATGCAAGAAACTATTAGCAGTTTCTATAGCATAGGACATTGTACCAAGAAACTATTCTTCTCAGTGTAAGATTTTCTATTGCATAGGACTTTAGTAGTGATAGAAACCATATTTGCTCTCCCAACGCGGTTATAGTAGTTTCTTGTCCATCGATAACCGTGAAGACCTAGTTTCTTAGTTAGACTTAGTTTCTTGGATTTTGCCGCTCTCTCCTCATTAAATCACTTGCCATATCAGCAAATTGCCAACGTGGCAGTGCAATTAATATCTATAGAAACTACCATGATTTCTGCATTGGGAGTGCCCTTATGACAAGGAAAATTTGCTTAAGTTTTCTCAATTTTAGTTTAAGGATTCTCGATTAAGAGTTGCTACATCTCGTATTTCTTTTTTTTTTAAAACAAAGTACCAACGCATGTGCTCATATATACGTACGCACACTCACCCTTGTGGACATGCATGCACACCCTACTTGTATGAACACCTCTAAGAGACTAGGTCGGCATATCTTAAGATTGATGAAGTCACCATAGATAAAGGTGGATAGCAAGTCAGCCCAGCTCGTTTTGGCTCGTTAGCCAGCTTGACTTGGCTCGTTAACGTTAACGAGCTAAAATCTTAGCTCGGCTCGGCTTGCGAGTTGACTTGTTAAGCTCGTTAGGCTTGTTTTTCGGCCGTGCCAAATGGCGGGGGGGGGGGGGAATTACTCCCACGTCCCCCGCATCAAAAGCCCTCATCAATCCCCTCTTAATTCGGTGTAAATCTCCCGGATTTACTCTTCCCTGATTTGAATCCCCATCAATGGCGGCCGGAAATTTCGCCGGCAATTTCATCACTCCCAGCTTCTATCCTTCTTCCCCGGCCCCTTTAAAAGGACGCCCGCTCCCGCTCCTCCCTCTCTTCCTTTCAACCACCGCCCGAACACCCCGCGCATCTCCTCGTCATCGTGCCACTTTTCCCCAGCTCATTAAGCTTGTCAGCTAAAAGCTCAACTCAGCTCGACTCGTTATGACTGCAAGTTCGAGCCGATTCGAGCTAAGCTTAGTACGAGCCGATCTGGGCCACGGGCTTCGTCCCACCCCCTAACAACAGACGTCTCATTATCGACGGGTACGTCGCTTACCACTGAAAAACAATTAGCCGTAAATACGAGCTTACACACCAAATACCCTATGGTGAAATCCTGGATTCGCCACTGGGAAGGCCATGGTCACATCGCATCAACTTGTAGGTTTTATAATTGCTTCGTGTAAAATGTTAACTAATTTATCTTAAAAGTTAAAATGCAACCAACTGCACCATAATACGTCATTATTCGATGCATTATCTATATATAATGACACTATTCCCCACAAGAAATAAAATGTTCGCACTATTATTTCTTTGATTTTTTTATATGTTTCATGTAAATAAAATGAATACATGATATTATAATTTTTTTCAGAAGCCATTGCTACTTGATATAGCTGTACCCAAAAGATTTAAAAAACTTTTTTAGATAGTATGTATTCTCATTATTGGGTCTAAATACTATAATTTTAATCTCATAAAAGTTCGAGGCCCACTTCCATTCGCTACGGTGCAAAGCCCACCAAAAATTTCTCCTACCTATAGTTGGCCAAGTGGGCCGTGCGGGCCGGCACGGCCCGTGGCCTGGTCGGGCATGGCCTGCTACGGCCCGGTCCGGCATGGTTGCTGTAGCGGGCCGTGCTGTGCCGGCCCGCGTGCCACCCCCTCGGCCCAGGCACGACCATGACGGTGTCGGGCCATGCCGGGCCGGCATGGGCCCAAATCGCCACGTGGGCCAGCCGCCGGCCCGTTAGCACGTTTGGCGCACTAATTTTGAAAATATGAGGCGAGAAAAAGAGAAAAAAGAGAAAAATAGAAAAATAAAGGAAAAATATTAGGGAAAATTAGAAAAAATAGAAAAGAAATAGAAAAAATAGTGGAAAAAATAAGAAAAAATATGAAAAAAATCAAAGAAATATAAAAAAAAATGATGGGCCAACCTGGCCATGCTCGTGCCGGCCCGGTGACAACCGTGCCGGGCCGGGTCGGCCCACGGGCCGCTGCCCCGACCGAGGCACGGCACGGGCACATGGCCGTGTTGGCCTGGGCACGGTTACTGTAGCACCATGTCCAGGCTGGCCCACCACGGCCCAACCCGTTTGAACACCTATACTCCTACCCTAACATCAATCTCTCTCGGGAGTCCTCTAAAAAAACACTCAGGAGTTCCTGTTGGTGGCCTGCGTCACGGCGAGCACGACAGGTAGACTGCCGATGCGTTGCTGAGGGGGCACTGCAGTGCTAGGTTGCCAAACTCCCACATTTGTGATTCTCAGTCTTGCCTGGATTACCAAGCATCTGAGGATCTAGTTTTTTTGACAGCACATACCGAACAAAGAAGTACAACATGCGTTTTGTGCCATTTGTAGGGTTGAATCATCTTCGTAGCACTACGATTTTTGCTTGTGACGCTCTTTCTTTTGAAAGCGTTGAGTCATGAATGGATACTGCCAGAGATGGCAACGGGGAATTTCGCGTTGGGGGATACATCCGCATACCCGCACCCATGGGTCAGAAACTTCCTTTCCCTGTCCCATTCTCTCCAATTGCTACGAGTGTTGGCCCCCGATTTTAGAAATCGGTAACCTTTTGTGTCCATCAGTACTAATCCTAGATCAGTAGTTGGTACACATATATATTGTTGGTTCACAACATATCACGAAAGAAACAAGGCTAGAGAAATATTTACTTACAATAAAGCCAATTAGACTAGCACCTAACAGAGAACTGTAGTGGAAACAAGATAATAATAGGCCCGGTTGACATGCCATAAGCAGTTGACTGGGAAACGAGACCTAGATATGGAACAACATTTCAACCATCCTGTTAAGTACGCTAGTGTACTAACACGGGCTTCTCTTCAAATACTCTGCTAACATTATATGGAGAGCAACAATGAGTACAAATGTACTCAGCAAGCCACCACACAATATGCAGTAGTGCACAGGGTATATCAAGGAGTGGCAAGGTTCTTTTGCAAAAAGCCAACTTTATAAATAGTTTTCACAAGCCTATGACCTAGCATCGACTGATCAAGTTTTAAGTTCCATAATTCATTGATCAACGAAGGTTCTGTCCACCACCCCAAATATTAGGGATAGCTTCCCACCACTGTCTCGTCATGATTTTCTGGGGTCTACCCCTTCTTGCCTCTCGAGAAGTTGATCACCTAGTCCAAAATACTATGCAATTCCAAAACCCATCAAGTTAAGAGTTAGAAGTCTAGCCAAGTGTAATATATGTCCAGTGCTCCTTTAACCATGAGCACGGCTATTCGAATAGATTAGTTTACACACTGTAGTGGATGTACGCTTCACCCGCACTACGTGTGTCGATGTTTTATATCAGCTGTATTGAATATGGGGCTATTCGTCGAACCTAAACTCTATGGATTTGAAAGGACACATGGAATTATACTGGTTTAGGCCCTCGGGGTAAGGTAATACCCTATCTTCAGTTGTGGTGTATTGCTTTCGCTATGGTCTCTGGTGTGATTCATGATGCCCTAGGGGGCTCCCCACCTCTTCTTATATACCGGAGAGATAAGGATTATAGGGTAGAAAACCCAGTCGGATACGACTCAGGGTATACCTTATCAGTATATAGAGAGTCTGGCTAGGATTATATCCCTTTCTTTATTATACAAGGTAACATAAAGCTGAGTTCTACTCTATCCCTAATTGTAAGGGCCGGGCCACCCTCTGTCCAAGTGATCATATTTGCCTTCCTTGAGATACTCGGGCCCATGGCCTCCACAGTAGCCCCTGAGACCTTTATAGTTGAGTCACAGCTTGTGCCGAGTGCTCGTCCTCTACGGTGAAGAAGTTTCTGTGTGCTTTGCTCCCGGGTATTCATTGTCCAAGTACTTCTTCTCCCGAGTTCTGCTTCATATCAGCTGGCAACGAGGCTATGAAGGGCTTGATGAAAATAAATAAATAGTGTGCGCCATATAGGCACGGCTATTAGGTGTAGCCCTCGACTTTGTGCTTAATTGAGAAACAATTAAACATAAAGTCAAAGATCTTTAACTTTTAAGTCTTTCCCGAGTGATATGTTTCTCAGAAATTAGACTCTTCAGCCAAATATTGATTGGAATTTTGCTCATGATAATATGGTAAGCATGTAAGTTGTGTATCACTATGGATCGAGTCCAATGCGTGATAAGGTGTACTTGAGAGATACCTGCATCCCCAATTTTAATGGAGACTAGCTATTGATCGTTATAAGGATATATCCTCAATACCTTAAAATAATCAAGATACCCGAATATATACACCCGGCTATAGAATTAACATGAAGCATATCTGATTATTTAATCGGTTCTTGTAAAATATCACCTGCATCATGATTTTAACGCGACCAACGGACGACCCAATAAGCCGGCCCAAACCAATCTACCCAACACAGCCCTACAAAATCTGGAGATTTTGATCATTGCTTAACCTACCCATTGCTCTGGGAATGCGCCATGTCATGCCCTGATTTTCGATCAAGGATTTAAAAATTATTTAATAAATTATTCCAAGAAATTATATTAACTACAATGCAAATTAACGAGTGAAATAGTTCGAGAAATAAAATTTTCCTTTAATAATTTATGCATGGAGAAATTTTTCTTAATTTCTTCATGTCCTAAACTACTCTCTGAATTTTCCTATGAATTTTCAGAGCTCAACTATTAATTTTAAAAATACAAAGTACACTTTAGCAATTACTGAAAGGGGAAAAACAAATAAAGCCTCTCCTCTGTTCTAGGCCGTGCTCGGCCCCCTTCTCCCTCAGTCTCGGCCTGCCTCCACCTCCCCCTCGGCCTTGGCCTGCCTCCCCTCCTGCGGTCGCCTTGGCCCAACATTGCACTAGCCTTCCTCCCCCTCCCTCTCTTTCTTGGGCCACTTTCCCCTGCCAAGTCCGCTTTGGCCCAGCCACTCCCCCACTCCCCACCTTATCCCCCATGTCTTCCTGCAGCGACGAGCGCCACTCCCCCCCACGGCGCCATCTCCCCTCCCTCTTCTCTCTCTCTCCTGCCACCATGGCCGATCCCTTGTCTTCCCCGAGTCTGCTTCGCTGGCCACGTTTTTGCCTCCGAGGCCATAAATGGAACCCCGCTGCCTCCCTCTCTCCATTTTCCCCTTCTGCAGCGTCGCGCCGCGGCCCCGCCGCGTCACGCCGCCGCTGCCCCGCAGCGTCACGCCGCCGCTGCCTGTGCCCTAGCCTTCGTCACCCTTCTGTAGCACCGCACCGCCGTCCCTGCAGCGTCGCGTCGCCCCTGCCTGCGCCTCGCGCCGCCACCTGTCGCGCCAGGTCACCGCGACCCCGCCTCTACCATGCCGAGCAGCACCTCGGCCGCTGTTAACGCCAAAATTTGGTACGATTCGCGTCGGACTTGGTTAAGGAAAGAAGTGATATCAGCCGTTGGGAGCTAATCCAGAAGAAGCCGGATTCGGGAAGGAATCGTGAAGACCACGCTATGGCAGTTAATTATCTTATCTATTAGATAGTTTTATCTTTTAGGAAACCTGATCTCTTGTCCGATCAGGTCTGTTAGTTTTCCTTTTCTAGTTAGGAAAGTCTTGTTACGTGTCCTATAAGGACTCTTGTAACTCGGGGTATATATACGTATGCCCGAGGACCTTGTAAACTATCTCAACGATCAATACAATTCGGCGCATCGCCACCCTTTACTAACGGGTTCTTGCTTCTCAAGCCGGGCTGCATCGGTTAGGTCCGAACTCCAGCGAGAGGGTAAGTCTCGTTACCCCGGCTACCAATCGGCTAGGACTTCCTCGGTTAGGTCCGATATTCTAGTCGGTATATGGTAGTCGGCTTACCACGATATATCGGATCTGTCTACGGCTGCATCGGTTTGGTCCGACCTCTTAGGCTGGTCAGGTATATCACATCACGCGTGCATAGTTTTTATCAGTTTATCGGGGGTAGTTTATCATCAGTTTGTGCTGCATCGGTTGGGTCCGACCTACTAAACTGCTAGCGATAAATTATTTCTGTTAGGCTGATAGCCTTTGTGCAAGCGTCTTATCGGAATGTATAGCCGGTAAGTTATCTCATTACATCACGATTGCATTGGATCTATCGGCTCACCGAGGTTCTTTTATTATTGTTAATCTGTGCTGCATCAGTTAGGTTTGAACTACTAGATTGATAGTGATAGATTTACTCTTGCTGAGTCGATAGGTTTTATGCGATGTTCTATCGGAGTGCTTAGCCGATAGGTTATCTTTTTATAAAGCCGACTGTATTATCTTTACTATTTTGGTCATCTATATTATCATCGGTTCTCTAGCCGATGCACATGTGTTTCCTTGGCAGTCGGCTAGTTCACTATTCTGCCTATCTATTTTATCATCGGCTTCTAGCCGATGCACATGTTATACTGACAGCTTATCCATTTATCTATAGCGTTATCGGTTTCCTAGCCGATACACAAGTGCCATCGGCCATCGGCTACAAGGAGCCTACATCAGACCGTATCGGCCGATAGCCGATGTGCAATTGCTGCTGATCCGGGCGCGAGCACAGGCGAGGGCCCGGGAGCGAGCATAGCGGCGATCGGCTGGAAGGAATCCGTATCGGCTTACTGGCCGATTGGATCAGTAATCAAATTTCTTCATCTCCTTGTCAATTGCGGGGTCAAATTGACTGGCACACCTGCGAACCTCAAGATTTTAGGACCTGCACTGGAGCTAAGCAGATCTCCCAGGCCTTCGTATGTTCAATCGCATCAAACCAGATCATCAACAAGCTTCTTGGTACACCCGGTGGTTTTTGGTGCGAACATATTTTTGGCACGCCCGGTGGGACACGATCTTCATATTATCACAGTATATCCTATCGGCTGAATCAACACGTTTTTGACCCGGTGGGACACAGAACTTCAACATGGCTGGAAAAGAGGTCAGCACAGACAACATAATCCCAGTCACTATGGAAGACTTGACCGAAGAACAGAGACAACAAGTGGAGCAGAACATCGAAGATTTTCGGAAGCTTTGTCTAGAATCCTTCGGTATGACAGATCAAGGGCCGATTCAGAAGTCGCAATTTCCAAAACCTGTTTTTATTGACGAATCGAGCCATATATCGCCTACAAGTTCACAGAAGCCGATCCAAGACATGTTTAATGAAGCAGTTCATCATGCGTTGACTGATCAATCTGGGGTATTGGTGAACACATTACAGAGCTTGATCAAGAAGGCAGTAGAGCCGATTCAAATACCCGGGGGGCAACAAGATGGGATTCCTCAAGGATATCAAACTGCGTACTATGGGGGGCATCAACAGAGTTATCCAGAAGCTGTTCCTGAGTACAACTATCCGAGGGAATATCAGAATCAGAATCGGCTACCAACTCCACCTCTGCGTCATTACGGTGAAGATCCAAGAGAAGACAATTTATCGGCAAGAATCACAGAGGTGATGAAAGAACAATTCGGTCTAAGACCGAAGGAGGAAATGTTTATGTATCGGCATCCATATCCAGATTGGTTTGATAGAGTTCCGTTGCCGCGCCGATACAAAGTGCCAGACTTCTCCAAATTCTCAGGGCAAGATGATGTGTCTACAGTGGAGCATGTCAGCCGATTCTTGGCGCAGTGCGGAGAAGCATCGGCTGTAGAAGCTTTGAGAGTTAGACTCTTCCCGTTATCATTATCCGGATCGGCCTTTACATGGTTTTCTTCATTGTCATCTAACTCAGTTCGAGGTTGGGCCGATTTGGAAAAGCGATTCCACAAGTATTTCTTTATAGGGAGTCAGGAGATGAGCTTGATAGACTTAACATCGGTAATACAGAAGCCGGAGGAATCAGTCGCAGAATATATCCAGCGGTTTCGTGATGTTAGAAGCCGATGTTATAGTTTAAGTCTGGATGATGCACAGATGGCCGAGTTAGCATTCCAAGGTTTGGTGGCTCCGATCAAGGAAAAATTTTCATCAGAAGACTTCAAGAGCCTAGCACACCTAGTACAGAAGGTATCGGTTCATGAAAGCCGATTTCAGGAGGCCAGGAAGGAATGATGAGGCCCAAACAGAAGAATTTCGAAGTTTGATAACAAACTCCGAAATTGGGGGGCATGTGTTAACGCCAAAATTTGGTACGATTCGCGTCGGACTTGGTTAAGGAAAGAAGTGATATCAGCCGTTGGGAGCTAATCCAGAAGAAGCCGGATTCGGGAAGGAATCGTGAAGACCACGCTATGGCAGTTAATTATCTTATCTATTAGATAGTTTTATCTTTTAGGAAACCTGATCTCTTGTCCGATCAGGTCTGTTAGTTTTCCTTTTCTAGTTAGGAAAGTCTTGTTACGTGTCCTATAAGGACTCTTGTAACTCGGGGTATATATACGTATGCCCGAGGACCTTGTAAACTATCTCAACGATCAATACAATTCGGCGCATCGCCACCCTTTACCAACGGGTTCTTGCTTCTCAAGCCGGGCTGCATCGGTTAGGTCCGAACTCCAGCGAGAGGGTAAGTCTCGTTACCCCGGCTACCAATCGGCTAGGACTTCCTCGGTTAGGTCCGATATTCTAGTCGGTATATGGTAGTCGGCTTACCACGATATATCGGATCTGTCTACGGCTGCATCGGTTTGGTCCGACCTCTTAGGCTGGTCAGGTATATCACATCACGCGTGCATAGTTTTTATCAGTTTATCGGGGGTAGTTTATCATCAGTTTGTGCTGCATCGGTTGGGTCCGACCTACTAAACTGCTAGCGATAAATTATTTCTGTTAGGCTGATAGCCTTTGTGCAAGCGTCTTATCGGAATGTATAGCCGGTAAGTTATCTCATTACATCACGATTGCATTAGATCTATCGGCTCACCGAGGTTCTTTTATTATTGTTAATCTGTGCTGCATCAGTTAGGTTTGAACTACTAGATTGATAGTGATAGATTTACTCTTGCTGAGTCGATAGGTTTTATGCGATGTTCTATCGGAGTGCTTAGCCGATAGGTTATCTTTTTATAAAGCCGACTGTATTATCTTTACTATTTTGGTCATCTATATTATCATCGGTTCTCTAGCCGATGCACATGTGTTTTCCTTGGCAGTCGGCTAGTTCACTATTCTGCCTATCTATTTTATCATCGGCTTCTAGCCGATGCACATGTTATACTGACAGCTTATCCATTTATCTATAGCGTTATCGGTTTCCTAGCCGATACACAAGTGCCATCGGCCATCGGCTACAAGGAGCCTACATCAGACCGTATCGGCCGATAGCCGATGTGCAATTGCTGCTGATCCGGGCGCGAGCACAGGCGAGGGCCCGGGAGCGAGCATAGCGGCGATCGGCTGGAAGGAATCCGTATCGGCTTACTGGCCGATTGGATCAGTAATCAAATTTCTTCATCTCCTTGTCAATTGCGGGGTCAAATTGACTGGCACGCCTGCGAACCTCAAGATTTTAGGACCTGCACTGGAGCTAAGCAGATCTCCCAGGCCTTCGTATGTTCAATCGCATCAAACCAGATCATCAACAAGCTTCTTGGTACACCCGGTGGTTTTTGGTGCGAACAGCCGCCCGCTGCCGGAGCACCCCTCACCACGCCTGACTTCGCCGCCATTCCCCGCATGCTCCAGCCGGCCGCTGCTGGAGCACTGCTCGCCACACCTGCCGGCATGCCGCTGCCCCATGCATGGTGAGCTCCTCCACCGTCGGCAGCCCCTGTTCGCAGTTTTTTCTGCTGTCCCGTACGGCTTCTTCCTCGTTAATCCCCTTTTCCTCCATGCACAGGTTCCGGCGGAGCTCGGCTGCCACTTGCCCTCGCCTCAGCGTCGCCGGTGCATTGTCCCCGTCGTAGGTCCGACGATCGCCGCCATTGATCCACCTTGTCGCTAAGCTCCTCACCGTTTTCCGTGGTCGCCGATGCCGCCGCCTGCTCGGTGAGGACCTACGCCACCTACTTGCGCTAGCCGTCCGATCCCCACCTTGAGAAATACTAGCTGTTTGCGTGGCAAAATTTGTGCTGTCCTCATCGATCCGATCCCCGTCATCCGATCTGGATTGGCCGATCCCAGCCGCCTGATCTCGCCCGTCTGATCCTCCGTGGCTGAATCCAACAGTCCATTCTTGTTGTTTCGATCCGAGCCATCGATCCAAAACCCTAACTCAATCTCGGTCATCGATCTAATCACCTCTGATCGTGACTGTCCATCCTCGTCGACCCCATTCCTTCACTCCGATCGAGATGCGCAAAGCCCGGCCATCTGCCTGTGGACCGCCTCCGTGGTCTCGGTTCACGGTGGACTGGCCCTTTTCTCTCACCGACATGTGGGGCCCATGTGTATGTGGCGTTCCATCTCTTCCCCAAGGGCTGATATGGTAATTCCCCTTTACCCTTCACCAAAAATAAATGCAAATGATGTCGTAAATCAATTTAGGTTTTCTATTTATTTTAAAGATCAGTGAACACTTCTAAAATTCACAACTAATTCATACGAACTCCAAATTGGACCATTCAACTCTCAAAATTTATCTAAAATTGAGTTCTACATGTTTTTTTACTTTTCATGTACTATTTACTTGGTTTTTATTAGAGTTTTTTCTTGTTTTGCATGCCAGCGCTTAGGAATCCGACGTTTCGAAGGATCGTGACTTTGCGGTTTTCGCTCGGAAGATTATTTAAAGAAGCAAGGCAAGTCACACGTTCCTCCTTGAGCATTTTGAACCTACTTTGTGAAATATTTTATGATTTATAAATAAATTGCATGTTTTGCCAATTACATGGGATATGGGATAACCTATCTGCTTGCTTGAGACCCTGTTTAATTGTTATCCATTCCTTGATAACTTTGGGTGATAATCTAACTAGTTTATGTCTCATTTGATGACTTAGCTAGGGATAGGACCTGCTTAGCCATGCTTAGTACTACTAGATCATTGATGGGATAATCGCATTATTTCTATATTTGGTAACCTGTTGAGTTGCGTGCTCGAGATGTTTGACCATGGTAATTGGTCGTAACTAATCAACTAAAATTTGACCTAACGGTGCACTGTGGGTGCATGGTTTTGTTGGTCGCACCCATGGCAGATAAGGACCGGTTCGCGGGAACCCCGTGAGCAGATTTCTGTACAACCACAAGCCAGCGTGGGCAACGGTTGGGCTTGTAGCGTATCTTCTCCCTCTCCTAGGCACCATTGGTGAGAATGGACGTGATGGAGTTGGGTCAGCTCAGGGTCGGGTTGATCAGCTTCCGAATCCATTGTGGCACAAGGAAGGTAGCCTGGCCGATATGGGGTGTCCTGTCGGCAGGTGCAACCTCAGCGTGGTGTGGATGGTTAGGGAGGAGCTACGTGAATGGTCCTGTCACGGCCTCTTTATCGTGGGTTACGGGCACATGGAGACATGTGCGGGGCTGTGTCTTGTGGGTAAAGATGTACATCTCTGGGCAGAATTAAAATCTATTCGAATAGCCGTGCCCACGGATATGGGTGATTGGTCAAGACTCACCGTGATTAGTCTCACCTTTACTAATTAACTTGACTTAATGGATCTGGTATAGTTTAGGTGGATGGTTTGGGCCCATTAAACGTGGTGTAGCGTTGTTCGGTGGAGATTAATTTTGACTTAAGTAATGAACTGTTTTACTGTTTTAAATACAAATGTTTGCAACTGCCTTTATGCAAATGAGTCACTAGCCTCCCTTGGAAATCCCGTGCATGAATGTATTTGTGGAGGCCATGGGCCCCGGGTACCATATTACCAGTATATGGGCCACTCGGATAGAGTATGGGCCAGATTATGTAATTAGAGATCCTGAGCAAGGCAAGGCACCACTTCCCCTTGAGCATATTGATCCCGTTTGTGAAATGGTTTTGTTTACAAATAAAACTGCATGCAATGATGAATATCCCAATTGATAATAAGCCATGCCTTTGATTATTGTTGCCTTATTCCCTTTATCCCTTTTACTACGTATGAGTCCCTAGTCAATTATGACAATGTTTAGTTATGCTTATTTAGATGCATACTTTACTCATGCTTTATCAAATGCTATATGCTTGGGCAATCACCTAGGGAGGGTGATTGAAATTCGGCATGTGGAGACATGAGCGCCACATTGCTATGTCGTCAATGAAAATGATTTGCGAAATAAAACCTCAACTAAATGTTTTCAACCGGGGCGGCAAGGTGGAATTGGGTGGTATCTAGGAAAGGTTAGTGCCACCCTAGTCAGTTAAGGACTGAGCCATGAAGCTATGCATGAAACGAACCGAGTAAGACCGTGTTTCTCGAATGGGTATAGACCTAGCGGAGTAAATAGCTGAGCGGAGGCGGTACCCAAGCCATGGTGGTTCACTTAGGTGTAGGCGGTTAGCCTGTTTTTGGCAGGCGGTTAGCCCTTGGCACTGGGGCGGTTAGCCCTGGTCCCTGTCTTTGGCGGGTGGTTAGCCCTTGGTTCTGGGGCGGTTAGCCCTGGTCCCTATTTATGGCAAACCTAAATCAACTTAATAAATATGTTAGAGTGTATGAGGACTCAAGTTCATGGAGCGGGTACTGCCAAAGCGAGGTTATCGAAATGCTTTGCCATGATGTGTCTCATGTGTTGAGATTAGGCTCATGTGTTGGGCAAATCATGGAGCACGGGTAAAGCATACATCCACTGCAGTGTGAGTAAACTAATCTATTCGAATAGCCGTGCTCATGGTCAATTGAGCACTAGGACATGTGATACACTTGGCTAGACTCTGTGATTTATAAAAATGATGGGGAAGGATGCGTATGAATTTTAGAACTGGGAAAGTTCATTCCCGAGTACCGGAAGGTATGAATCCAGAAATCATGACGTCACAGTGGTGGGAAGCCATCTGTTATAACTTGGATGGTGGACAGAACCTTCGCTGACTAAGAAACTATGGAATCTAAAATTTGGACAGTTCCTACTAAGTCATAGGATTGTGAAAACTATTTACAAAATTGGCTTTGTGCAAAGAATCCCGACTGTTCTTTGTTATATCCTATGCATTCTTGCATTTTTGTGTGGTGGCTTGTTGAGTACTTTTTGTACTCACCCTTGCTATAGCCATCAGTGTTTGGAGATGACTTTGCCGAAGACCCCTATGCCTACTACTCGGACGTTGCTAATGATGATGGTGCCAAGTAGGTCTTAGTCCCCAGTCGTCGCCTGTGGGAGTGCTGTGCCGACTGCTTCTGTATCCGCTGCCTTAGTTTATTTCTGCCCGTGTGGCATGTTTTGTAATAACATTCATGGCTGGACTTAAGTGTATGTGCCTGTTTTTACCAACAATGTATTCGTGTGTACCAAACTACTTGATCCAGGGAAATGGTTTTGTCATACACGAAGGTTCTCCTGTTTGCATAAAACAGGGAGCCGATAGGGTTGGTATCAGAGCCATACGACTGTAGGATAAGACCAATGGTGCCCTACCCCTTTTTAGGATGGTTAAGGGAGGAACTCCCGCATAGGATATTTTATGAAAATATGGCGAACTGTGAAATAAAATCTTACATCCTTAGCTTGCTTTTCCCTAACCCTCGCCCTGACTTCGTCTTTTAAAATCTAGTGTAGATGGAGCACCCCAGTGCCTACTCGGGATGCCTGATGGAGCAAGAGCCCCACCCCCCCTTCATATTAGTTAGAACGTGCTGGGTAGTAGTGCTTTAGTTGATGTGCCATTAGTGTTGTTGTGTGTGCCTTGCATCATCATTTATGTACTGAACCTTGATTGGTGTAATATTAAGTCGTATCTCTAGGGCTGTCTTAGTTATCGTTAACTTATCTATTTTATTGTGCTTTGTGTGGCTTAAGAACTTGTGTGAATTAAAAAGAACACATCATCCTAAATAATAAACCTACCCCTCCTAGTGTGAATTTCTTACCCTATTTCCCTGACAGATGGTGAATGGCCGCCAAAGGACCGCCACTAGTGGTGCAAGCGAGGATCCACCACCACCGCCACCCAACCTAGCCGAAGTTATGGCTTAGCAAACCCAGTTACTTGAGGCCATAGAGCAGAACCAGGGAAACTGAGGGAATACCAACTTTGGGGAGTTCATGAGGACCAAACCCCCCCTCCCTACTTTTATCGGATCCGAGGAACCCATGGAGGCCGAAGATTGGCTTCGCCTTATCGAGAAGAAGCTAACGCTAGCTCGAGTCTGGCAGTCGGACAAGGTGGTCTTTGCAGCCAATCAACTGGAAGGACTTGCAAGCGACTGGTGGGACACATACGGAAACCCGCAGGGAGGGAACAGCCGAACCCACCTAGGAGGAGTTCTCTGCCGCTTTCCGCGAGAACTACATACCTGCCACCGTCATGCGTATGAAGAAGAATGAGTTCCACCGACTGAGGCAAGGCAACATGAGCCTGCAGGAGTATTTGAACAAGTTCACCCAGTTGGCTCGCTACGCACCAGGAGACATGGTCGATGAGTATGAGAAGATCGACAAGTTCGTAGAAGGACTGAACGATGAACTGCGTGGCCCTATGATCGGTCAGGACCATGCCAACTTCCAGAATCTCATCAACAAGGCAGTTAAACTCGAGCATGACCAGAAGACGATGGAATACAACCGCAAGAGGAGGCTAGCCATGAGCAGACCACCGCATGTGCCGAATCAATGCTTCAGGCCCAACTCCTCTCAAGGATGGAAGTCGGCACCGACACTGCAGAACCGCCCGAGTGCACCAGCGACTACACCAAGGCCTACAGCGCCCCAGTACAGCACCCCTACTCCCACACTCCCTGCACCCGGAGTCAAGAAGGATGTGCAGTGCTTCAACTGTGGGGATTGAGGGAACTACGCCAGCACTTGCCCTAAGCCATGGGGTACGCCGGTCCGTACCACCGCCAATACCACACCGGTCTGAGTGACCTCAACACCAGCACCTGGTCGAGGATTATTCAGGACCCTGCAGTAGAGCCGACCAACGGCAAGATTTGGACGCGGGCATGTGAACCACATGCGTGCTGAGGAAGCGCAGGAGGACCAGGGAGTACTGATGGGTATGTTCTCTATCAACTCAGTACCCGTTAAAGTTCTGTTTTATTCTGGTGTATCACATTCGTTTATTTCCTTAAGAGCAAGTGAGAATCATGAACTAAAAAGCGTAGAATTGAAGAAACCTATGCTAGTGCATTCACCTGGGGGTGATGTCCGAGTGACGAGGGCCTGCATAGGTGTTCTCGTTAGGCTGAGAGACGAGATCTTTCTCTCCAACCTTATGGTCCTCACCCCGCAGACCCTAGACGTTATCCTAGGAATGGATTGGCTGACCAAAAACAGGGGAGTGCTTGATTGCGCCCGCAAAGAAGACACCGTGACCACATCTTGGGGATCGCCGCTGACAGTGGTCATAGGACAAGAACCCAAGCTAAGTGACCAAGCTGGTGGTATCTTTACCATGTTACCAATGGAAGGGATGCCAGTAGTCCAAGAATACCCGGATGTTTTCCCAGAGGATTTGCCTAGAATGCCCCCTGATAAGGACATAGAGTTCATCATCGAACTAATGCCTGGAACCGCACCTATATCCAAGAGACCCTACCGGATGCCAGCTAATGAATTGGAGGAACTCAAGAAGCAGATTAAGGAGGTGCAAGACAAGGGCTTTGTGAGACCTAGTTCATCTCCTTGGGGAGCACCCATCCTCTTCGTCAAAAAGAAGGACAACAGCATGAGAATGTGCGTAGACTACCGCTCCTTGAACGAGGTAACCATAAAAAATAAGTACTCGTTGCCTCGGATTGATGACCTGTTTGACCAGCTCAAGGGAGCAAAAGTATTCTCCAAGATTGACCTTAGGTTAGGATGTCACCAATTGAAGATCCAAGTAGAGGATATACCTAAGACAACATTCTCTACCCGCTACAGACTGTACGAGTTCACAGTCATGTCCTTTGGACTGACCAACGCACCAGCCTACTTCATGAACTTAATGAACAAGGTGTTTATGGAGTATCTAGATCAGTTTGTGGTGGTGTTTATGGACGACATCCTCATATACTCACGTAGTGAGGAGGAGCATGCGGAGCACCTGTGTCTGGTGCTAGGGAAGTTAAGGGAGCACCATCTATATTCAAAGTTCAGCAAATGTGAATTTTGGTTGAAGGAAGTTGCCTTTTTGGGCCACATGGTCTCAGCCGGAGGAGTAGCAGTGCATCCCGCCATGGTTGAGGCAGTGACCGAGTGGAAGACCCCCAAGTCAGTGACAGAAGTGCGAAGTTTCTTAGGCCTGGTTGGCTACTATCACAGATTCATTGAAGGATTCTCCAGAATCGCTAGGCCTATGACCCAGTTACTGAAAAAGGAAAAGAAGTTTGAATGGACCAACCAGTGTCAAGAGAGCTTTGAAGAATTAAAGGATAAGCTCACCACTGCACCAATTCTGGTATTACCTGATATCCGCAAGGATTTCGTCACTTACTGTGATGCATCCCGGCAAGGATTGGGAGTAGTCCTGATGCAAGACGGGAAGGTAGTGGCGTATGCCTCCTGACAACTGAGGCCCCACGAGGAGAACTACCCAACACATGACCTAGAACTAGCCGCCGTGGTCCATACCCTGAAGATATGGAGGCATTATCTAGTCAAGAACCACTGTGATATCTACACGGACCACAAAAGTCTGAAGTACATCTTCACCCAGGCAGACTTGAATCTAAGGGAAAGAAGATGGCTAGAACTGATTAAAGATTATGACTTGGGTATCCACTACCATCCAGGAAATGCCAACGTAGTGGCAGACACCTTGAGCAAAAAGGCGCATTGCAACCACCTAGACGAGGAAGATGTACCGGCCGAGTTGCGAAGAGAATTGAACTCACTCAATCTGGTTATAGCCAGAAGAGGGGAAGTGAACTTGCTGGACGTTCAACCCTTGCTGAGAAGTCAGATAGTGGAAGCCCAGAAAGGGAATACAGAAGTCAAAGAGGTCAAGGAAAGGATGAAGGATGGTAGAGCGAAGGAATTTCAGGTGGACGATGATGGAGTACTCTGGTATAAAAGGAGGATTTATGTGCCAGAACAAAACGGACTCAGGAAACTGATTCTCACTGAAGCTCACGACTCTGCCTATTCGTTACACCTAGGGATCACAAAGATGTATCAAGACCTGAAGGAGGCTTATTGGTGGCCCAACATGAAAAGGGATGTAGCCGAGTACGTGGCCATCTGCGATGTGTGCTAGAGAGTGAAGGCGGAACATCAATGTCTAGCCGGACTTCTGCAGCCGCTCAAGATTCCCAAGTGGAAATGGGATGAAATAGGCATGGATTTCATAGTCGGATTGCCCAAGACTGCAGTCGGTTACAACTCCATTTGGGTAATAGTGGACCGCCTCACCAAAACCGCTAGGTTCATCCCCATCAAGACCAACTATAGCGCGACTAAGCTGGCGGATCTATATATGTCAAGGATTGTGTGCCTTCACGGGGTACCCAAGAGGATTATATTTGATAGAGGAACACAGTTCACCTCCCACTTCTGGAATAGGGTGCACGAGGCCTTAGGTAGTCACCTGGCCTTCAGCACGGCTTATCACCCTCAGACGGATGGGCAGACGGAAAGGACCAACCAAGTCCTGGAGGATATGCTGAGAGCTTGTGCTTTGGACTTTACTAAGGGCTGGGAAAAGTGCCTGCCCTATGCTGAGTTCTCTTATAACAACAGCTATCAGGCTAGTCTGAAAATGTCTCCTAATGAAGCCTTATTTGGCCGTCGTTGCCGTACTCCACTAATGTGGGCAGAGATAGGAGAGTGAGCCGTCTTTGGACCAGATATAATCAAGGAAGCCGAGGAGAAGGTCTGACTTATCAGGGACCGGCTAAAGATGGCCCAATCACGACAAAAGAGCTACGCCAACACCAGGTGAAGGGGCCTAGAGTTCCAACTGGGCAACTATGTATACCTAAAGGTATCCCCACTACGTGGCACCAAGAGGTTTAAGGTGAAGGGAAAGTTAGCACCTAGATATGTTGGACCGTTCCCCATCACCGCTAGGCGTGGAGAAGTAGCTTATCAGCTGGAGCTTCCCGAAGACATCTCGGATGTACACCCTGTGTTCCACGTCTCCCAGCTCAAGAAATGCCTGCGAGTGCCAGAAGAACAAGCCCCATTGGAGGAGATCCATTTGAGTAGCGACCTCACTTACCCAGAACAGCCCATAAAGATACTAGAAGAGGCCAAGAGGAGGACCCGCACCAAGACGATCAAGATGTACAAGGTTCAATGGAGGAATCACACCGAGGATGAGGCCACCTGGGAGAGAGAGGACTATCTAAAAGCCGAGTTTCCCTACCTCTTCGATAACCCATAAGAAATCTCGAGGACGAGATTTACCTAAGGGGGGTGGGTTTGTAACATCCATAAAATCTGACTAATGAATGCATGGTATAATAAATCGTGAGATGTCAAAAACTTTTATCAAAACTTGCATCATGTTGAGTAGTCTTCTTTTGGTTCTTAGTATCTTGCTCCTTTTATCCTTTTTCCCCCATCGGCCAAGCCCTCTTCCCTGATCGGCCACTCGGTCGATGGAGCTTGGCCCTTTCCCATCGGCCAGGTTCTTTCCCATTGGCCGCATGGCCGACTACCCTGATCACCAAGTTTGCTTTGCAATCGCCGAGTACCTTGCTCACCAAGTCTACCCTGTAGTCGCCGACTACCTTGCTATCGAGTTTACCTTGTAACCCGCCAACTACCCTCTTACCGAGTTTGCCTTGCAACCATCGACTAGCCTGCTCACCAAGTCTGCCATGCAACCCACCGACCAACCTGCTCGCCGAGTCTGCCTTGCAGCCTACCGACTAGCCTGCCCGCCGAGCCAGCTCTCACCGCTGCCGCCTGCGCGCTGTAGCCATAGCCGACAATGCCGTTACCAAGAGTCGTGCGTGCCCGGGATTTCCGGCTGCGCATTCACTGTGTCAGTTGTGATACGCAGTATGGCGTATCTGTAACGCCCTGAAAATTGCCCTAATTAAAAATTAACATGGGTAAATGAAAATACAAAAATACACTAGAAAATTTTTGTTTGAGAAAAGTGTTTGAATAAAATTTTGAAAGTTTTGATATTAAAAATCCCAAGTTTAAATTTTTAAATAAATACTTGGATGCTTTTATATTCCAGGGGTTTTGTTGGAATATTTTAAGTGTTTAAGTATTTATAATAATAAATTCATCGTGTTTCGTGGTGGCATTTACTTCTGGTAAATTCCACATGATTTAACAAACCCTCTGAAATTTTCTCGGAATTTTTGGACCTCCAGAATTAATTGTAATGTGATACAGATCACTGCAGTAATTAAATAAATATAAAAAGAAATCCCTTTTCTTTCCCTTGTGCAGGTCGTTTCTGCTTCAGTCCTTTGAAGTCTCCTTGTTCATCGCAAACTTTGACTCTTTTTTTCTTCCTAGGGTTTTGTGTCGCTCTCGGAACCCTAAAAACCCCGTTGGATTCCTAATCCGAGCTTCTCGGTGTCCGATATATTTATTCTTCCCTTTGAAATAAATCTGAGATAATTCCTTGAATTCTTTTCCGTCAAAATAAACCCAAATCTCCAATCGTCTGAGATTTCTCCAAATACCAGTCCCAATAAATCAGTCTCGTCAATTCCCTAATCCCGGAATATTTTATTCAGAATATTCCATCTTCCAGTTCCCATAAAACATTCCTGTCAATTCCTTACTCCTGGAATATTTATAATATTCTTTATATTCCATTTTTCCAGTTCTCGAGAAAATACCCTAATTCTCCCCATCCCCAAAATATCTGTATATTTTGAGAAGTCCGATTATTTCTCGAACATTCCGATCTATCGATCTCTGCAGAATAATTTCCAATTTCATCGAATTCCGAAATTATTTTTGAGATCCATTTTCCCTAAATATTCCTTGATAAAATACCCTGTATTTCCTGGATCCCTCGGAATATATTCCCCTTTGTTAATCTCCTTCACATATCCTCGGAAGTCCCAAATAAATAAATATATATGTATGAATATATATTCCGGTATTCGTAATATTCCAATTTTCGAATATTTCAACAAATTTTGGTTCGGAGATATTCCGCAAATTCTTAAATTTCAATTTTCCAAATTTTGGAAATTTTCCCAAAATTCCTCCTTCCTTTTCCTCCTTTTCTTCTTTCCCTTTCATTTTTCTTTTTCCCCCATCTTTCTTTCTTCTCCTTTCTTTTTCCTCCCTCCTGTTCATCTTCTTCAACCTCACGACACACACTCTCTCTCTGATTCCCTCGGCTGAGCCCGAGCCTCCCAGGCCCGGCCTGGCCTGCCTCTGCGCCCTGCTCCGGCCCCTGCGCTCCCCGGCCTGCACCCCGCCGCCGGCCCAGCCCAGCCCGCGCTCCTGCTCGCGCAACCACCGCCGCTCCGCACGCCAGTGCCGCCGCGCCCGTGCCGCTTAGGGGCTCCGTAGCGTAGCCCATATATATAGCCTGCGCCCTAGCCGCCCCTGCATGCCCTAGGCACCGCCGCCTCGCCTAGCCGGAGCCGCCGCTACCCCTGCCGGCCAAAGCGCCGCCGCCCCGCTCTGCTTTTGCTGCCGCCTAATTCCGGCCGTTGCCCCTGCGCCCTGCCCCAGCGCCGCCTGGTGCCCTGCCGCGCCAACCGCCGCCGCCGCTGCACCCGGCCGCCGCCAGCCAGCCAGCACCCTGCGCCGTCGCCTGTGAACCACTGTGCCGCCCTGCTCCTAGCGCCACCCCCGTCTGTGCCCAACCTGCCGCCTGCTCTGTTGCCCTACGCCGGCGCCGGCCCTGCTGCCCGAAGTCGTCGACGCCCCCTGTGATCAAAGCCCGTCGCTGGTGAGCATCTCGGCCTCGCTGATTTTCTCTGCCTAACCCTCTTTTCTGCTTTGTGTTCGGTCATCGGCGTCGTCTCTGTTGGCTCCGCCCGCGAAGGCCGCGCCCGCGCCCGGGACTTCGCCCGGGACCTCGCTTCCGTGCCCGGGCCCTCGCGCCCGGGGACTCGCCCTTGCACCCGCGCTCGCTTGCGCTGCGCCCGCTCCCGCGCCCCGCGTCCGGCCTTCGACCGTGCCCCGGGCCCCTAGCCCGGGCTACGCCTCCCGCGCCCCGGTCCCGGCCCCCCTCGCCCGGCCTCTGTCCGGGCACGCTTTCCGTGCCCGGTACTTGTCCGGGGCCTCGCCCGGGATCGCCTCCGTGCCCGGCCCTCGCCCGAGTAGCGAGACCGCGTCTGGGAGGACGAAGAACTCTCTCTTTCTCACTCGATGAAACACACACACGATGAACCGACGGAGGAAGAAGATGAACAGTACGCGAGGAATTTCCACGCTGCACACCAGCGCGCACAACACAACACTTTTTCACTTGATTGCTCTCCACCCTCTCGCCGGATCACAGCGATTACACAGGGCTTAAATAGACGCAGTACCGTGGCCGGTACTCACACACCTCTACTTCTCCTCACTCTCCGGTCACACGACCTGACCGCACGACTCGGCCACGCACACACGACCCGGCCGCACACTCCGGCCACACACACACGACCCGGCCACACTACCTGGCCACGCACGCATGCAGGACGCTCCACTACCTCCATGACCCTTGCACTGCACACTGCCTCCACTTAGCGCATGCACGCACTCGCACCGATCTGCCGACGCACGCACTCCGTGCTTCTCTCCAACAGATCAACTAACTCACACGGACACCACACGACTTGGCTAAAGCTCACACAAACCCGTAACAACAAGATTAAGTCTAACAGTCTCCACGTCGCAGTGCCCCAGACCGCGTCGGCATCAGAACATCATCGCCGATCTGCACCCATGTCACCGCCATCCACCTCCGGCGCCCCTTTTCTCCTTTTCCATCTGGTCGTTGTCGTCGGACCATCTCGTCCGCCGACAGCCACTTCGGTCGCCGATGTGCTGTCGGGTCTCCTCTCTGCCTCGCCGTGTCTATGCACCGTTGTGCTGGTCGTCGCCCGTCCCCAATCTGCCACCGCCGTGGATAGCCGTGTCTTCCGTCATCTGCCTTGCCGTCGGCCTCGTTGTCCCGGCGTCTTCCTTCCCTCGAGGTCAATGACAACTGGGCCCCCCACTTGTAATCCCGTGGCACCTCGATCGCCGGATTCCGCAAAGTCAAACCGAGTCACCGGATCTCCGTTGAAAACCCTAAGTCCGTCTCGTCCATTCAAGCTATCTCAATCAACTTCGAGCCGTTAGGTCTCTCGAGAGCGGTCCCATCCGTTGGATCCCCTTTTTATCTAACCTCTTCATGACATCAGCCCTAATCGCCTTGTCGTCAATCCACCTGAGCCGCCACCTCACTCCTTTTGCTCATATGTCGCCAAGTGTGCATCTACCTCATCGGTTTATTAGCCACCTCGTTCCTTTGGTCTATAAACCTAATCCATCAGAGCCCTGTCAGCCCTAACCCTTTCCAACTCAGTTCAGCTCGATCGCCAACTCATCTTCTCGGTCCGCATGGCAGGCCACCCCATCAGCCACCACATTAATCCATCCTCTGTTCCATAAACCAAGTCTATCGTGAGCTATGTCTATCAAAATATGCCTCACTCCAGTATCCATCCAAAAATAATTGTTTTAATCTGAAGATCCAGTGAATATTCTAGGAATATTTCTTTTCCAATTCTTTTTGGATTTATTTTGAATCCACTCTTCCGGAGGCCATACCTTTTCTGTTAGATTTCCGTTGCGACCCGTTCTTCTTCCTAAATTCATCTAAAATCATAATCTACTTGTTTATATATTTTTATGTATTGTTTATTTGGAGTTTCATAGAATTTTTATCGTTTTGCGTGTAGTCAGTCGTTTTCGCCGTTTCGAAAGAGCGTGGAGTCTGCAGAAGATTTCGGAAGGGCAACCGAAGACGTTTCTGTTGTAAGGCAAGTCACACGACAATCTCCTTGAGCATGTTGATCCCATTTGATAAATCTATTTTGTTTTAATATTATTGCATGCAACGCTTTTGAATGTCATTATATAATATCCTATGATCCTTGATAATTATGGCCATTTTGATATTGTTACCTTTGCCTTGATACCTTGGATGAATAATACTGACTAGCTGGATGACATTTAATGGTCTAGCTAGATTATTTAGGATTTGCTTAGCCATGCCTAGTGTTGACGCCGAAAACCTGTCAGGGGCCTGTCTGGCGTCTTGGTGACACGCGAAGGCCTGGGAGATTTGCTTCACTCCAGTACAGGTCCTAAGGTCTTGAGGTTCGCAGGCGTGCCAGTCAATTTGACCCTGTAATTGACAAGGAGAAAGGAATGTTAAATTCGTGAGCCAATCGGCTGGAAGCCGGCTTGGACTCATCTCATCGGCTGATGGCCGATACACACTGTAGCACTTATACATCGGCTGAAAGCCGATGAAGGCAAGAGTAAGAGTAATAGTAAACAAGTATTGCGCTAGCCGATCATCGAAAGGATATTCGGAAAACGGCTATAAACTTGGTAAAATAAACAGGCAGGATGTGTAAGTAAATAAATCAGATAAATCCTAGCCGATTATAGTTCAGTGTTACTGGTTGCCGTGAAAATACGCCCGTGCCCGGGCCCTTGCTTATATCAGCTCCCGGGGTCTTCATCCGCTATCCGGGCCCGTGCCTGGGTCATTACCTAAGCTCGTGCCCGGGACCTCACCTGGTGTCGTGCCCGGGGACCTACTTATACTTGCACTTGGATCGGCAGAATAAACCCATCGGCTAGCCCTTAGCCGATCGTAACAACAATACAGGCAAAATATATAAATGAAACATGAAATGACATAAATGATAGATAATTGATGAGCCAGCCGACTATTGAACATAACGAGTATAAAATAAGACAGTGAATAAATGTAGTCGGCTTCAACAGATAACTTATCGGCTAAGCACTCCGATAACACCATCGCATAACACCCATCGGCTCATCAAGAGTAAAGCTATTATCGTCAGTCTAGTAGATCGGACCCAACCGTTGCAGCACAGACCGACGATGATAACGATACCTCAATGGGTCGATAGATATGATCCGATCGTGATGAAGATAACTTACCGGCTATACATCCCGATAAGACGCTTGCGCATAAAGCATCGGGCTTAGCAGGATCGGTTTATCACTAGCAGTTAGTAGTCGACCTAACCGATGCAGCACAAACTGATTATAAACCGCTCCCAGTGAGCCGATACGATCTACGCACGCGTGATGTGATATACCTAATCAATCTATGAGGTCAAACTGAACTGATGCAGCCATAGATAAACTAAATATATCGTGGTAAGCCGACTACCATAAACCGACTTAGAATATCGGACCTAACCGAGAAGTCTAGCGATAGTAGCCGGGTGACGAACTTACCCTCTCGCAGGAGTTCAACCTAACCGATGCAGCTCGGCTCGAGAAGCAGGATCCCGTCGAAAGGTGGCGATGCGCCGAAGTTTGTATTGATCGTTTGAATAATTTACCAAGGCACCCGGGCATACGTATATATACCCCGAGTTGACACAGTCCTGATAGGACACGATACATGATTTCTATCCATAATAGAAAAACGCTAACTAATCCTACCGGACACGAGGTCAGATTCCTAAAGATAAACACCTGCCTAATTAATAGGTACAGTAATAACTGCCATAACGGTCTTACACGGCTCCTTCCATTCCGTCTTTCTCCGTCAGTTGACTGCAATCTCTCCTTTGACCGAATCTGCTACAGGCCTTACATCTTAACACATGCCCCCAATTTCGGAGTTCTTCTATAACTTCGAAATTTCTTTTTTTTTGGGCTTCCAAATTTCTTCCATACCGAGGGACGACGCCCAGATAGCCCACTGCCATAAATTTTAAACAGTGCCAACGGCCTCATTCCCGCTCGTTTCAACCCCTATTAAAACGGCTGTCGTCTCCTTGCCTTTTTATGCTTTCACATCACCAGAGCACCACCGCTTCATCTTCCAAACCTTTCCCAAGCTTAGCGGATCCAGACGATGCGTCGCCCAACCTTCTTCTCCTGGCCGTCGATCCTGCATCTTTCTCCACCCCCGATGGCATCGGCGTCTGCAGTTCCGAGGTAAATCTTTTTGCCCGAATCTTAACTCGAACCGTACACCCATCGAATCCGATCTGCCATTTCCCTTTACCTGTTCTCTCGTTTCGTGTTTACCGTAGCATCTTAGAAGCCCAGATCTGATCCCGCCGCCGATTACCCGGCTTTTTCTATCGATGGCCCCATGGAGCGAAAGACCCCACCGATTTCATATGCGCCGAGCCAGCCGCATCCCTTTCAAAAAGCCCATGCGAGTCGGCGACATGGACAACACTTCAGGTCTGGCCAAGCAAACTGCCTGGGTGGAGAGATTGTACCTCAGGGTTGGCGCTGCAAAGAGAACCTACTGGGAAGAGTCTCATATCGGCCACTGCATCAATCTTTCTCTGGCCATATGAGAGAAACGAATCCCCTGCTTGCGTCAGCCCTCATACTTCTCGTCCGATGCTCTCAATGCCTTCCTGTTTGGCACGGGCCATGACCGCCACCTTGCTGGATGTGACCATGCGCACGTCTTGACACAACGAGCTACATCGACCCCTCAGACTTCAGCTTCAAACCCACTCATCGCTCCCAAAGCATTAAGAAATAGCGGCGCTGGTCCAGGTACATATCTCTTCACAACAAAGGAACATAGATCGGTTGATTGACCTGAACATGTTGCTTTCCTGAACGTATGCTGGAGCGGTTTGTTTTTGTGGCAACCCCTTGGTCGACATCAACATGAATTATTGCAGAATGCTGGCTGATCGGAAACAAATCCCCTTGGGCAATTCCTCCTCGTGCCACCTATCATTGCTTCACCAGAGTGGCAAACTAAGTTATCGCCGGCCAGCCCGTCGGCCATATTGGGCGTCCTTGCGTGTTTGTACAGCTCTGGCTCAACATCTACACCTCCAGGCTGTCCGTTATCTCTCCCGATCAATCTTTTCCGGCCAGTATATAGAAGACCAAGATCCTGTCTACCGCGATGCACCTCTAGGGCGAAGCTGCATCGGCCCCTCTGGTGCAAGATTAATCCCTGCTGAACTAGCAATGGTCAAGGGATTTATTTATGGCTTCCCAGGAGGCCATCTCGGTTTTACTTATAATGATGCATCATCATTCGATGCCTCTAATTTCGATTCCACTCTAAAGCTCTGACAATGAGAGTCTTCAGGCCATCTTCCTAAACCCACACCCTCGTCGCTACCAATAGCTTCGCATTTGGGCCGATCACAGCCTTCATATTGAGTTTTATCATCCCATCGTCGTTCCCTCAGTTGGCCTGTCAGCTCCCATCAGCCTATTCTTTATTGATAAACTCCAGGCCCGGGCAATGTCTATCTAAGCCCTAAAGACCGATGCAATCTGACAGATTCCCTCCTTCTAGGCGCCCACCCAAGTACATATCTGCACTGCCAACCACCAAGCTTGTCCGATGTGGTCAAATGAAGAAACACTTGTTCAGCTTAGCGGCCACCGTTACTGCTCTCGTCTTACCTTGAGTACGTCGAATCCGACAAGATGTAACACCCGCAAAGCTTTACTCATCTCCAATCATCTCTAACTCGTACTTGCAGGCCGCCAGCGTCGACCCCCATCAACAAGCAACACGTGGCCGATTCTTATCACCTCCATCGACTACCCAAACTTAGGCCACGCTCACCCAACATCGCTCCCTCAAGCCCTGCCAGGGACAAAAGCGGAAGAAGTTACGCATCGCCCCTCCCTGAAAAGCAGAAAGAAAAAAAACCGATGCCGAATTCTCCCACCTGACGTCGCCTTACTCCTCAAACACATCGGCTCCCTCATCTCCTCAGATGCCCAAGTCTTGTTATTCTTATACCCTCTCTTATTATCTCACCAAGTCCTCGTTCAGCTCGAACCAGCGGCTCCAAAAACTTCAACCTTTTTCTTCCATTCCTGCCAAGCACGAAAGCCGATGTTCCTCTCCGCGCCCTCTCGGCACAAGTCCTCCAGTCATCGACGAACACTCCTATCCCACGGCTAAACATCGGCCCCTCCGAAGAACAACCATTCATCCCCTGAAGCCGATGTCACGGCATTTCATCTACGCAGGTGTCCTTCCTCAGTTAACGTGCTTTATGCCTGCATTCTGTCTCTTAACTTTTTACCATCCCCTTACCGATGTCAATTTCGCAGTCCTTAGCCATTGTTCCCTTTCGACATCGGCAAATACCTGAGCAAAGACAACCAGCCACCAGCGCAGCAACCCAAAACCATCTTCCAGCCATGGCAGCGATTATTAACAAGCATCAACAATCGCTGGACAACCCAACATGCGTTAGGGAAGATTGCGGGCCTATCCGGCAAACTTAGCAGAAATCGAAACTATCTCTCCC